>JAUYWG010000042.1:15743452-15773390 GCA_034779775.1 Enteromius afrohamiltoni
TCTACCATCTTACATGTCTTCTTAAATCTTAAATCTTTATTTTCATCAGGAGTTTGTTCTGTAATGAAAGAGAATTTACCCTTGGGGATCAATAAAGTAATTCTGATTCTGATTATAATTATGCATTATTATATATTGCAATATATATGGAAACACTTCAGTATAGGAAGCAGTTCTCACAATTAACTATTTGCTTATTAGCATGCCTGTTATTTACATAATAGCTGTTCATTAGTACTTATAAAGCACATATTCTGCATGACCGTATTATTACTATTCCTAATTCTACCCATCTACTTACTATTAATAAGCAGCTAATTAGTAGTTTATTTAGGCAAAAGTCATAGTTGATAGCAAGAATTTGACCTTAAAATAATGTGTGACCTATTATATTATTTACACCTTGCATTATTGTCAGGTTAGACCTGTTAAAAGTCATGCAAAGCCCAACATTTGCAAATTCTTGCAGACGTAATATTATAAAACAGTGATTGGTCTATGCAGTGTTACAACCATACGAAAATACATAACGTAGTTAATAGTTGTAACGCAAAAAGCACAGTTACTGGATTTATTATTTTGCAGTATCAATTAAAAGCAAATATTAGCTTTCATTTAAATGTTAAGGTCTGAATCATCTAGTGCACTTAATGAATTTGCCTAATAAAACATTTGTGTGTAAGTTTTACACAGTAGCTGCTTGAAATGATCTCAGTGCTTTCTACCAATGCTGTGCTTTATATTCCATATAGTCATTCCTGAAAGGGTTAAAGGCACTCTGCGGAGCATTGTGCGCAACACTGACCTGCATTTGATTATAATCACGATATAGCACAGCCTCTTACACTTTATTACTCAATTAAAATAGGCTAACTGAATCAATTCAGACTGGAATTCATTGGCCCTGATATAGTAGGCAATATCTGTAGTCATTCTTTGTACCAGAATTGCTAATCTTGCATTGTTTCCAACCGTAAACGACAAACGGGAAGTCATAACGATCGGCTCAAGGTGTAGGATTTACAATCATCTACGATCCAATTATGAGCTACGTGAGGAGTGTCACAATGATTGCAATCAATGCAAATGCAAACCGAATTCTTTCCACGGTGCGTTCTTCTAGCCAATTCATTAGAAGCAAAATCACACAGGCTTTAGCATGAACATAGTGTCACAGGGGCTGATGTCCAGTCGAGAAGCGTACAGTAGGAATGCATAAGCACCTTTCAGCAGAATCAGATGCCAACATGCTGGAACGAAAGAGAAAGGAATAGTCGAGAGAGCTTTAATGCTGTGTTAGATTGGGAATTGAGGAGAGCGTTGCGTGATCCATGACTGAAGCTAAGTCTTTTTGCAAACTGCAAGGTTCAAGAACTTATAAATGGCTATTTGAACGGTGTGTGCTGGCCAGACCAAATGCACTTGTGAGCTGGTTTTAAAACTGGGGCAAGTATACCATCAATCCTCCACTCCCCAGAGGTTTTTACTGTCCCTTAGACACTCTTTGACAAGCCACATCTTCGTGAAAGCAGGAATAGACCTTTTAAACATTTTGCGACAATTGCTAGGAAGATACTACAAAAAGCCGGACACAAAAAGCCTCTAGATCTTTATGACAGTGATTACCATGAAGGAAAAAAAGACCACTTCGGGCTGGTTTGGTGTGCGCCTGGACTGTAGAAAATGAAAAAGTGTTTCCCTCAATCTCTATCTTCACCAGTGCTGAAGATCTATTCTGGGGACAAGCACTGCAGCGTTTATTCAGGCAGTTAGGCTATCACAAGTCTCCCTGCTGGGACTCAGTCATCCTGTCTCGTAGATAAAGCTCTTTTGTTTCCCCTGCTATCAAACGTCACCTCTGATAGATATGTAGGAGAACGTTACAAACCAACAAACAGGTGATTGCATTTAAACCAGTTTTTATATAAATAGTTATTGCATGTTAGTCTTTCTTGTCTGACTTGCATGTATATAGGACAAAATAGCCCCCTAGCAACTGCACAGCAACATGATGAAAATACTCACATCACTTTACCAGCCAAAAAATAACGCCCTGGAATATCAACAATGTAATATTGTGATGGTGTTTTTTTTCAGGATAAAGTTCACTTGTATTTTACTTACTTCAAAATGTTAAAAGTATATAATTTCCCCTTTTTGTTCAAATCCACAGGATGATTCATGGAGGTCAGCTTCTGAATGGTTTAGCAGGTCCTACCATTATGAGTGCCGGTCCTCTGCTCTCTACCACTTGGTTTGCTCCTGATCAGAGAGCTACTGCCACCGCTATTGCATCACTTATTAGCTACCTGGGGTCCGCCTGTGCCTTTCTGGTTGGTCCGTTGGCTGTCCCTGCACCCAATGGCACTGTGGGAAGCACCGTTTACTGGACCCAAAACCACATCGGAGACAGGATACAGTTTGTTCTTTACGCAGGTACGGTATTGTCTGCTGACGATCCAGCAACAGCATTCCTTCTGAATCAATATTAAATTATTTTAAGCATTTGCCGTACGGAAAAGCAATCTCAAGAAAGCCGTCCATGGTGGCTCTCCAAATACCACAATCAAACGTCTCAACGTGGTTTGCGTTTATCTCGCTATAAAGATTGCCTCTCATTGTTCTGCTTAACTGATTCAGAAAATTAAAACATTTTGAGAGAGAGAAAGAAATCTTGCCAATAATGGATTGATACTCTGCTTCTGTTTAAGTTAAAAGACATTGCCGTTATTTTCAGACACAGCTATGACATTGATTTGTTAGTAGTTTAGAGGTCATTGTGACACTTACGGCTACATTGGGAATCAAGATGCAGCCACATGCACTGGATTTTGACACGCTCCTTGAAGACGAAAAACTTGAAGAGATGCAGTGATCTGTCCGCTCTAATAAAATCGTAGAGAAGGGCCAAGTCTTTAGAGATGGCTGGCGTAACAGTAGGCCTATATACTGTGTGACAGTAAAATCTGTCAACTGGCAGATATGTTGGTGTACCATTTTGCTGAATCAGATTTTAAACAATACTGCATGAGTTCCCATGTGTTCTGAATGATGCCACTGCACTGACACCTATTTATCTTTTTTTTTTCTAAAAGTAAGCATGCCACATGATTAATTCCTAAAAATATATATTGAAAGCATTAAAAGAAATATCTTGCTGTATTCTTACTAAGGCTGCTTTTCTGTAAATCAGCAGTATTCTAAAAGATTATTGGTGCTGTCAAATGATTAATTACATCCAAAATAAAAGTTATTGTTTATATAATATATGTGCATATACTATGTATATTTATTATGTATAAATAAAACGCATGCATGTAAATATTTAGTGAAAAAATGTATGTTTATATATAAAAAATATCTAATGTATATATTTTTGAAATATACACAGTGTGTTTGTATGTACATGACAAATATACACAGTATACATACATATACTACAAAAAACTTTTGTTTTGAATGTGAGTTATCGCTAGCCTATAGATATTTTCATTTAAATCTGAGAGCTCTCTGACAGCAAGGATATTACCACGATCAATGCACAGAAACGAAGCAAGGACCTCAGTAAGATGTGACACCAGTGGTTCAGATGTAATTTTACAAAGCTACAAGAATACTTTTTGTGCATTGTTTAAGTAAAGCATGTGCTCGTTGTTGTTTACATTTAGTAGACCGCACACACGCCGAACGTGTATTCTTGTACCTTGTAAAAATACGAGTTGAACCACAAATGTCACATGGACTATTTTACAGATGTCCTTGCTACGTTTCTGTGTGCTGATTGTGGTAATATCCTTGCTGTCCACAGAGGGTCAGAAAGCTCTCAGATTTCATCAAAAATACCCTAATTTATGTTTCGAAGGTTTGGAAAGACATGAAGGTGAGTAATTAAGGAAAGAAGTTAATATGCTGATTTAGTGCTCAGGAAACATTATTATCAATATTGATTATTAAAACAATTGTGCTGCTCTGTGTTTTTGTGGAAGTTTAACAGCATTTATATAGCATTTAAACAGAAATGTTTAAAAAAATCATGTTTTTTATAAAATCTTGCTGACCCCAAACCTTTGAGCAGTAATGTATATCTTGATATGTACTATTATTGCGATTAAAAAATGATTCATTTGTGAGATAGGATTTTTACCATATCGCTCACCTGTGCCCAAGCCTGCTTTTTAAGTTTTATGACAGAAAAAGCAGATTTATAGAAACGATATTGTAAAGTTAACTAGCTGAATAAAAATGGGATCTGCTCAAGGAAATGGCACTTATTTTATCATGTGGACAGCGCCCAGGAGGGACGCAAAATTTAGGAACTCAACCCGAAGACTGTGCTGGCAGTGTCAGTGCATCCGGTTTTCAGATACTGTGTGCCAACAAGGGTTTTTTTTGTGCTTGGCTACAGCAATGCCCAATTATGAACTCAGTAGTCACAAATTCTAGCACTGGATGAGCACATTTGAAAGCAGGAGCTTTCTGTGGACTAGGGTTAATGAGCTGATCAGTTGTTTCATTGTGCATTTCCTCCTTCTACAGGATTGTAATAAATCTGCTGGATTCATGGTTAACTCTAGATTAATGTGAGCCCTCTAATGACCGTTAATGATGTTGGTTTGGATACCACTCTCTCTTGCTCTCTCATTAATTTGAATTTAGTATCTGAAATTGCAGTGAAATGCCAGACGCGTTAAGCTCTTTTTCTAATTAACAGAGATAGATTAAGTCTGAATCCGTAAAATCTTGTGTGAGATTTGATGTTGACACCAAGGCTGCATGATAAATGTTGTGCATTTTTGTGAACTTGCAGAGGTTGGGATGATTGCAGCACTTTTCGTGGCTGTGATGTTCTACTTCCCCTCCAGGCCGCCCATCCCTCCCAGCGTGGCAGCAGCTAGCCAACGTCTCAGCTACAGGAACAGCATCTGCAGACTGCTGAGGTATAACCACAGTGCTCCTTACCAGACTGCTCTAACTGTTTTGAACAGATAATGAGAGAACAGAGGTTAGAAAGTAGAAATAGTTCAATTGAAAATAAAAGAATAAAAGGGATATCGAACTTGGTTACTTTTATATTTTACTTTATGTTTAGTGAAATAAGTTGCAACATACTTGCAAGGTTTCTGTTGTGGACCCATCAAAATAAAGTGTTATAATTTATTACGTAGACAGTCTACTTATACTCTAATGACTGCTAGTTGACATGCAGTTGCAAAATGGATGGTGATCGCAGTTGTCAAGCCGCAGAAAAGGATGAAAGAACCAGAAAAGTTGTTCATGTCACTTAAGTATTTGAAAGGGAAGCTGTCTATTAACCTTCATGTTGTCCTAGGCGTATATGACTTTCTCTAGAAGACAAACAGAGATGTAGGAAAATATATAGTCTTTATAATGTGACTAGATGGGTCCCTCAAAGTTGACACTTCAGAAACTATACAAAACAAATACAAACAAAATCCATATAACCCCAGTCTTTTGAAGTGAAACGATACGAAGCTTTAGAAATGCTTTAAATATGCTGCTTTTTAAACGTTTTGGACCAGTAAAATGTTTTTGAAAGTTTTTGAAAAAAGTCTCTTTTTGCAGAATTTTTTAGTCTTTAGTGTCACATGATCCAAAATCATTCTAATATGCTGATTAGATGCTCACAAAACATTTCTTCTTCTTATCTGTGTTGTGGTAATATGATAGTAAATAATAGGATGCCAACATTTTAAAAGGTAGTGCATATTGCATAAATAATATAAAATATTTTATATCCTTTTTTTGTGCTTGAATCGCTTACTGTTGAATAAAAGAAGTGCAATTGTGCTAAAAATCTGCTGCTTTTGTGTTCACATTAGGGTTGGGCAATGTTGACCAATTTGGCATTGTACGATGTCTAATGTGAAACATCGCGATGGACGATGATATCGTCGTCGTAGGTGGCGGTTGGGGGGTGTTTAGTTGTAACTAAAACACCAAGCCCGCCCCACGACTGACAAAAATAACAGTGTTCGCGCGAGCAGGTGAGAGAGGATCGCGCGCAAGAATGATCGCGCACAAGTGCTTGAATTGCGCACGGATGACATATCGAACGTGTGCGTGCTTCAAATGCTACCTGTTAAAATATGTTTTATTAATATCTACACCTCAAATAACCCTAAACCTACCCTTACTGTTAATGCAAATATAGTAAATATGTATGCAATATTGAGGTGCGCATGTGCGGTGAGCGTAAGTAGGATGGATTCATGGATAGGATGAATTTATAGAACACCGGCTCAGCATCGTGATGTCTATCGGCCAACGGCGATGGACGATGGTATCGACTATCGACCCAACCCTAGTTCACATTATCCATCTGATAATTGAAACAGGCTCAAAATGGCATAGGAATTAATAGATGATAGTAAAAATCTCCTGTCCCTCCGCGTGCAAGTATTTCAAACCTTGAAAAAAAGCAGAGCACAATACATCTAGGTAAAAATAAATATATCATGTGTATATCTTTGTTCGTCATTGTTATTCACAAGAGATTTTGCATTGCGTACATGTGCACATGGACGCAACAATGGACACCTGTTATTTTAGGCCTTTTGTAACTTCCACATTCTGTCTCCTTGATCTCAGCACAGTCTCTGAAGTTTTATCATTGCTTTTACAAAAGAGAATCTTAATGAACAGGGTCTTGTCATTTCGCCACTCACCATATGCTGCGTTGTCATTTAATACACATCAAAGCCAAGATCCTCTCCCTGCAGATTAATTACCAAGCCTTATGATGGCACACGCTGACCATCCTTAATAAATAGAACATCTTGATCTGTACATTTAGTAACCCACTAAAGTCCATCAAGGCCAGCGTGACCACAGCGGCACATTTTTACAGCTAGTCAGAATTCTCTTGATGTCATAGCACCCAAAACGCTTGGGGTAGTTGCGATATTCACAGATCAGAGGAATTCAGCCCTGCTTTGAATGCTTTCTCACATCAACACTAGAGGAATTGGCTGAAATCTGTGAACTGGAAAAGACTGTTGAGCTTCCACTGTTGTAGAGAGTCTGCAGTTCGACCCCCTAAGAGGAACGGCAAAACTTTCCCACTCACAGAAGAGCTGAAAGCAAAAAGAAGAACAAACATGAATGGACGAAGTCACCCCATTGAGACTGTAATGCTGTCTGGAGTCCCACAGATAGGCAGAGTTCCAGTAGCCATCTCACATTTGTATTTGAATGGAGAAGTGGACTGGTAAAGGTTTGTAAAACAGCTAGTCTGCAGGGACAGTTAATTGGATACGGACTGGGGTCGTGCGATCATGATTGCATTTCACCTCCAGCCTCTGAATTTTCTAGTCCTTGGCTCACCTGACTTGCTGAAACTTCAAAGTTCTTTTTTTTATTTTTGATCCTGGATTGTTTGTCGCAGCGAACATCATTTCATTGTTCCTTTATGGGAAACATTATCAAGCGTTGGATGACAGCACTAACAGTGATGATAGAATAGCATTAGTATTGATGGACCCTGTTAAAAGTGGCCATCGCTTGCAAAAATCTTCATCTTGAGGTATTAGAACCCAACAGGGCCTGCCAAAGACAAATGGCACTTAGCTGATGATCCTTCTGATTTGATGGCTCCTCCAAATTTTTCAAAAGAAAAGATAAAAAAGGCTTTCTCATATCCCATAATCTAAATAAGCTCTTGGTTGGAAAAAAAGATGAATAGATATCGATCTCCTCTAGCTGTGAGGTTAATGAAACGGGTAAAGTTGGGAGAAAGGGTCCTCTGTCAACACCTTTTTTTTTGTGTGTTTACTTTCTTCAAGGCCTCGGTAAAATTCACTGAAACCATGCTTGGCTTTCACACTTTGCTGCTAATAGACTGGATGTAGATGGTAGAATTTCCTTCACACCCACTGGTTCATACCTAGAGGTAATTATGGGTAATGTGACATCAAAAGTCAAATTTTCTAAGTAAATATGGGTGCATTATATGATATCCAATTCATTTGTGAACTTATAATTCGCATCTGTGCCTCACCACCTGGTTCACATTATTATAACTTTTTTCTCTGGGACAAATTGAGTTTTTAAAACAACTTGTACTCTTAGAATCTCAATAGAGCTTGTACTTTCTTCTTCCTGCAGTTTTAATCCAAGTTCCAGTTAAGCCTCTGGTTGGGTTTAGCAAATTCAGTTTAGGCTTTCATTCATTTGGAAGGAACCAAATCCTTACATTTCAATTTTGTGGAAACTCTGTGCAGTTGCATCATCATGCCTTTAGGGGAACCAGTATGCAGCACTTGATTACTGCTGTAAAAGTGAAGATAGAGTAGTATTTGTATTGATGGATCTTGCCAATTCTTCATATTGGGGCATTAGATTGCATCACAGCCGGCAAAGGACAAATGGCACTTAGCTGATGATATGTTTGGCTGGATGGCTTCAACAGGGGGTTGTACAATCAAACAACTTCTTCCTTTCAATCGAATCAAATGTAAGAGACGCCAATAACAAGAACCAAACTGCAACAAGTAAATTCCATACAGCACACCGCTTCAAAAGATAAACAAAGCATCTTTGGAGAGCCCTCGTGATTGGTTTCAGATGCTTTGTTGTTTTGTGGGGGAGCATTTCCTCTTGGGTAAGTTGGGGAGACACTGTTTGGGACACTTGAGGGAAAATAGGTAGAGAAGTGAGTGAGAAGGGTGGGTTATTGTAATTGTAATTGTAATTGGGTTGAGATTGATTGGAGACCTGCCAGAATCCACACATAAAGACTGATTCCACAAAGGGATTCTCGACCTGTTTCAGTCTTGAGTACAGCAATCCTGCGACTGGATAGATGCTCATAAAAATGCTAATACATGAAAAAAAAAACATCCCTCATAGCAAGGGATTTTTGTATCAGTCAGGATTACCACAAAATTGACAGTACACTAAACCCTGCACTGTGCTTGTATTAATGGTTGCATCTACATAAGAGCTTTGTTGTTGCTTTGCTTCAAGAAGGATTTGTTGGCAAAAAATGCTTGTTGAGAGTCTTGTAGATAATGTTATTATAGAGTAAAAGTATTTTGGATGTGCCCTGCAGATATATGATTTATTAAAAACATGCAGATACTGATATTATGCATAGCTGTGCCCAGTGGGTCAGTTAGATTTAATTGGATGTTCAGAACAATTCCTGCTTTGCTAAACTCGATCAAGGTCTATGTTACCTGAAGGAAACCGTCTGTTAGCTTTGCACATCCTTAAAGGCAATTTTTCATTTGCTGCAGGACCCTTAATCATTTTTTAAAAATTGTTTTATTTAGTCAATGTTTTATAATGTCTCATTTAGTCTAAAAAAGCTAATTAATTGGAATGTAATTTTTCAAGTTCGCTGGTGTATTTGCGTCATTTTGTTGTAATATTAATAAAGCTGTAATATTACATTGACCCTTTTGGGTGTCCTATTAAAAATCTTATTTGGTTGAGGAAGCTAAATCCATGTAAGACAAAGCTCCGCCTCTGGGCATTTTTTTAATCTAGCATTATTCTTCCCTGATATCTGCTTCTGCTATCAGTTTTATGTATTTTTTTGTATTCAAGAGACTTTTATCTGTCTGTCACTGGGCTGCAAGGTAGGATAAATGTTTGGTGACAGGCTGTAAGGTATAGGAAAGAAACTCTACAATCCTTGACTCTTTGTGAGATGCACAAGCTTTGATGTTCAGTTTCATGACAGCTCTGAAAGATCTGTTACTCTTTCAAAAATGGGCGTCATGCACAGTCAAAATGCAGCCTAGTGCCTTAAAGTGCTTTCTTAGTGTTCTATTGTGAAAAGTTTTCATCAGTCTTCATCTTTGCTTCTGCTTTTTCAGCAACATGCGTTTCCTGATGATAGCACTCGCCTACTCCGTGCCCACAGGGGTTGTTGCCGGCTGGGCCGGAGTGTTGGACATGATTTTAACACCTGCTAAAGTCAGCCAGGTAAGACATATTCCATGTTCCACGCTGGGCCCATTTAGATGATGCATTATAGGTAATTATAAGGTTTTCAGAAAAATAAGGATGTCTAGTTTATGCTTCAATCAATAAATGTTTAATAAAACAATTGGATGTTATAAAATTAATACAAATATTGATACTTTCACCCGTGTGTTTCAGTATGCTTTGTGTCTGAAGTAAGTTGCATTTATCAGATGTACAAATGATTTGCACCTTCTATGAGTTTAATTATGATTAAGATGAAATGTAATTTCCCTGGATTAAATGGATATTGACTCATGATTAACCCTGGGAGTACACACACACACACATACACACACACGCTGAAGTATTGACTGGAAACTCTGACCGAAAAACTGTTTGCCTTTCTATACTTTCTCATTAAAAAGCTGGCAGGCATGAATGGGTGGACTTTGAACTTCCAAACAAGCTGTTAAAAACATCTAATTATAGTTTTGAAAATCCTTAGCTATCCATATGAAGATAGCCCTCTCCATCCTTTCCCTCTCCAGACAGAGCTCATCAGAATCTAATCAAACATACATGCTCAAGAAGCTTTTATTTGCATACTCACAAAAGTGCTCCATCTTTGATGGGCCAACCACAGCTTAATGAGATGAGCTCTCCACCTCGGAGTTTCTGATTCTCCCCAGACTCCTCACATTTGCATCTGAAATGTGAGAGTTATGGGCCAAAGCAATCATGTAACATTCTAGGCCCAGCTGAATTACGGGCTTGCAGAGACAAAGATGATGTCTTGTAGTTTCTTTTCCAGGTAAACTAGGTGTTCTTTCAACTTGTATTGGAAAGAAAACCATGCAAGTTGAAGATAGAAGCCCTTTTTCCTTTTCCCCCAATATGTATCCGCTACCAAAGACATTGTGAGACTAATTTGAATTTTCTGTCTTCTCATTTAAGTCTTTTTTTTTTTAACAACAATTGAAAGCGTACGCCGCAAGCATTTCCTTCTCCCATTTAAATTTTTCACTTTTGTTGAGAAGGTCTTTTTTTCCTAGTCATTTAAATTTGGTTGAAGAGAAAGAAGTGTTATCAGACATGCTGAAATTATATATATGGATTTCTAGAAGCCCATTGTGTAAAAATGAATAAATAAACAATAAATAAGTGCTCACAAGACAGCAGTTTATTGATATTCCTCAGACATTCTGGTTAGGGATTTGTTACGTACCCCCAAACTCTTAAGTATTAAACTTACTATTAATTCAGCCTGGACCACTTCACCAACCTGGTATTGAAAAACTACTTTTATAAGTTGAAGGAATTGTTCACCCAAAAATGAAAATTACGCCATATTTTACTTACCCCAAAGCCATTCTAGGTGTATATAAATTTCTTCTTTCAGATAAACACAGTTTAAAAAAAAATGTGTCCTGGCTCTTCCAAGCTTGGTTATGCGGGTAGATGGTGCCCACTATTTTGAAGCTTCACAAATCGGTTATACTAACCTATAAAACTTACCTATCAGCCTTGGGGGTTATCACTTGTCTTCTGAACCAGATCGATGGGTTTTTGTAACAAAAATCTTTCTAGTTTTCAAATTACTATGTAAATAACTGTTTTTTTCCGGGAGAGCAAGTTCCGAGTTCTTATGTAAGTTTTGTCATATGTCGAGTCAAAGGTCAACCAAGAAGGCGGATGTTGGTGTTTAGTCAATCAGTTATTTCCCCCTGGAAAATAACCCCCGGAGGTGAATAGGTTAGTTTTACATCGGAGTACTTGCGGATATATACGATTTATAGAACTTCAAAATAATTGCTATTCACCTACATTACCAAGCTTGGATAAGTGTTTTAAATTTACTGACTGTGTTAGTCTGAAAAAAGTCATATACACCTAGCATGGTTTTGGTATATAGGGTAATTTCTATTTTGGGTGAACTATTCCTCTAACATAAAAGCTAACTTGTTTAACACAATGTTTTTGCAGTAATTCTAAAAGTAGTTTTTCTATACCAGGTTTGTGAAGTGGTCGAGGCTGAATTAATTGTAAGTTTAATACTTAAGAGTTGGGGGTATGTAAATGTCTGAGGAATATCAATACTATATACAATATTCTGTACAATTTTAACTGACATTCATTGTTTTTTTTATTGGGACTTTTTTTGTGAAGTGTTAGCAATTTACTTGTATATTTTACAAGCAACACTTATATATGTTTACTCGGATTGATATCTGTGTTGTCTTTGATAGAAAGCAATGAAGGGGATCCCGTTTTCTTATGAAAAAGGCTTTTATTTAAGTTAGGTTTTGATCACTGTCAGAAGTCAACAACAAATACGTTTCCACATTCGCTAGCGGGAATTTGCAAATGGAACGGTGGAACCTGAGGCAGAAACCATGTAGAGTTGTACAACAATAATTAGCATCATTTAAATGCATGGTCCTCTGCTACATTAATCAGCCTTGTCTAAATGCTTCATTAATGGTGAATGGCCATTAAGCCTGCGCACAATGACTGTGCACTGATTAGGCAGACACCTTTTGCCCTTGAAAAGTCATCATCAAACTGAATGTGCATTACTGGGTTTGAGAAACATTAAAAATGACTGCCTCAAACTTCTCAAAACTAAGGTTAGAGTTGGTTTGTGGTGTGTGTGGAACTCTTTCTCCCTGATTAAAACTATAGGTGTAGCAGTGTGCTTTTCTGATTTAAAACCCATTTCAGTGAGTGATGCCATGTTTTTTTGCCCGTGAGGTTTCCAGTGTAAACATGTTAGTGAGCTAAGAGCATCAAGCAAGGTGGTCTAGAATACCTGGAAAACTTAGCATTCCCAGAAGAATGTAATTTGTGTGATATTAGTTTATACTGACACCATATAATGAATGATGCTTTTGTTTGTTTGGGCTGTATTTAGCACTGTGCCCAGTTTCTGTTCAACCTGTTTAGAATTTAGTTGTTTTTTTATTGATTCAGTGATTTTATTAGCTTACTGGATCTCAAGTGATGACCAAAGCATTTCCTAAACTGCACAGGCCACATGTAATATCATTTTAATACGGGTATCCACCATATTATTCTCCTCTTTGTCCCAAGTCCTAACATTTCCAGTGCACTATGCTGCATGACAGAAAAATTTGAATTTGAAATAATGGCTTGGACACACATGAGTTACACTTTTTGCCAAAAGAAATGGCATAGTGTATGATACCTCTTTCATTTCCTTGGGGAAATAGCAGTGGTACAGCAGTAGACATAAATCACAGAATGGAAATAACAATTAATGCAACCAGGGGCGCCGGAACCAGGGGGCCAAACCTCTCTACCACCATCGTCTGATATTAAATTATGTAGTCTACCACTGTTGGCTCGCATTTAAAGCACATGATATTTATGATGATTTACTGTATGTTTTAGCACTTTATGTTTATTTCAGATAGATAAAGATGTCCCTGCAGTAGGATCTGCACACGTATAAATCCTCAGAGCAGCGGTGCCTTGCTGATCGTGTTAAGTAGACGATGAAATCTCCACGTTAAAATAAACATTACATTCAAGTTTGTGCATTTAAATTGATGTTACATGTTTAGTTATACACAAATTGAGCATCACATTTTACGAGGCTAAACTTACTATAAAAAAACTGCCCAATCATTGTGTCAGTTTTAAAGGGAAGGAATAATTTATAGATGATTTTAGATGACATCCTGATATTAAAGGAACATTTCATGAATTTCAGGTAAGCTCTACTTTGTATGGTTCATGAATATTAATTAGCCAACATGAGCTAATATTCATGAGCCCAGGGTTGTCTAAATAGTGACAATACAATCCACTCAAAGACGTAATGAGATTCAGTTCAGGGTATAGTTGTACATCCTGATAGCTGCAGGTTGGAAGGTCCTTGAGGAAATGTTCTGTTGTGGGGTCAGTGTTTTGCTGAAAGTGCTTTCCTGTGCTGTGGGTGAGAGATGTTGTTCCTGATGCTGGAGAGCTTAGCCAGCATTCTTCTCTTCATCCCCACCCCCAGCGGATTGAGCTTGATGCCCAGAAATAGCCAGCTTTTCTAAACACTCTGTTAGCATCGCTAGCAATCAAATCAGCCAAATCAAAGCCTGATGCTGTTATCGACCAGAATTATTATTCTATTTATGTGGTATGTTATAGAGCAGTTTATTCAATTTCTCTGATCTGACTGAACAAGAGGCAAGTGTGTTTGCTATTTCAATGTGTTTTAGAGCAGTCGGCTTTTGTCGGCTGAGAAGTCATTTCTTAACAAATGGGTTATATACTGTAAAGCAATAATATCACTCCCAGTTATCTTGTTTTTCTAAATACTTTTTGGCTAAACCAATAATACTGAATCTATCTATCTGTCTGTCTGTCTTTTTGTGTAAGACTTTTATTTTAAAAAACTACCATTCAGCAAGGATGCGATAATTTGATCAAAAGTGGCAGTATAAAATCGTTTACAAAATATTGTATAAAAATGTTATAAAATATTCTGTTCTGTTAAACTTTGTATTCTATAAAATAATTCTGAAAATAGTATCACATTCTCTGTGAAAACATTTTCAACATTGATAATAGATCAAGAAATGTTTCTTGAGCACCACATCAGCAAATTAGAAGATTTCTAAAGCATCATGTAATGCTGAACACTGAGATTTGCACAGGAATACACAGGAAATTACCTTTATTATATATATATATATATATATATATGATTATGAAATGTTACTTTCTAATTGGTGAGCATAAACCTTTTTTATAAACATTGAAAAAAATATTGCCATCCCAAAACCTTACAGTAGTGTGTGCGTATCTAAAAAACAGATTTTTAAACACTTTTATTTAGTCATCATAGAGCAACTTTTGTTCCTCCTGCACTCTTATCAATACTGGGGTTGACCTCAGCCATGCCTGATATAGACCATCTGTTTTATGAAGTCTGCTGTTGAACCAGACTCTTCATCAAAGACATGTTTGTGGACAGCATGATGTCTGGCAGCTTATTCTTCTCTCTGATCGACACTGCAGACGCCCCTGGCTCACTATCCATCTAGCTGCTCTACGAGTGATGTCCAGCATTACAAGCAGCGAATAATCCCAGTTGATCGTACCTTTCTCTGCTCACACAGGTGGACGCGGGCTGGATCGGGTTCTGGTCCATCGTTGGAGGCTGCGTGTTTGGTGTGGCCATGGCTAGGTGAGTAATGACCCTCTGCATGAGAAATGATGGTGGTGCTTTCATACATTAGCATTTGTTAGCATTTACTTTACATGTATTGTCCAATGACATAAAAAAAACAAAAACAGCAGACCCTAATCATCATTCTTCCATCTCAGAGAAGTCAATGCTCAGTTTTATTCACTTAGTTTAGTATGTAATAATTAGGGTTTTTTTTTAGCAGTGTTGTATTTAAGGGGCTGAATTTAGAGATTTTTAAAAACTTCTTAGGGTGCAGTTTAGCATGCTCTCATCTCTCTCTAAATTCATCCTCTTTAAAGCACCGCAGTTACAGCCATCAAAGCATCTCCTTTCTAACAAATTGACTACCTTCAACAAAACATTTCTAAACAAAGATCATATTTTAATTGCTGATCTGCATTCACGTTGGCATCTAAAGCCATTGCGCTGTGTCTAAGTGAATACAATAGGTGTTAAAAATAGTTTTAAACTTTTTTAAAAAAGCATCTCAAGATCACTCAGCTCTGTTCTGTGTTCTGCAACACAAGCATTAAAAATCCTGCATGAATGCACCTTACGGTTCAAAACTACATTAAAGAACTAACGGCAATGAAAGCAGACTGTGGTGTCGCCTCGTGTTACCTGCACCTGGGCCAAAAAGTTGCGCTTGAAGAAACGGAAAAGACTACAACCAACAACCGTGAGCACGTACATTCTGCAAATACGTGAGAAGAATCAGCTCTTCGTAACTCTTTTGTAAAAATCGTCAGATGCGATGCGGATAAGGTGTATGGCCTTCGTGTCCCCTTTTGACTTCTTGCCGATCAAACGTTTGCTAGCTTTCATCACTTCTGTTTTGTGAACTGTAAACTCGTTTACTAAGCTGAACAGCCAATCAGAGTGGTCACTCACCCAACATTCTACAGGCGTACCGACTTCGAAACCTGGCTTGAAGACCTTTCCCAACTCCCTCTCTCCCTTCATCTCCTCTACACTGTCCTATACCAATAAGAAGAAAGAAGAAAAAAAAAGAAAAATTCAAGGCAGCACACTGACTAGTCAATTCAAACATATGAACATGTCTCCCACACTTTTTTGGGGAGATAATGGTAATTTTTTTTGGTTTTGTTTGACAGTCATGCGAAGGGAAAAAAATGTAGGCTGTTGGTAAAGTTTTGACTTTTTTGAGACCAGCACTGGATCACTGTAGGAGTGGGCTGAATGGCAGGTAGTCATTCTACACTGGCTATTTTCCATTTTACAGCAAATCAATTAGGGCAGACGTCACATAAAATAATGCATATTCATGATATAACCCACGCTAGGCACAGTTTGTGTGCACCAGCCACTGACAGAAAGAAAAACTTCCTGAGGAGAGAAGATAGAAGAAAAAATGCATTTTTATACTTGTCACAATAGTGTTTATGCCTAATTATTAAAGTTTCATGACCAAAATCCTAGAATGCTGACGGTACTAGAAACTTTCTTTCTAGTACTTTTTTTGTTTGTTTGTATTTTTTAGTTTCTAAATGGTTTCAAATGAGTGTATCCATGACAACTAGGCATATAAACCAGTGTCAAACTTGTGTCATACCTTTCAGGTTGTTTCTACGCTCCTACTGCAAATACATTTGGTCTCTGTTAGGCCTTTTTTTTCAGGCTGTTTCGGGTCCTCCCAGATCCCAAAGCTAATTTATTCTCTTCCTGCTAATTTATTAAAATCAGCTTTTGTTATGAACAGTGGGTGAAAAATGCTAATGAAATGGTCACGTCGCAAAGGCTGATTAAGACACTGGCGTAGAGAACAGAGAAAGAGCAAACTGTTGTCTGCGAAAAACAAGAGATTTGTCTGTCCCTGATGACTAAATGTTTGCAGAAGGGCCCCAATCAACACATCCAGCCAGGTTCTGCTTTTAGAAAACCTTTTAATTAGGCAAAGTCTGCATGTAATCAATTGTCACATTGCTGCGTTGGATTTTGGGTTGCTTCTAGAAAAGCCGTTTACATGGGGAGGGACAAAGAGGGTTAAAACATCAATGAAAACCTGTGATCTGATTTAGTTGTGTGTGTTTATTCAAACGAGCTACAACCCCGAATGGGGATTCATAAAGCTGATTAAAGAATGCACACCCCGTCGATTGCTTTGGCACTTTTACATATTTGCTTTTCCTCACTTCGGCTGTTCATTTGGGACAGGTTGCACAGAGAAGCAACAGATGCCCCACTAAGTCTCCACAGCAGCCTGGTCCTATTAGTGGTCGTTTGGCGAGTGATCTCTCGTTAATGGGCCCCTGTGAGTTACAGGGTCCAGCGCCTCACTGTGCCACGAATCATGCAGCAAATGCGTTAAGTTGAGTTATTATACGCCACTAGCTCTCCGCCGCAGAGCTCAGCCCTTTGGGTCTGGTCCATGCTTTAGAAAAATGGATGCATTAAAATTGAGCTGCAGGGGTGATAGCTGCACATTCTAATTGATGCGATTCTGGAGGCGGATATAATAGCCGCAAGTTCTCGTCAAAGATTTGTCCTCGTTCACCGTTACGGTGGAGTTATACAAGACGGGTGAATCATAAGAGGCTGTCTCCACAGGTCAATTAACGGTTTGTGGTGTGAGGTATGCCGAGCAGTTGGACAAACACTGGGATGCCTGACAAACCAGCAGACTTTAATTGTCAGACAGCAGTCGGGAGGTAGGGGTGACATTGCTTTTTGAACACAAAAGGCACCGGCGTGTGGGGTCGGGAATGTGTGATCGGCAGTAGATTAAAGTTAATGCTTAAAATTTGAATTCTTTTGATTAATTGTGTTTTCGCAGCATTTCATATGTATTCCAAAACATGTGAATTTTTTCATTGAAAACGCAAAAGGGGAAATTTGTGAATTTGAGAATGTCGTAACTGCTGTGTTTGTCTAATAAAAGCGAATGGGAATCTGTGGCCCCACAAAAATAACCTAATGACTTGCCATATGGTGGATCTGTAAATATTGACTTACTTTTGAGTCATATGGACCATTTTTTATTACTCCTTTAGGTCACACTTTATATCAGGTGGACTGAACTACTATGTACTTGCATCCAAAAATAAGTACAATCTACTTATTGTGGACTATTGTGTGGCAAAACACTTTTGCTGGTATTTTGGTGGGATACGGGTGAGGTTAGGGAGAGGTTTAAGGGTGGGTTAAGGTGGAGGGGTCAATCAGTGTAATTATGATTACAAAAATGAATTTCAGATGTACCTACATATAGGTATTTAAAAATATATATACATACATACATACATACAGGATAAGTGCATTTCAAATAATTCATTTAAATATAAGTACATAGTAGTTAAGGACACCTAATATAAAGTGGGACCTGTAGTTTATTACTGGTTTCTAATTACATGAAAAAATTTCAAGTTGAATTTAGCGCCAGAGCATGCAAAGCTGTTACTGCTGCAGAATATTCTGACATATCAAAACATATTGGATTAAACGGAAAATATGTGTTGAAAATAATTCACGAGGTTAACTTATACCCTCCGTGTGGTCAGTCCGCACAAGCTTGTTTTATTTGCGGCCCCTTTAAATACAAGACAAGCATTCAATCTACGTCAGAGCGTCCAAAAATCTCTGTACAGCGTCGTTGCTAGGGCGAATTTTGACGCCCGCGCCGGCGGCGGTGTGAATGCACAGTAACTAAGCAAATCGCAATGTTTGAGGTGTTTTATAAGGTTCGATGTATTTCCTCCTTTTGACATAAAACTTCCATGACACCGCTTGCAGATGGTTTTTTGCTCTGTACTGCAGTACTTCGGAAAACCTGGTACCGATACATTTCACATTTTTTAGTACCATCTTGGTACCGAAGTACCGGGTCTTTTGACAACACTACTTTCTCCATTAGTTTTAGCAAATATAGAAACAAAAATTAGGGTGATTAATGAGGACAGAACATTTATTTTGAGATGAATAATTACTTTAAAATAAATTAAAAGCCCATAAGCCTTCACTAATGATGAGTCTGGCAACCTCAACACAACAAGTAACAGCTTACTCCTCCATGAAGTGTTTTTATAATGGCTTTCATCTTTTTTGTTAAGAAAGATGATGAAGAACATGCCCTAGAGATATTGCTATGTAGCTCCATCATGTTAGAGGTGCTAAAATATGTCTGATGAGAGGAAACGGTGTGGAGAGCTTTGTCAGAAATGATAAAGTTAGTGTGGATCAAATATACATATTTGTTTTGAGTCATCTCCAGTAGGCAAGTCTTTGAGGGACAAGTCTTTCCACATGCGTCTCTGACGTGGGTGCCGAAAATAACATCTGTGAAAAAAGTTTCACCTGCGCCTGCCTGTAATTTGCTTCCTCTGTACTTTTTTTTTTTTTTTTCTTTCGTCTTGTTCTGTCACCTTTTGAGCTATGACTCGAGATTCAAGTTTCTCTCTCCTCCTCCTCTCTTTTGTTTTCTGTTTTTGCCCTCAGGTTTGCTGACTATATTCGAGGAATGCTGAAGCTAATTTTGGTGCTGATGTTTGCCGGAGCATCCTTGGCGGCCACCTGGTTCACTCTCACCTGCCTGACCAGACTTACTCATCTGCCCTCCACTCAAGGTATACTGTGCTGAAAAGGCCAGTATGTTCTGTCTAGTGCACATTTACAAAACCGTCGCCCCGCAGGGAGTCTAGTAGGCGAATGCTGGCATAGGCAAGCTGCAATTGTATCGGTGAGAGGGAGCCAGAGGAACTCATTAAGTCCAGATCAGTGAAGGAAAAAGGGAGTGGAGCTCTAGAGAAGCCGGCCTGAAACAAACATATGCCCTATAGATCAGCCAGCTCAAATATTACCATCAATTATCATTTTATGGTTGGCACCTGACTTTTTTTATCTGCTGTCTCCCAGAATTCCTGGCAGACCGAGCTCATAGACTCATGGGCCATCACTCCATCTGGCAAGATTTTATCACACACATGTGTCCCATTGCCATCCGTGGCTTTCCATGCCTCTCGCAATTCATCTCTAATGCTAATGAACACAAGGCTATGTTGTGGCAACATCAATTCATCAGAATCAATTCTAGCTGGAATCGTTATGCAGAGAATTGACAGTGGACCTTCACCTACCGTTTCTATGTAATTTAAGAGTGCCGTTGTCATTTCCTTCACTTATACTATACTTACCACATGGATACTAGTGCTTCCTTACATCCGGTGTATCAAATTAACTCCCGTCACGAGCCAAATGTGGGTATTTTTTGCACAGTGATGAGGTAATTTTTCTTCTCTTCCAGTCACTGTGACCTGTAAGATTTCTCAGAATGACTTTCAACAAGACATGCCGTTGCTTAGAAGCAACAATGCATGCTTGAATAAACCCATTTGATTGTAAATGTAACAGCAGTGCAAGTGTTCCTAGACACGTAAAGTGTCTTCATGCTTTATTGCTTCATTTCAGTGGGTTGCATAGCAGTTTGAAAAAGATTTATCTTGTATCTGAATGTTGTAAATATTATACAAATAATAATATTCATTATATTACGCTATCTGAAGAATAATTAACAGCGATCGACATTGTGGCCACATTTCTTCCTTTCACTTTATACCATGATTATCACATGTCTGCAAGACATTTCTCTGGATTTGTGTTTGGAACTAAATTGTATAAAAAAGTTGGGCATCATTATGCGCATCATTAGGTTGCAAAAAAATGGTTAAAACTAATTCTATTTTCTACCCCTTTGCCTACCCCTGGCCCCTTCTCCTTGCCTCTAGAAATAAAGTGGAAAGGGGAAGGGTTAAAAATTTTCCCCTAAGAAGTGGGACACCACTACTACACTGTTATACGTCATCATCCATTGTCACTAGCTCCTAACGTTACGTCAGAGGACATGTGCCGATGTAAGCATTTACATCTACACATATGGCTGTAAGCGAAACAAAACAATACGTTACCGGGTATATGACATAAATATATTTCCTAATATTGTGCAATCGGTGCTATCCGCTAGCAAACTTTTTTTTTTTGCAAACGTTTCTTTCCAGAACATCTCCGTAAACACAAACACAAGACTGCTAATAATATACATATAATAAAAAAATAGTCATAAAAATCTTTATTAAATCCAAAAATTACTTACATTTATGGGTCTGCTTCCTCGAGTGAGCAGCCATGTTGGAAATTTCTCTTCTATCTTGCCCTTCCCATTTCCCCTACCCCTCCAACCAATACCTCAACTCCACCCCTACACGTGAACGCAACATACTCATTGGAGAATTCAGGTTTGCCATCACTGGAAAAAATTACATTTTGAAATGTGTAAAAATAAAATGAGTTGTTGATCAATAAATGCAACCTTGGTGAGCTTAAGAGACATGTTTTAAAAATATTGAAAATTTTACAGAACCTAGTGCGCATTAAAGCAGTTTATAATGTTTCAAATGACTATTTTTGAATAATATCAGTAGGTCCCATAGGTGTTTACATAGGAACTCAAGACCTTAAGAGTTCTTATCATTCACTGTACAGTCTTTTTTTTTAGCCCGTTTTTTAAACTAGTGCCCTGTACCTTCAATGACACAGGTGAGGGATCTGTTTCTCAAACTGCTGGAGAGTCTGATGTGCTTGTCCTCTTCATTGGGCTGTCCATTTATCTCTCTGCCCTGGTTAGAGTTGGTTTGCAGTGTTCTTTTAATACTTTACTGCACAATCACACATGAAACAGCTTCTTATCTTTTAAAATAACAATAAACTCAAGCGTTCCCATGAGACTAAAGTAGGGTGTTTCTTTTCCGCAATTTATTTTAATAAAATAGAATTTTGGAAATTAAAGTATATTTTAAACTGGAAAAATAACATTGTCTTTCCAGCATTTGCCCAAAAAATGCAATTTCCACACTTCATTAAACTGAGCTGTACTAAGATGAAAAGAAAGGTTTTTGTAGTTCCAACTTAGCACATAATCATTACTTAAGAATGAGGTGTAACAGTGTTTTCTTAGTTGATTAGAGTAATATCCTCTGAAATAGGTTTTGCCAGCACAGGAAAATTGAGTTAGAAAGCTTTTCCCCCTCAAATACTCATTTGCAATGTTGTCTTTCTTTTTCTATGTAAAGATTTATTCTAGAAATGTATTTGAGATACAGCTCTCTTTCTCTTTGCTCCTCTAGCTACTCTCTTCACCTCCTGCATCCTGGTGGGTATCTTCATCAACAGCAGTGTGCCCATCTTCTTAGAGCTGTTCATTGAGACTGTTTACCCTGTTCCTGAGGGCATCACCTGCGGAGTGGTCACCTTCCTCAGCAACCTCTTCACTGGACTTCTGCTGTTTTGCCTCACCTTTTACTTTACAGGTACCTTGATATTTTAACTCTTGACAGGCAGGGCAGCATTTACAGCAAAGAAAACTAAGATTTTCCCTTGGCCTAAACAGGAGTACATGGAACAGATATGTACTTACACTTAGGACATTGTCATTGTCCCAATGTCATTGTCTTTCTGCTGAATGATGATTAACTTTCAGTTCACCTTAAAAAATGTGCAGGCGGATTGACTGGTCTGTCCTATCTTTCAGGGTAAATAGTAGCTTCGAGCTGAATTTTCATGAGTCACTTCTGACAGGTGTCATTGGATTGACTGGTAGTCCGTGATGGTTTAAATTCTAGCTCTTGCTGTTGGTGGACAGCACTGTATGTGTTTTCCTTTCAAAAGGCAGTCACAAGGCATTGTGTTTGATGTACCTACTTAATACATACACATACATAATATATACATAAATAACACACATTATTTATTCAGTTATAATTAGTAGTTATGTTCTATGTTGCGAATGGGTGAAATCTCCTAAAACCTCCAGGAAAAGCGCATTTCACCCCAAGACAAAAAAAGCTTAAAGTAAATATATATATCCATGTTGTGGTTTTATTTTAAGGATAATTATGCACATTTCTTTTGACAGTTCTTTATAATAGGCATGGTATTGTTTTTTTTTTTTTGTTTTTTTTTTAATAATTCACTACTGTAACACCATAAAGTTTTACTGTTTAATTATTATATTTTTTTTTTTCATGTAAAATTGATTTAAAATAAATTTGTAAATTAAAAATAGTAAAACGAATGCTACCCAGATTTTAAAAAAAAAAGAATAAAATGTATTTTAAGATGCACATTATTGTATTATTTAAAATATATATATAGTAATATAAATACTTCTTTTTATACATTACAGTAATGAGAATTAGGGGTTTAATAACATCTTAATTTTAAGTCATAATAGCAGAATTTATTTCCTTTATGGTTATTTCAAGTAGTCATTCATTCATACATCAAGTGTTTGTTTATATATTTATTTATTTATTAGGGGGGTAAAATTATTCTTCCAATATGATAATAGGATAATAAAGCGGGTGAAAAAAGACCCGAATTAAACCTGAGCCAAATATAAGAACCAGAATGCAATGCAATTTATTGTTGTTAACTGTATTATTATTTATAAATTTAGCAACCATTTACAAATGCTAAGAACATTGTAGAAACAAGCTAGAGCATCTCTTAAACTTCACAGCTATGCCTTGCAAGCTGCCCACAACATTTGTGGGTGCAGGCAAGCACTATTCACATTTTCTTTAGAGATTAGCATATGTTATAAATTATGGAGCTGTCAACCTCTGTTCACACTGACCGCTGTCAAGTCCAGATCCCCGCTGTGATACACTTATATCCCCATTCTGTCACTGGCCTTGACTGACCAGCTGACGGGTGCCTGTTTTATGAGCAGGCAGGTTGCTGGATGGCTCCCAGGCTGCAAAAACTCCTCAGCCTTCCTGCTGATCCCTGGAGAAGATTAAATTGAGATGAGTGAGCTTAACTGGCTCATCCTTTCAAATCTGATTGGGTTATCGGTCCCAAATGAAGCCATGAGATTCGTTCTGCCTTTGTGTGGCTGTCAGAGCAGCGGTGGCCCGCCAGCACCGTGCCACAGCTGAAAATAACGTTGAAACAATGAGGTCTCTATATATAGAAGGTTATTGCGTTGGCATTGCTATTGAGTTTTGAACACTTTGTTTCTGTTTAGGCCAACCGGTGAGTAGGCGCTGAAGAGATGATGGATGGATTTCTGTTTGTTTCATCAGAACCATCCTGCAACCTCTCGCTGTTTTCACTGGCAGAAAGCCCTTCTCAACATCTTAAATATTTCCTGTTAAGTTGCACTGACGTTCAAAGGTTTGGGTCAGTAAGATTTTTTAAAAGGAAATGAATGGGTTTATTCCGCAAAGATGCACTCAAGTGATAAATATAGCACATTATAATTTTACAAATAAATAGTTTTTTTTTACTTTGTGCATCAGAGAATCCTGAAAATAAATATATCATGGTTTTCACAAGGCATATTAAGCAGCACAAGTGTTTACAACATTGACAGCATATCAGTATAATAGAATGATTTCTGAAGGACTGTGGAGTAGCTTCTGAAAATGTAGCTTTCAGCCGTCACAGGAATCAATTACATGTATAAATGTATTTAAAAAAGCCATTTTAAGTTGTAGTTATAATATATAATAAAATAAAATTACTGTTTGCTGTATTTTTATTTAAAAAATGTAGCCTTGGCGAGCATAAGAGACTTTCAAAATCTTTTCAAAGTCCTACCGACCATGACCTTTTGAATGGTTTATATTGCATTGTTGTGTCCTTCTATCCTTATTCAGACAGAGTTCTGTTGTTTACTCTCTCTTGTAATTACCTTGTTTCTTTCCATTCGGTTGCTAATGTAGATCTGAACTATGGTGTAGATTGGGTTTTCAGTGTGCATTGGAAATTGCCTGTTTCCTTCTATATTGAGCCTGCCTCAGAGATGTTCTTTTTTTTTCCAGATGCTCTTTTTTTCTGCCACCCAAGGTTGAATTGATGTGCTTTCAGGAATCGCTTCTGCCTGTGGCCAATGATACGTTCACAAATGCCTTACACTTTCTTTGTTTTCGCTTTAAAATGAAGTGAAAGGGATGTGCTTCACTGAGTTGCTGTCCTTCCCAGCTGGCCATTTAAGTTGGAAAGGTCCGTTCATTCACTCTTAATCTGAAAGCATGTGAATAGCTGGTAAAGATTTGAACACTCAGCCTTTTTGATTGTGTGACTTTGTAAAAGCCATGTCACCTAGTGTCTGAGGGTGGCCCTTATGTCAAATGCCAATAATACAACTAAGGGTCCAGTAACTTTTGTGGAGACCCAGAGTGTGCACTTCCTGCTCTAAACTCTTTCACAGCATTCGATTTAGCAAATGTTCAATTGCCTTTGAAGGTAAACATTTAGCAAAATCAAGTTTCTTAGCTTTTCACACCATGTTAACCCTGACGTGTGTCATTTTTTTTGATGAAGTACTTATAATAGGGATTAAATATATTGGTACAATATGATTTATTTTTGTATAGATTTTATTTGTATATAGTTTCGATTTAACCATGATTGATCAAGATTAATCGCACTCAAAATAAGTTTTTGTTTACATAATATATGTGTGTACAGTAGGGCTGCACGATTATGAAAAAATCTAAATTGTTGATTATTCCCTTAAAATTGTAATTGTGATTATTAATTACGATGATCACAATTTACTCTGAGTGATGTTTATACCATTATTTGATATATTATATAAACAAAATCTTTTATTTTGGATGTGATTATTGGTGAATTATTGTTTGACAGCACTAATTTATACTATCAAATCCTTGATTAAGGATATTTTAAAAATCAAAAACATTTTTAATTATAGTCGTTACATTTTGAAATAAATAGACAGTTTTCAGCTGTACATTTGAATATTTGAATGCATAAATATCATGTAATATTTAAATAATAATTTAAGATAAATTAATAAAACAAAGAAAATAATAATTGTAATATATTTTAATAAATTGCTCCTTTTTATTTTGTTGTCCGGTCAAGCCAGGTACACAACTCAAACTCGTAGGTACAAAATATAGGTGTGATTTAATCTCATAAGGAGAAAACGGAGCACACAAACTGTCAGTCAGGCTCTCTCGAAGCTCCTTGGGGCCAGAGCTAGACATTAAACCAAGCTGAAATATGCCATCAGTCTGCCAGCTGAATGGGTACCGATTAAGAATAATTACAGCAATAAGAGGGCCATCTCCAACGCCTTAGCTCGTCTGACAGGAAGTGAGGAGCCCCGTAGGTGTCTGCGAAGACACTGGGCCGCTTGGTCACGACGTGAGACAGCAGCTGTAGGATGTCTCCTCGCATCCCTCCTCCCTTGTCCTCGCTTTTTGTCCCAGCGCTCCTCGTGTAAGAGATTGAGTGTCACGGTGAGTGGCCTGTTTACGCTGTCGTTCCACCATGGCCTTTTCAGCACATTACAGCCCCTGAGACGATGGCAGAAAAGAGACAGGCCAAATTGCACCCTTAATAACAACATCTCTGCATTCTGCCGTCAGGTATTAAGAGGAAGGAAACGCGACATAACAGTTTGACTGCTGCGTAAACTGACAGACAGGATATAATTGCCGTGCTCCCATTATTACCAGAAAAGGTGGCAGAAATCGAATCCTTTAACCCGACTTCTTTTGTATTCTCCGTAGCAGTGCTCTGGATGGGCACTGTGTCCGGACTTCTGTCTTCCATAATCGCTGAAAAGGTGACTGTTAACGACTCGCAGATTTTTTTGGGGGGGGAGGGGGCGTCTGATTGGATTACTGGAGCCGAGTCGCCCTCTTCATTAACATTCGGCGCAGACGTCCCGCCTGGTGATGCTACCTCTCTCTTTAAAATTGATGAGGCTGGGGCGGGCATGCGGCAGAGACATAATAGCCAGATAAACACAACTCCATTAACCTGCCACTATACCAGGCTCTGCCGAAGGGATAGTAAGGCCTGATTAATGAGGGGGCTTTTGGAAAGAATCCCTGCTTCCTGTTTCTTCAAGTCGACACGGCTCTATCCTCTGCCGTACCTGCATGTGTTGACTCTGCTGCATGGCTAAATCATATCATTTAGCCCAAATGGGCTCAGCAGCTGACCCAGCATGCATTTCACCTCCTGCCATCGATTGTAGCTCTCACTTCAGGGGCAATTGATCAACCTGTTATCTGGATACAGGACGTCTCGAAATTGAAATCCACTTCTCTATTAAATTAAGTTGCGCTCTTTCCTTTGTCCTCAAGGGTCTGTGTGTTTGACCTGGTTTTTGTTATATTCTCTATCAGAGCCACAGCAGCTGGTGTGAGGCTTTCGGCCATTGAATCGCCGCTGTGTATGTCAACTCTGAATGTGCTTGCACAGCTCTTGCATGCGGTTTTTAGTGTCGTCTTTTGAAGGGAATCTTAGCATTCATGCGCAGAGTGTGTGAAATGATTCTATTGCTGGTTTAACCTTCAACCTTAATGTAAAAGCTCCCGTATCTTTAACTGCACAATGAAAGGAATACAGCAACTGTGGGAAACATGGCCACTGTATTTTTTTTTCTCACATACTCGAAAGTTTTTCAGACAGTTATATTGCTTCTTTAGTCTATTTGTCCTTGCTTATTGGAGCATGAACATGTACATGGTGAGACGTGCCAGCCGCGTTTAGTCAATGTGAATTGCTGTTTGTAGATGCCTTTAGTTTGTAGTGAAATGAAAAAAAATTGTGGGCTGTTATTTCTGTTATATATAAAAAAACCTTTTTTTCCATCATAAGTTGATTGAATTGTGAAAAATGAGTTACAACAGGGATAAAATGGATTTAATTATTCATTTTATTTTGTGGGTTTTGTCTTACCATTCTTCTTGCTATATATATATATATATAAAAAGAAAATGTAATTATATTTAGGTGCAAAACAGCTATTTGACTTTGAAATACTGAATGTTTTGTGTGTCTTTGTGTGAATGAATGGTGCAGACAAATGGTTTTGTTTACTACACGTATACTGAAATGTGAACATGAACACAAGAACGTAATCTCCAGAGCTGCTCTGAGAGTCGTTTCATACACAGTTCATTTGAGAAAACATTGTCTTGTCATATGCAAACAAAGGTGTCTTCACTACAACCCCCCCAAAAATAAATAAATAAAAGTTTGGTAATGCAAACAAAAAAGTACTACAAATAAAATAATTATTCGATTTTTTAAAGGAAAAATCACACAATAGTTCTTCAGTGTTTTGATTTTAACCTTATTGCAGCAATTTGTTTGCCTAAAAAATTGTAAGATTTTCATTTGATAAAAAGATAAATTATTTATTGTGTGCCTTTATTTAGCATTTATAATACACACAGTATGTAAAATGTTTAATATATATATATATATATATATATATATATATATATAATTTTTTTTCTATTTGTTTTTATAAAATCAATTAATTACAGATGCTTTTGGTTAAACAGGCAAACTGAATTTGGGGGAGCAAACATTTATTTCTAAGGGCAAAAAAACAAACACTTTTTGTTAAACTTTTAATACATTGGTATTAAATTGTGTGGTTTTTACAAATTAAATTAATTGGACATGCTTTTAGATTATATAAAATTTAACTTGGAAGAATAGTTAACCCAAAGTTGAAAATTACCTCTAAAAAATGACCTTTAAAAAATAATGGCCACTATCCACCAGCAAGAGCCAGGATACATTTTTAAAAAAAATTTGGGCAAACTATTCCTTTAACTTCTAAAGCTAAATTAAATTAAGCCGGAAAATCCAAAAAAACTAAACTGATTTCATAACGCACTATGCTTGCAAGCCAGGGAAAACAGTCATTGAATGATTTTTTCTTTTTTTTTGTTAAATGGATGCAGAGATGTGAAAAGCCCCCATTAATTGAAGCTTTGTATATTTTGTACTGATAAAAAAAATGCAAGAACCTTTAGTGCATACATTTGTTATTTTCTGTATGCTTGTAGTTATTTATAAGAATATGATAAACAGATGTCTGTTCTGTCATGCATTGAAGTACATGGGATCTGTCATCGCTAACCTCAGTCAACCTCGCTCTTTTGTTTTTCAGAGCTTTCCTGGTTAAACTGGTGTCTGACAGGCTCCTGCATCTTCAGTCTCCTGCTGCTCCTCTTCTTCAGGGAATCGTACGACCGCCTCTATTTGGATGTCTTTGTCTCTGTCTGACCACACCAAGAGAGCTTTTTTTTTTTTTTTAAAGGCTTGTCTTTTTATGGGCACTATATTCCAGCAGAGTGCAGAAAAAGGACACACAGCATGTTGTTTTGTTTTTTTGGAAAAAAGTTGTAATTGTGAAATATATGACCAGCGGTGGTGACAGTGCATTGTGTTAGCATCATAACTAACAGCGGGAACGGAGACCCAACTAAGGAGGAAAGAAGTGTAGATATTGATCTTTCCACTTGACATTTTGCCTCCTGGATGCATCCCTTTTGTATATTTTATTCAACTCGTTTTTTTAAAACCTTTTTTATTATTATTATTTTTGAAAAAATACGATAAATGGAAGTTATGTGTTTACATACTGGCACAATATAAAATACTTTTATTGCATAGAGAGGCTCAAGCGGGTCTACTTTCGGATTTGGCAGTGCCTCATGGCGATGACTTCTCTAGTGCTCTCACCACATCTAATGGGAGTGTAATGGATAATTATAGACAAGCTCAATTAGCCGCCTGGCGAGAGCTACGGCCGTCTGTGGACCGGGGACCTCTTAGAGCTGTAGTGTCACCAGTGTATAGCCTGTGGGATCCGAGCTTTAATTGACCTGTGATAGGACTGTCAATAAGTGGCATATGCTGTGGTCTTCTTGTTTTCCTTATCAACCCGTATTATGCAAAGGATAATTCTCTCCGCTGTGGGGTTTTGCTAATCACCTTGCA
>JAUYWG010000042.1:15782028-15806910 GCA_034779775.1 Enteromius afrohamiltoni
GACACAACAGACCGGCTAGATTTGAATCAGCACAGCCAGAGAAGGATCGGACGCAACTGTTTTGTTTGAAGAAACGCTCCTTTTTGTATCAACCAAAAATGGCTATTTCGTGGTCTATTGAGGAAGTACAGACATTCCTCTCGTTGATAGCCGAGGAGCGAAACAGAATGAAAAATACTCCATTGTTGTGTGTTTGTTTGTGGCGTGTTTAGAATGTCACGGCAGTAGAGGCAGCGCAACTATAATGACACGTGAATATTAAAAATTCCTTCAATTCCTTGAAGGAAAGAGGCAGTGCGTCTCTTTGCCACACTCCCGGCATCCCTGCCGGCACTTGCTTCATTTTATGAGGCAAATGCTGGTATTTGCTGGTATGCTAGTGTTTTTACTTTCCCTGGTCTCTGACGTCACCTGCCTATGACATCTCGCTCTTCCATTGGACTGATTGCACAGCAGATTCAGAGCATGGTCACACTGGAGGCGTTCCCATAGCGTTTCGACGCAGTGTCTCGTTCCTTCAAGGAAGCGGGGTTACATACGTAATCCAGAGATGTTATGTCTGGCTCGCCACATGTTTTAGTTTTTAATAAATTCAGGCAGTAGTTTGAATGAAAAATTCTAGTTTTTTTTTTTTTAAATAAATGCTGCAGTAAGTTGAGGAGAGTCAACTGAAGAATTTATATATTATAAATATAAAATCTCTGTCTGATTTTTGTTCTATTTCTATTTACTGTGTGCAGAATATATATCAGAAGCTCCATTTAGCTCCAAACCATATTGGCTTAGTCAGGTAATTTAACATCATTTGGCCTGCTCCTGCTTTCATTAATGTGAATTCTCTGGAGGCAAAAGGACCCTTTATCACTGACCAATTATGGCCACCCACCCATTCTTTAATGTCACATCCAAAAAAAATGGTAAACACTACTCGGTCATAAATGACTTTGAGAGAAGTCAGGAGGAGCAGAAAGCTGTGAACACTTGATATGATCCTTGTGTTTGTAATCCTTGTCATTATGCATGATTCACCTTTGCTCGCTTTTCTAAATACCAGTTCCCAGGAGGAAGCACAAAGAAAGAGAATAGTGAAAAAAATCTATGCAAGCTAGTAGAACTCTTGCACATGACATTACTGTTTTTACAAATGTACAGTTTTACTGTAAAACGATTTGCTGTAATCATGCAGCTGGATGCCAGTAACTTACTGCAATTTCTATTTTTCAAATTTATTGGCAACAATTTGTTTAGAGATAAATGAACGTTAAACATTAAAAATACTTTATCTTTGCAGAATAAAACTATTAAAAACGGCCTCATGCAAAGCATTCCGGGAACCAGAAATCCTCATGAACCTTTTTCTGTTTTTTGTTTTTTTTCTAATATTGGATCCCAGAAATGCTTTGCATGAGGCTGTTATTTGATCATTTTTTTTACTGTAATTTCCACAGGAATTTTTTACAGTGTAGTTTACATGTAAACATTTACACGAAATACAAGTTTGTGAAAAATTTAAAATCACATTTTTTAAATTAAATTAAAAGAAAAATATAAATACTTAATGCTAAATTATTTTTCTTTTATTCCTCTGATGTCAGTGTGAAATATGACAGTTTTTGTGAAATCACTCTAGTGTAAGTTCCTTGTATACGGAAGAGATCACTTGAATCACTGACATCTGGTTGCAGATGATATCAATCATTTCAAAGCATCTGTTATTTCACAGCACAGAGCAACTCTTTTCCTCAGAGAATAAAGGCGATATTCTGTGCGTAAAGGAGCTGTTTATGGTTCTGAGACCCAATCAAACTGTCTGGTTTGTTCATCTTGTAAGCATGAAAACCATCTCTCCCATTCTCCCTGTGGAGCACAAACACCAAAACAATTTTGACTTTGTTCACAAACATCATGAAAGAATAATGTTTATCTGATGTGCCCCACTGTGTTCTTCACAGAGATCATCTGTTATATAGTGACAATGACGGCAGGGCATAGATGAATTTACCTTAACTTATTACCTCAGTCTCCTTGTCTAATTAATACATTATGAAATAGACCCAACAAATCTGTTCAACTGCTTTCTGCTGGGGTGTCAGTTAGACTTTATACAGTATATTAAAGAATAAAATAAAAAATGAGATGAACTCCTCTTGAATGTTTCCAATTTTTAATTTAAAATTTTGATAATTTTTTCTAAGACAGAAACAAAGTGTGGGGGATGTATGTATCTATTTGATAACACTTTACAGCAAGTTGACATTTGTTAACATTGGTTTACTCCATCGTGATCTTACAATGAGAAATACTTTGAATTTATTGTTTTAAATATTAATTTTCTGAGCTAATTTCTAACTAATTTATTATATTTATAACACAGAGAATAATCTTTACTTAACTTTTAACATTTGCTTGTTTTAAACCGTTTGATAATTTTTTTCTTCCCAAGTAACTTTTAAAACAAACATGAATCCGAGGTTTGTTTCCAAGACATTGTCAATGGATTTTTAAAGAACTTTTTGGTCACCTTTCAGACTCCGTGTGAGTCTAGGAGAAGATTACCCAGGTGTGTTAAGGAAGTTACAGTCTAGTCCAGTCCAGTCCTGGCCTCTGCTGACAGCAGCACAAATTGATTCCACGAGGTTTGCAGAACCAGCCACAGAAGCATCTGTCTCGCTTCTCGCCACCACTCTTCCCTGATGGGCTGCAGATTCGGCCCCTACCTTCAGCATACGGTGCTCTCCTGGCATGACGCCAGCTGGCCACTCAGGGGAGGACAGCGGTGGTCATCTGTCAGTGCCAGTCTGTCAGCAGATAGCGGGTGATGGATGGAGCCTTGTGCTCGTCAATAAAACCCACTTTGAAATGATTGCGGTACTGTGCAGAGACCAGGCCCTCCTGCTGAAGCGCAGCGGGGTCTGGCCTTCACCCTCCATCTCAAAGTGTTGCCCTGTTGGACTCAGAGGGGTAGATTGAGATATGTTTGGCTTTTTTGCTGAGCAAGAGTGGGTTTATGTATTGTTTGCGATGGACAGATGACATCATTCACTCTAAGCTTGGAAAAAACATCTCAGAACACACATAGTTCACCCAAAAAGGAATGCTATCATTGATTACTCACCCTAATGTCATTCCAAATACAAACCTTTTAATGGATAGTTCTTAGAAATGGACTTGAATTGGTCACTCGAGCAAATGGGGAATGGAGCTTTCAAACTTCAAAAAGTTTGCAAAAGCATGATTAAAATGGTTCATACTACTTCAGGAGACACAGGAATGTCCTTTTGACAGCTATAATGAACAAAAAAAAAAAGTTTCATTAGCAAATTTGCTGACCCAGTTTCCAAAACTTAAAAATGATTCATTTACAAACTGTTTTTATTGCATTCAACTCAGTGGCACTGGAGGTAAGTATTTTCACAGAATTGCAGGTTGAAGTTTATTCTTACAAAACGACTAGGAATCAACACATGAGTTGAATGGACTACATTTACATCATTTCAACTGCATGGACAAGAGCGACCTATAATGTAATTAAAACACTTTTTCTCCATTCCAAAGAATAAACATTTAAAATTAAAAATTATTGATCATCAAAACACCCATTAAAAAAATAATAATTACTAGTTCCTGTTGACTCTCACTGTTTTAAAACTCTACTCTAGCTTTAAAAATGAGAGACTTACATTGAATAAACTCCCCACGCTCACTGGGTAAATCTCGTATAGCGATGCCAACTTCAATATTTATGCCATCAGGTCTTGAGTGAAAAGGACAAACAGTGTATCATGTCAAAGACCAACATCCATTTTTCTCTCTGAGGAGGGATTGTGTGAAGGGAAAACAGTGTGTGTGTGTGTGTGTGTGTGTGTTGTCAGCATTTAGGTCCAATTTCCCTCAGCCTGCCAAACAAATCCCTCTACATACAAATGGGAGTGTATGATAGCCAACCTGACATTGGACTGAAAACATGACAATTTGAAAACGCTTACCTTTCACTCTGCGGGAGACAGCAAGTTGACCTAGATTGAAGTAGTGTGGGAGTAGTCGGGAAAGGACGAATCAGCTCGAGTTAGACCGGGTTGGCATCAAGGTTTATTATCTTTTACAATGTACAATATACAAAAATATAGAGTACCAAAAATTCACAGTGTCTAAAAGGCAGTGATTACAGTCTAATCGCATATCTAACCACCAGGTCAGTTGCATAGAAGGGCACCAAGCCTTGCAGGGATGGAGCGCCTCATTGCGTCGCCTGGCTTTATGCGTGTTCAATAGCACAGATACTCCTTTCAAAACCCTTCTTACTCAGAGCCGCCACACTTGAACAACATATTATCTTGGCAGGCACACAGGAGCCAATTAGGGAATTTAGTTTGACCTTTAACTTTGAATATGAGCTTAGAGTTTTGCCTATTCTTGGATTTCTTATTATGCATACAGTGGAGTTCAAATGCCTCTGAAAAACATTACAAATCTGGGATTTGCTTCAGGTAAAATATGAAAGAATGTTAGGTAAATATATTGAAAAAAATTAAACAAATTTCCACCTTAAATTATGTTGATAATATAGTTTTGAAATGAAAACTGTAATTAATAAACATTTTCAGTAATGCTCTCAGATTTTTGACTCCTCTGACTCCTCAGTATGCAATCCAATCACCTTTAAGATAAAAAAAAAAAAATCCCCATTAAATAATTTGAACAGGATCCAACAGCATCAAAACAATTAAAGACTGTATTTGAGTATGATATTGAAGTAACTTCAGTAATTCTGTGAACATTGTCATGTGAATGGCAAAAATCAATTCATATGAATTATGAAGAGATGAATAAAAGTACAAACACTCTAATAGTTGTGTAGGGAATCTAATGAATAATCGTTGTAGTTATCGATCAAGGTCGGTCCACAAGATGGTCTCTCTCTTGCAGTCAATCTCTGGACACTGACAGGCTCCATCCCCACACAATCCCTACGGTTGATATATTTACACAGCTGCTGCACATATTATTTTACAACTATAAGGCGTTTAAAAAACAGTGTTAGCTTTACAATAAACATGTACATTATACTAACCTTTGCGTGGCATCACTTTTTTCGCAGTGGGACATCACTTATTTACAACCCATGTACTCATGCTTAGCTGAAAGCATGTCTGGATTAGCATTCATTAAACAAGCATGATAAAATAGCTTAGTTTAGTTTTCAATGCCCTTTAGAAACCAAGCAATACCATAAATATAGAGGGATCCAGATGAGAGTTTCCGTTCCTGAATCGTTTTTATCGATAATTGTTAAGTTGCATCTGCAATGTGAGTGTGATGCCTCTGGGAAGCATGTCAACACATGGGCAAAATAAAATCTGAGTTGAGCACATAGTGCTGCACAAAGATTCATTTTTTCAGATATTGTTCGACGTGACAAAGACAGTGATCCATTGATCATTTCTGTGTAAGTTGACTCTCTAGGCAATTTCATGAATGTATGATGCTCATATAATGGTGTACGCCTTCACTCATATATCTGATGAATGTGATGGTGGTTAGGAATATACCATCTGGAAACAATAATAAAAAATAATATATGAAATGTTCAGTATAGCTCCATCAGTGTTTGAACGTATATCTTAAATAAACTCTATTGTCCATCTATCCTACAACTGCCAAATAATTCCCTCTTTAAAACAGCCATATAAAACAAGTGCCAAGCTATCAGTATTTTCTACATTTTTTCATAATAAAATATAGTCCGTCTCAGTTTGAACCCAGTCATATTTAATATGACCACCGGGACTTACAGTAAGAGAGTAGAACATGTTTGCTTCAGATCTAAGCATATTCCATGTTGGTGCAATATTCCTCGATTCCCATGCATTCGCAAGTAAGAAAGGCATTTTGACTTTTCAGGGAAATAATGACGCATTCTTTTGGCCTTTTAACGTGCTTGAAAATCTATATTCCGCTTCTGATAAGAGTCCGTTCTGAATGGCATCCTATTTTAAGCTGTTCTTTTTTCTGCAGCTTGGTTTACGAACTCGTATCTGAAGAGTTCACCCAGGAGATGCATTGATCCTGCAACCCATCCTCTTTTGTCAGAGATTTGCCCCTCAAAGGTCAGAAGTCAGTGGGACGTCCTTACATTTGCATCCAAAGGTAACACAATTCCGCAGTTCTAACTGAACCTAATAATGTCACCATTGATTGCTCTCTTTTGTCTGGTGTCCGTCTATTCTTCTTCTGTAGTTTCAAAAAGACCTTCCACAGTGCGGCAGATTGCATCTCCCGTAATGGATATTGTTGGAGTGGTACGGGATGCCAGCGCAATTCTGACTTCCCACCTTGAGCTTCAGCAAAACCTCTTTCCAGTAACGGGAGTTCTGCAGCGATCAATCAAGACATCAGTTTATCAAAGTCAGTATAGCTACACAATCTTTAAAAAGTGCTGTTTGAATCACTGAACTTTTCCCCCGTCAGACACCGTAAGGCATGACTTAGGTGACGTGGTCCTTGGGGGAGAGATCTTAGGGGAAAAATCGTCTGGAATGTTGGAAAAAGCACCTCATCGGGTGCGGAGTGTATGGATGGGGAAAGTGGAGGCTTTTAGGAGATGGCGATAAAGCTATGGATGGGACACGTGTCTCAGCTGTGGTTATAGGTTCTGCAAGGAGATGGGGAGGAGTCAGGTCGGTAGTCATATTTGCCCAGCGCTGTGGGGTAGTATGTGGTGGTGTACACGTTCGTCTGCTGAAGCGGTGATGGGAAGTAGTTGGTCCTCTCATCCGGCAGCAAATTGTTCTTATTCAGAGTCTGTGGAGAAAAACAAATAAAGGAGAGTTAGATGAGCTGAGAGGCAAACAACTGTCCATCAGTCTCTGAGATGAAACACCACTGATCTCACAGTCAGCAAACCTCTTGTGACCTTGAGAACTAAAAAGAACAGAATATGAGGATGCTGAAAGCACACTGAAAGATTAAACACCTCCAGGAAACACTTCAGCTTAACACATGTAAACTCTTAGTTCCTTGAAGATATCTGCATCACTAGCATGATAGCAAGGCAGTTCTGCATCACTAGCATGTCTGATCAAATATTGTCTTGACCAATGATCGTAGAGTGTAATAATGAAGGAGAGACTTATCAGAATTTTAAAGGGGTACAACATAATGACTGCAAAACCACTCTGAATACTCTAGCAACCACACATCATGGTTAAAAAAATTAGAACACCTAAGCAACCGCACAGCAAGATGCTGAAGAACGCACCAATAGCATGCTGTAAATCTTTAAAAACCACATAAAAACCAAATTTTGAGCAAATGCAACATGGTAAAAACCATCCTACAATGGCAAAATGCTAAAAAAAACAACAACAATGACAGCAACCACACAGCAACAGTTTAAAAACCATTTAGAGCACCCTAGCCACTGAAGAACCTCCTATAAATCGAAACACCAGAAATGTTAAAATGACTCTCTAGCAACATGTTAAAAAAACACCTAGAGCACCCTCCAACTTTCCAGCAGTGTGTTAAAAACAACCCAGAAATATCAGCAGCTGCATAGCAACCATGCAGAACACCCTGGCCATCACAAAGCAACATGCTAATTGCTAAACCCTACCAACCTTACAACAGTACATTATGTTAAAAAGCACTCAGAAAACTATAGAAACTGCATAGCAACGTGTAAAAAAACCTTTGCTACACCAACCATAGATAAAAGTGACCATATCTGATATTCTTATGATAGTCTGAACAGCACAAATCCATTTTTTTCAAATCAGGCCACTTTCATATGTGGTCCTAAATCGGATACATATCCAATGTTTTGCAATGCGCCTTAAGTCTGAATGGCCATGTCGCATTACATGTCATTGAAATGCGATGGATGTCACAATTCTGCGAAGATTAAAAAGCTTGTTGAATTCCATGAATAAAAAAAAATACAAATGCAATTAACAGCGCTTGCATTTTAGTCAACAGTGCTGAGATGTGTGAGATCTGAGAAGTGTGCCCGCCTAAGAAAACTAAATCCCCCCCCCATTGAAGATTTTCTGGTGACGTTCCTGCGCACGGATCCAATTTACTGTTAAACATGTCTTTTCAGTCTTTAATTTTTTTACATAACTAATAAGGAATTATGTGAATAATAACCAATTATGCACACATTTGACCGTTACACGATTTTACTGATTTACACATGAGAGTTGGCTTTTACAGCGGAGGGAAACACAGATAGAAAGTGGGCATAAAGTATTTCTATTAACAGCGCAGCCTTAAAATTATATCTTACAGCAAACACCTTGATGAAGACGTTCACACTCAAAGCTGCTAGCACCGCCCGCTGGGGAAGACGTCTAAGAGCAGAGGGCTTCTTGGATTGGTAATCTACTGCTTTTCCTGCAGTTCCCGGATGTGCGCTCTGTCGTATTTGAACCACTGAGGAAGCAAATTTATAAAGTGAAATAAAAATAAAAGAAATAAAAGTTGCCTGACTAATATTATTGCTGGAATTATTAAACAAACTGAATATTTTGAAAATGAACTTTGTGAGGTGAATATTGATTACTGAATTGTAACCATGAAAATGTTTGTGAAATGTTTCCTTTTGAAATATCCACTACGTAAATATACAACCATGTTAAAATACAGCGCATAAAAATGCAAGCCAAGAAAATACAATGCATTAAAATTGCATTAAAACAATACATTACATTTTTCTTTTCGATTTGTGGAATTTAACAAGCTTTTAATTTCAAATTCTTTAGGCAGGATTTTTGTTCCATAGGCAGTGCGCTGTGCCTGAAATCAGGTTATTTTTGGGACTCTATTTGGTGTTAGTGGAGAAGAAATGACTCACTGCGTCTTTAAATATGTAAAGCACTTCTGAATGAAGTCCACAGACGTTAAGCTGGTTAATTTAAAAGTGGTGACCCCAGGGTTCATGGATGAAAGTAATGTGTGTGCATGAAATGTAGAGCTCTCGAGAAATACCATTTGTCTAGCTCTTAAAAAAGCTGCAGCTCAGTTACTGGGGGAGTGAAGCTATGAAACATACATGATTGATTTGAGAGACAACGTAGCCAAGAACTGCTGTGCAACAATTATAGTTTTCAATACCTGGCAAACAATAGTTGTACAAAGAGGCTGAGATCTCCATTTTCAGTCTGAAGAAGACAGATGAAATAGCTTTTTTATCCACTAGTCAATGAGTGACGAGTGAAGAGAATGTTTGCTGCTATTACGATACCAAATTACATCTTACTGACTGTGGTATCTTTAGCAGGCTTTCGACAAAACCTTCCCTGAGCGAAATCGGAATATTCATTCTGATTTACGATGTGGCTCTCAACGGATGCTTATTCAAACACCCATCAATCAGAGAGCCTCCGTGTCACACGGTTAATATCACATAGCCATCTGTGCACCGACGTGCCCTGGGAATGCGTGGACAGAGGCCCAAGCGACGGCCTTTTGCAAAGGCTGCTTCTTTTGCCATCCACTCGTAGTGGCCAAGTCTCATAATGAGTTTCGAGAGAGTAGTGGTCATGCAGAAGATCGATGGAAAAAGTGGCAAAAGGCTCGCGCAGGTGTCACAGCAAGGACACAAGGTGGAGGGAGAGCGAGCTGAGCCAAACTAATTGGATGAGCTTGACGATCAGTCACAACCAGCTGTGGGAGTCCACTGAGCGGCTGCTGCTTAAACAGACTAATGGAGCCCATTAATAAAGACTGAGTGTGTGCCAGGCGCCGTGTGCAGCCAGAAGAGGCAGCTAAACAAGGGGCCATGGGAAAAGTGAAACCAGCGGTAATCACCAAACTATCAGTTATCTAGTGACGCTCATTTCGGACAAAACAAATGAGCGTGCTCTAATATAGAGTTCGGTTACTTGGGTGCTTGCAACTTTTCCTGATAAGTTATCTGTGGGAAAACGTGAAAGTAAAATGTCATTTTTTGGATGTTGAAATGTATTTTAATACTGCAGAGAGTTGTAAACTCTCCATGAAAATGGTAAATGCTGTTGTCTCTGTGTTGCTATCGAAACATTGATCCGTTTGATTGAGCATCCTGATGAGCCTAACATCTGCGAAAGATATTTGAATATGGTAAAATGTGCAAAACAGAGATGTTAAACACATTTTTAAGCAGCTGAGAAGATTTCAGAAGCTGCCAAAACACATAAATACAAACAGGATCTGCAATCTGCCAAAGTCCACTGAGCTTTATGTGGAATTCTAAGGCCACAGATTCCAAGTCAGCATATTATCTTCAGGCTCACACAGAATCTCTGCAGAATTACAATGACCACTATTTCCAAGAGGTCGAAAAATCCTTGCCTTTTGAGCGTTTATATATATAAAATAAATAAATAAACAAATAAATACAACCTATTTATTTGTATTTATTTATTTATTTTATATATCAAAATATATTAAACATGCATGCAGTAAGAGGATATACGGCATATCGCATTGGCTAAAACACTAAAACACACACAAGGAAACGAGTTGTGAAAATTAATATCACAGACATCGCATACGGACTCTAGAGTTATCACAGAGGTTGTGAGAGAAAAACACAGACATGGCAGATTTGGATGGGATTAAAATCACCAAGTACGTCTGTGAGATAGGGCTGCAACTTATGATTTCAATAATTGACTAGTCATCGACTACCTTAACAACTATTCGATTAGTCATTATGAACTGCAAAAAAAAAAAATTTATATATGGCTTTGTATCTTTTCTATATTTAATATATTTTGTTTTTAGCATTTCCTTCCATTAAAAAGATGAAACACAAAAAAATTAGAAGACATAGTTAGATTAAGTGCAGCATCATGATAAACAAAAACATGCTAAGCATGCATAATTCACTGCATAAAAAAGCATTAGGAGAATTATTTTCTTCTGAACAGGGTGTGAACACTGACCTTAAACTCCATGGGTGTGTATTTCTCATTCTTTGGTGTAGTGTTGCCCTTGTAGTTGAGGTGGTTGGGAGTGGTGGGATGGATGACGGCAGACTCCTGTGAGGGCTTGTGGAAACGCTGACAGTACACATACACCAGGAAAGACAGCAGACCGGCTCCCAGGAAGCACGACACACCTGTAGCTATCAGGTGAAGAAGAGTGAATCCTGGGAAAACAAGAAAAGGCAATATTGCTGTAACCATTTCTCTACAGATAACTGTAATATGTTGGCATTTTCATCCAGACCTTTGTCTAAATATGCATTTTAAAATAATGAGCCAATATAGTCGTCCTTGTCAGTGAATTCGGAGTGATATGGCACCATTGCATCCCTCATCATTAACGCTTCATGTCTGTAGACATCAACCAGCGGTAGGCAGGTGCTTCAAAGCGTCTGGCTGAATGATGCAGTACCGAGGGACAGTGCTTGTGATTAGCCGGTCGATGTGACGGACTGGGCATTCTGACCCGTAATGAGTGTGAAATGTGATTGAGGAAATCGAACGCCATACCCCGCCATGAACTGCTCTAATTGGACAACGATCACTCAGGAGAGCACCACTGCTGGAGCATGATGGGTAATATGTACTGCCACCTGGAAAAATACCAAATTGCCACTGCGGTGCCAACTCTGAGGGCAGCCATTGCCTGATGTGGCCTGGATCCGCAACCTAAAAAGCACCGCTGAGCCCCCTTATGTATTTTTAATCTGGTGCATGCACTGGAAAGGCAGCACCTCTGCATGGGAGAGCCACAAGAGCCTTGGAGCACGACACATGGAAAACTGAAGATCAGCATTGTGAATTATGTGGTTTACTCACTTAAACCTGCTTAGCGATTCCATTTCTGCCTGAGTTTGGGATGAAAAGGAGCTGACGTGAAACATGACACAGAAGCAGCACATTGTCTTTGAGCATTCACGAGAGCATGCATGCATAAGCGCATACTAACACGCGGTGGACACAGTACAAACATAAGTCAAAGCACTTACCCCCACACTGCTGCTCCTTCTCATAGCTAGATGCCGGGAGAATGGCTGTGTAGAGAAAGAGATGTATAGTTAGTGGCTGTTCGCAAAGGGTGAGCTCCTACAAGGGTCTTGAGCTCTTTCTGAATGCCTTGAACTGATGCCAAACATCTTTCAAATTGACAAGGCATCTTAAAACACAGCGATTGTGGTTCAAGATGCATCGGAACAGTCACAGACATCCGTCTAGAGCAGTAGCTGTCAAGTAGTTTTGCTTCAAAAACGAAATTCGTGTAGCTCAACCAGTAGAGCATGTCGGCAGCAACGCCAGTGTCACGGCTTTGCTTTCCAGGGAACACATGAACATATACCCAGAATGCAGTGCAAGTCTCTTTGGATAAAATGGTTGAAATAGTCAAACTGTCAGACGCTTCTAAATTTTACTTTAGACATGAGATGCTGATTATAAATAATTATTTTTAAGTAAAGAAAAATGGTCAAACATCGAAAACTGTCAATATTCCATGAAATGCATAGACCAAGCAAAATTATTAATCTCTTAATAAAATATATAGCTTATTTTGCTATTGTACCCATGTATGGTTAGTCATATTTATTTTATTAATGCATTTTTGTGCACTTTTTTTTGTTACTCAATTTTGGGTTGTGACCAACAATCTACCCTTTAACCAACAATGTAAAAATGAAGCAGGCTAGTGCAAGACAAAGTCTTGTGAGCAGGTCATTACACACTCTGTTATTTTGCCTCCCTTTGCTGAATTACAGCCAAAATGTCAATCATTCCCCATCTTATCCCACTCCAATTTCTCATTTTAAAAGCAACCTTCCTGGAAGCGGGGCTAGTCAAAGAGCCGTAGACCTGAGTGGTGAGGAAGTCTCCTGTTTTATACCTGAGGGATGAGCAAGGATTGTAGTGATAAAGTACAGGAAATCACATCAAAGCCTGTCTGTCAGGTTGCATGAAAGTGATGAAATCATTATGCTTCCATTAAGCACTACATTATTCAAAGATTGCATGTATTTGAGAATGAACAGTCAATGTAAGTAAAAACAGTTGCAAGCTATTTTGCTAAATAAAACTCTAAACGCTCATTTAGAGTAAATATTGCATTTTGGTTGAAGTAATGAGGTGGAAATGCCATGGAAATGCCATTTTTCACTGCTGCGATAGAGTCTGAGGTTCTCTATTACCACCCAGAGTCATGCTTTTCAAGCTCTATCTGAAATCTCCACAAAGAGCAGAGATGAGAATGCGGGGGGGGGGTGTTTTGATTGAGATGCACAATTCTCCTTGATCTCCTCACCGTCTAAGACACCTCAGGATTTGGAACCCGTTTCCCAAAATTGGGGAAAAATTGGATGTGAGGCTGCCTTGTGGCATAACATTAATATTAATTAGTGTGCCTGATTCACTTGGTATTCCGCTCTGATAACTCGTGTTCTCGCAGCCTGGGTGCATTCAGTTCTTCACTTTGAACGCTTCCACTCCACCAGCCAGAGTAATGAATAAGCGCAAGTAAACATATTACATCTAATCTATTAAAAACAACAGCGAGTTTGACAGGGTTTTAAAGTGTATGTTTATTTAATAAGAGTAACACTACAATTGGGAATGGGATTGTCGGACAGAGTGCGAATATGTGTGTGTGTTTATATATAGCTCTCTCTCACCTGGGATCTCATTGCAGTCTCGGTGCTGGGAGCTGTTTCCCACACATGGTGTGGACTGAGCCCCGCACACTCGACTGCGCAGTTGCAGGCCCGAGTCATCGCACTCAGACCACACGGACCAGGCCATCCACCCACCTGCACAAAGACACGGGCATAAACACAGGATTTAAAGAAACAGTTCACATAAAAAGGAACATTTTGTCATCATTTACTAGCCCTCATGTCATTGGTAATAATGCAATGAGATTATTGTATGCACAAGGAGTCTGACAACAGCCAGTGCTCCACACAGAGATCTGATCATCATCCAGTCTGTCTGGAATCACATGAAGTAACAGAACAAACTGAGACAGACTCAATACAGAAGAACTGTGGCAACGTCTCAAAGATAAAGAAAAAAACCCTTCAAAAATAGGCAAAATATGGTATGGTAACCGAGTTGACACGAGATTTGGGGACACACATTTTTCTAAGAATTTCTATCTGAGTTTGTTTCTTGTTTCATGGTCTTCATGTTTTGATTTCATTTTCATCACCACGTGCTTTGTCCTTATTTGGTGTTTCCTGTGTTTATGTGATTATCGGTTAATTTACTCCCAGCTGTCTTCCCCAAGTGTTTTGAGTTCTTCCCTCGTTATGTTTTGTACTTCTGTCTGTGTGTTTTTAGTTTTAGTGTCAGTCAATATTAATGTTAGTGTTAGGTTTTAACGTTCAATGTGATGTAATCTCGGTGTTGTTTTGAGTTTATGCTTTTCATTAAAAGGCTTTTATGTTTTGAGAAATCTCCGCGACTCCAGCGATCTCCTTCACCAGTACAACCATAAGTTATAGAGGTTAGAGAGAAATCAGCATTGGTATTATAATGGTATTATGTGAAGATTGTTTTAAGTTCACTTAAATTAGAAGTTATTTTAAATGTTAAAACCGATAGCTTTGTAAAATTGAATGATTAAATAGCAATTAGGGGAATAATTACTCCAAAGAGTGATGCCTTCAGTCACAAAAAAGATGTCATTACAATGATATTATGTACAATGTACTGTATTTATGTTGTTTGTAAATTAAAGATTGAATGTGAAATAATTGCAATATAAACGTATATTTAAAAACTTTAATGTTAGGATTAATTGTGGAAAATATGCGATTAGTTTTTTTTATTATTATTATTGACTGACAGCATATATAATATATATACTGTATGTGGGTCAAAGAAATTAAGATTAAAAAAGATTTTTTTTGTCCATAGAAAGCACTTTAAATGTAAGTAAAGTGTATAAATTTTCATTCAATGTAACACAATATTTGCTTATTCTGACTTACACATTGAATACATATTAAAATATATCAAAGAATAAGAAAGCAGATTAAATTATATTGTGTTTTAAATGAGTAAAAAAATCCCTTATTACATCCCTTATATGGGATGAAAATAATTTATCTTTTAATGTGTCATAAACTTGGTAAATTTGGTAAAAATGTCTGACAAAATTGTTACACTGAATGACATTTCAAGGTAAATTTAGTAAAACGAGGAAAAATGTAACATCTGTCTTCGTCATTGACTCATGCATAAATGCTTAATAAAGTGATCCAAATGGCTTGCACTATATTCTGCATCAAGATTTCCCAAACAGAGATATAAAAAATAAAATCGAATGCAAAATTAAAATAAATAGGGCTGCACAGTTAATCAAAATTAAAGAGTAATTGTGATATACAGTAGCTTTGAGCAATAATTCAATGTAGGCTATAATTCAAATAATTATTTTATACAATATAATAATATAATGAGTAAATGCTGCTTCTCACAAAAAGTTTAAGGATTGTAAATGTTACAGTATGTTTACATACATAACGTAACCGTAAACCATTATCAGAAAACCGTCAATAACCAAAATGTAGTTATTAAATTACTAAAATATTCATTTTAATCTATTAATGTAGGTCCCCATTCATAGTAATTACATAGAAAGGAAGAATAACAACCATAGGTTTGGAACAACTTCACAGTGAGTAAATGATGAGAACAATTTTCGAATGAACTCTCCCTTTAAATGAAGCGTCCCAATTTTGACCATCCTCACAGTTCAGAAGCAATCTAACCAGAGCGCTACCGGCTCAACGGCCCACCCACGCACATGAAACAAACACCGCCAGAGTCACACGAGGAGGCAAAAATAATCACAGTATGAGGCAACACTTTCACAGCAAGTGTACCAAGAACTTTTCTTAGAAGAAACTTTGATTTCAAATGTTTTTGTTTGCTGGGAAATTCCAATCTGTAAATAGACACATTCCTTTCATGTTTCAGCTGCTTGTCTAGACCATACGCAGTCTCTCATGAAATTTGTCATTTATGAAGGGGGCCAACAGGGGACAAATGTTTGAATCAAGCATCCAAAAGACTTTAAGATCAGTAGCAACTAGTGAATATTCGTAGTGTTTCAGAAAATGCGGATCCACAGTTAATAATAAAAGGCAGCCGCGATACCTGCTACATCAGTGTAGCAAACAATATGTCAGGTAGAATTTATAAAGTAGAATCCTAAATGTAATGGAACCTTATACGTGACTAATATGGGATGTTTTATATTCTGAGTATCCTCTTAATATTTTTAAAGAAACTTTGGTTGAAAATGAAACACTAAATCTTTCGTCAAAAGCATGTATATTATGTGTTAACCAGATGCTCAAAGGCCATACAAAGGTAGTGTAGAATTTGTGAAAGCTACAGGGCTTTAAGTGATCTGATCTTTATATATATTGCAGTTTTGTCTTAAAGGGACAGCTGGACATTTTGAAAAAAGGAGGCATTTTTAAAGTGATGGCAGCAGAGTGTGACAACAGAGCTTTGCACTGCCACAGTCTGCTTGCACACAGCACACATCTATATACATGCAGCTCAGATATGGCACCATCTGTAGCCTGAAGGACCCCAGAATATGAAGAATCTGTTACTGGTGATTGAAAGGTCTGAAATCATTCTTTCAATGCAATGATAATCAGTTGGTCATAAACTATCCCATTAAAAAGACAGGCATATGTTGCGCTTTGGATGCTGGTGTGATCACAAGGCTTCTTAAAGGGATAGTTCACTTGAAAAACGTAAATTCTGTCATCATTTATGAACCCACTAACTCTAACTTTTTTTAACTTTTTGACAAAATAAAATATTTGACTGTATGGAGACAAATGCGGAGACGACTTCTTTTTTTGAGTCCAATACAGTTATACAGGTTTAGCATGATGTGAGGGAGTAAATGATGCTAGAATTGTCATTTGTTGAGTGAATGTCAACCTGCACAATTTCCATAGCTGACAATCCTCATGAGTTACTTTTTGCTGGTGAATACAATTCCACAAAATTAAAAGTTTAAACAAATAGTCACAATTACCTTTTATTATTCTATTTGTTAACAGTTTAGAATAGGAAACACTCGTTAACTATTAACTACAACTTCTCCCTCAATAAATTATTAATAGTTAGTAAGCTAGTTGTTAAGTATTGGGTAGGATTAGGGGTTTAGAATAAGGCATTATTATTGTCACACCGTAGGCGTGTTCTGTGCATGTTGTCATTTGTTCCATGTGCTCTTTGTGTTTACAATTCGTTTTCCCCATGTGCTTTACCTTGTTTGTCGGATGTTAACGTTTCATGTGTGTTGTACAGCTCTGCATAGCTTATGTTTAGTTCTTTGTTTGTTTCTTGTGGGTTCAATAAATGTTCAGTTTGATGAGATTTCAGCCTCCGAGTTTTCGGTATCCACGAAGCAACCAAAGCGCGAGTCAGAACAACACCCAACCGTTACAATTATGTTCTTAATTAGCACTAATAAATCGTTAATATTATAGTAATATGCATTTTAATAATTGTTATTCTAATAATTGGTTTAACTGTAAAATAAAGTGTTACCTTATATTGATTATATTGATTATAATTTTTTTTATATAGGCAACTCATTTGTTTCTCCCAACAGTTTATATCTTGCAATACTTTTCTAAGTAAAGCATTTTTTCAAAAAAAAGTTCATTGATATAAACAAAGAGAAGTCAGAATTGTGAAATATAAAAACAAATTGCGAGAAAAAAAGTCATAAGAGTGAGATAAAGTTTACCTTTTAATTACAAAAAAACAGGCGAATGCAAAGAATTCTGAGAAAATTTATATATTTTAGATATAAAATATAAACTCTAAACTGTAAGGAAGATGTCAGAATAGTGAGACATAGACAAAAAACAAACCCCAAAATAATAATTTACTCCATAGCAGAAATTATCCTTAATAGAAAGTGTATGCTATAAATGTTGGTAATAATGGGTTTTGATGGATGGACAGAAGACAATGAAAACCAAATGTATTTTGTGCTTACAAACAGAGGTGGAACTCAATTTGGAGAGCCTTGATTTTTTTGTTGGGCTTTTTTATGGATTGGAACTGATCTTACCATCACAGGTGTGCGTGTTGCAAAGAGCCTCCTCTGTGTGCAAGCCGATGCAGATGTCCCCTCCATTGACAGGGGCAGGGCTGGTGCATGTGCGCGTTCGTTGATAGTGCCCACCTCCACAGGGCACCGAACACTGCGACCATGAAGACCAGCAAGACCAGGCGCCGTTAACTGCACAGACCAAACACGTACAAACAAATGCGACATACAAAGACAAACACAAAACAATCAGGCAAGGAGGGGGACACAATCATTCAAGCATCAGATAAGCGGACGCAAATGCAGTGCAAACAAGAAAGACGGACAGGAGGATGCAAACACAATGTACCAAACACAAACATTAAAAAAGCATCAATCAAACAGGCGAACACAAAACAATCCAAAAAAACGGACATAATTGAAAATTCCCACAAGGCGGACAAGGCAAGCAGACATCTGTTATGGGATGTGATGGTGATCCAGACATTCAAAGTTCAAGGCAGAATGTCACGCTTGGTGGTTAAAACTGCTTTATTTAACCCGCGAAACACCTGAGAGCTGTTCACCTCCATTTCACTGTTGGAAAATCCAGTTTGAGGTGGTAACTGACATCTAGTTGGTCCAAGCTGGTCACCATAAACCACCTTAAGCTCGTTTGTAAAAGATCTAGCAGCTAGAAACCAGCTATCGTGTTCAAAATCACAGCTACCACCATAAACTAGATTTTCCAGCACTGCCCGGGATAGAAGCACTGCTGTTGTGCAGTTTCCTCTCACTTTAACAGGCCCTGCCACCATCCTCTTGACGTCTCATCAGACTGATGGAGGAGAAGGTTAGGGGTGGCTCCTTCTCTCTGCACTAGAAAGCACTGTTTAGCATTTGGTGGATTAGCATGTGTGTGTTCTGTGGCACGACTGAAGTGTGAAGACAGACCGATTGCAATCACAGTGAGTCCAGCAACCTCGCACACCGAGGGAGAAGCCGGGCACTGGATTAGAGAGCACGTCTGAGGTCAAAACATTGATTAAAATGGTTGGCTTATGTCAGTAATGTGTTTGAATCCTTGTGCCCTACACCCCCTTCCCTTCCGCTTTGTCATTTCAATCCTATTTTCCCTTTCTGCGCGAGTGGAAAACAGTGTAGCAAATACTTTGGGTACCATTCATTTGTCACACTCAGAGAGAGTTTAAAGTGGACAATGCATTGGCAAGTAGCTGCCAATGTGTCTAAAGAAACAGACAAAACCATCTGTTCTGAACTTCCAAGGTGATTGGTCAGATAATTTGCGCTGTGAAGGACCACAGGTGAAGTATTAGCACTTTCAAAACATGACTCTGTTTGTTTGAGCCAAAGAGGACCATTAAACCCAGACAAAAAAAGTATTTTATCACCTTTAGCTGGCTTCCATGATCTGTTAATTGTTGTCTGTTAGCAACATGTAACTTTTCATTAGCATTCCTAAACTGTGTTAGCACTCTTAAATGGTTTGTTATCACCCTTAAACTGTTTTTCCCAGCTAAAACACAGCACATGCTGGTTGTGTGTGTTCTGAAGCTGGGATGTTGGTTTAGGATGGCTCCTTGATGGTTTATGCTGGTTTTAGCTAGTCGGTTGCTGGTTTATGCTGGTCATGTGCTGACAAAAGACCATCAAAAACAGCAAGGGACCACCATAAACCAGCTTAAACCAGCACCCCAGCTTCAAAACATACGTACGTTTGCATCCTTAAACTGTCCAATAGCATCCCCAAACAGGCTAGAATAGCATACTATAGTGCTTTCAAAACATGGCTCTGATTTTTGAGCCAAAGATCTGTTAATCCTGGAGGAAAATGTATTTGAGCACTTTTATACATACAGTAACTGTATATTAGCATGCCCAAATTCTGTCTGTTAGCACTATTTAACTTGTAATTACCATACCTAATCTATTAGCACTATGTTAGCAACTGTTTGTTATCCTTAAACTGTCCAATAGCATCTAAAACATGCTAGCAATTGCATAGTATAGCAATAGCCTAAAACACTTTGAAAACATCTCCCTCTGTTTTACTTTTTATCTACTTATTTTAACAATTCATTTTGATGCTGTTTTATTGCACACTTTACCTTTAAAGTTCTGGTGCTAACTTTTTTTTTGTTTTTTTTTGTTTTTTTAAATCAGAAAAGATTTATCCTTGAGTTCATGTCTGTTAGAAATTATGGTGAAACCTCTTAATTTGACCACAGCAGGTCCCTACGGGGCTTCTGGTCTCCATTAGCTAATGAAATCAGTAATACACTTCACACACTCTAATGGAAGCAGAGGCTTTTCCAGCACGATGAGCAACTGCCTTGATTATGAGCATATGTGGGAGTCTATTTATGTGTGTATTTCTGTGCACATATGTAAATGTGCATTTGGAGTGTGCTTGTGTTTGCATGTGTGTGTTACCTGGACAGGCCTGAGGATTGCAGTCCTGATATTCTACTGGAGATCCCCGGCAGGCGGTGGGAAGGCTTTTGCCCTCAACGCTGGTGCAGGTGCGCTTGCGAGTGCGGTAGCCTTTGGCACACTCCTGAGTGCAAGCTGACCACATCTCCCATGATGACCAGCCAGAGCCTGTCATGCGTACACCAGGCGTCTTCAGAAGCTCCTCAACAAGAGCTGTAAAACATTCATTGTGTTACAAGCTTGCAAATATTTCAGTGTTTTTTCATGTTGAATGTTTTCTTAGCCTATACTTGTTATAGTTATTACAACAGTGAAATGGAGGTACTCCATCTGACTAATATAGTTATGAACATATAGCTGTGAACAGTAATTTTTTTTAAAGAGCACTGTAGCAAGGATGTATTTTTCTAGGTCAAAACCAGGAGAAGAGTGTTTTAGCACATCCATTTTTTATCATCCAGAGGTCAATTCATTTTTTAATATGGGTTATAAATACTTAAATACGGTTTTTAACACAATGTCAAGTTATTTACACATTTATCCTACAAGATGCTTTTAAAGCACTTACTTGAACATCTTGAAACATGTTTGCTAACAAATGATAGAAGTTGTTGGGAACATTAAATGTCATCACAGTGAACTAGAGATGACTTGACGCAGTCTGCTTTAACAGCCTCATTGTTTTTTTTTTTGCATAGTTAATAGTGTACTTTTCCAACTCAAATGTTCAGGAAAAACTGCTTAGAAAATAAAGACTGAAGGAGTTTTTGGCATAGTAATATTGCTTCTTGGTTGTATTGACGGAAGTGAGAGGGTGAGTTTTCAGGATTGATGAATTACTGCGACGAGGTTGAAGTGTTACAAAGTGCTCTTCCTCCATACATTATAGTTATCTTTTTATCTGCTCAGAAAATATTTTGTGTCACCATACTTACTCGTGTAATAGTCATGTAACTGTCTTTAAATAGGGAAAAAGTGTTTGGTGGTTTCTAAATTCATCTCTGTTTGGATCCTAAGGAATGAATGGAGCTAATTTAATGCTAACATAGTGGAGCCGCATGCTAGAGCGATTTAGTGCTCGCACTGAGACGAGAAAAGCATGTATCAACTCATCTAAGTTGAGGGAAGAACATGGTGGAATATAAAAAAAAACAAGTGCCATTTTCCTTTAATGGGCTTCCATTGTATAGTTTGTTTTTTAGCTCGTGTTTAACTTTTTATTTTTTGGCTATTACATTTAAGCTTCAGAATTTTATTCTTTTGTGAAAATTATCACGATGAACAAAATTGTAAAGAATCATAAACTTTGTTTGCTCACAAATCTTATTTTCTGCAAGAATTAAAAAAATGTAGGAAATATATCTGATTGGGATTTTGTCGATGGAAGCAGGGTGATGCTAACTTCTGGGTTGGTCTAATAAATACATCATCACTGCAGCATTCTCCGAGTGTGTTATTTCAAGGTTACTAGGTTAAAAAAAACAAAAAAAAACAATGTCATGCTGTGTTTTACAGTAGCTCTGACAAAAAAATATTCTGGTCACAGCAACCTGCACAAGGTGAATTCTGACACTCTCTTGCCTCTAATGCATCCATGTGCACCTCAAGTGGTTGACCTCTCCCAAGTTCAGACAGCAAGATGCAGTTAATGTGGCGGCCGACATGTGCAAAGTGGGCAAGAGCTAAACTGTGACCCTGAACTGTCATCGAGGCAGCGGTATCGGATAACTCAGTCAAATCTGTTCATTTAGGCGTGGGTGTGCATAAGAAAAAGGAACTATGCACTCACAGTCTGTTTCGCAGGTTATCGTCCCGTCATTGGGGCAGAAGCGTGTCTCCACCTTACGCTTGCCCAGTTGAAGCTCATGAGGGTCAGCCAGTTGGGCCCTGCAGATGTAGCGTACTCTTTGCTCCTGCCGTGCCCCTCCCTGGGTTATGTTCACCGGGACCCAAGGGGTCCATGGGGTGTTTCGGCGCACCTCTGGACAGGACTCCAGATTACATGCCTGGTACTCCTGCAATGAAGATGAAAGACAAAAAAGATGACATCATCCATTTGCTCATTCCTCTCGCACAGGCGACATTACTTCACCTCTTAAGATGCATGTGAAGCTCATTCTTGTGCCATCACTGTGAACAGTTAATAAAATTTAATGGCTCCTTGCTAGACACCCAAGGGGGTGTTACAATTCTTTGCAAGGAACGTTAATTTGAGTCCTAATTAAGTCGATTAAATTTGAATTAATTGCAGCTCTTAAGAGAGTTGGAGAGCAAAGAAATCTGTCCGATTTAAAATGCAAGAGCAAAAGAGCTTTTAATGCTGTTTTGATTTGTCTAGATCTTTTGTTGTTCAGAAAGAGGCATTATAGCATGTCACCGCTCAAAATGCCACAACATGTTCTGTTGCAATGCTATTGGTTGATAACATGAAATAAATCATAAAATCATTTAGTGTAAGTAACCTTCCTGCAGTTCAATTTACTGTACTTTTAAATCTTTAGTTAGACAGTTTACTACTTTACAACTTTTGTAAAGATATACAGAGCTATTGCAAGTATACTTCAAGTACACTTTAAACATCTTGTATTTAAATATTGATATTATTCAAAGATCATACAATCCTCATCAATAGAGACATTAATGCACATTTTATGCTTCATATTAAGAAAAACGTATTTTGTGCAAGTAGTACTCCAAATAAAGTTTAATTATATTTTTTATATCAGTAGGGCTAGAGCTATATTTCAGTAAGTATGTTAATAGAACTGACTATACTTAGTTTGAAATAAATAAAATACTTTTATACAAGAAATAACATCACTATTTTAAATAAAAATGTATGCAAATAGAAACAGTTTATCAACAAAGAAACCGAAGCAAGTATTCACACCTTTACTCCAATGAATATTTCTCTGAGTAGGTTTATTTTAAGTCTGTCTCTTCACAGGCATGTTTTATTTCTTTTTCATTTTTAAGGTGATGAATGTAAATAACTACAAGGCCATTGGCAGTCCGTGTGGACTTAATGTAAGTGACAGTCTCAGAACTGCATAAATCTTCAAAATGAAACAGTGTGCAGCGTATTAGATTAGTCTAGTCCACTCAGTCTCTCCTGAATCACAAATGAGCTTCACTTTTACAGTACATCACACATATCTTTCTGGGAGGAGAGCTGCTTGGTTATCACAGTCGAGCAGGAGGCTTCAAGGCGTGTGTGTAAGTGTGTGTGTGTGTACTTCAGGTGTATGTACCAGCGCACATCCTGGACAGCTATTTCCATTCTCACAGTTCCTGGAGCGAGAGTGCACCCCTCCTCCACACTCTGAGCTGCACTTGGACCAGGGCGACCATGATGACCAGAAGATGGGCTGAGGGCATGACACCTTCTCATTGCAGAATCTGGTGAGCATAAAAAATGTGTTTGACTCGTATCATGGGTTTATGTCAGGCCTGCTCAGCATTGATAAAACTCAAGAGAAATGTTTAAAGGAGTCATATTATAAGAAAAATTGCCACAGGTTTGACAACATTGCATATGATTATGTGATTCTTGTAAACCTGGCAACCTACACTACAGGCTTCACATTTGACAGTTTAAGCATAGGGATTTAGAAGATTTAAATTTAACTTGCACTTAAAATGCACTGGAGTTTTTAAAACATATTGGATTAATATTTATTTTAAAATGTAAAATTAAATTTAAAACTTTTGTTGTGTTTTTGTATTTTTTTTTACACACACACACACACACACACACACACTATGTTTTTTATTTCAGTTTTTGTTTTACTTATATTATTACTACATCAAGTTAAATAATGTAAAGTAAAATAATTAAATTAAGAGAAATATTGCCTTGTCAACTAGCTAAAATAAAAACAATTTTGTTAACAATTTACTTAAAGACTTTATGTATAATGCATCATAAAAGAAGCATTAATTATGCCTTGTAATGAACCTTTGTATTAACTACAGTTAATACAATATAACACTTATCCATTTATTGTTACACTATGCATTTTAAATTTAGTTAGAATTATTTATGGCCGGATATAATGTATTACAACGCATATTATGAATAATTCTAATTAATTATAACCTTTTATAACCTTTTATAATGCATTGAACATAAAGGCTTTAAGTGAAGTATTTTTTTTATTTTTTATTTCAGGTAACATTCATTTTACTTATCAAGTAACAAAAACATAGTTTATTTTATTATAAAAGTTTTCATTTTAGATTTCCTTTCTAGTTTTAGGTTTTGTTAAAGGAACCGTATGTAAGAAATGGCCAAAACTGGTACTGCAATCAGTTTCAAAATACTGTTGAGCGGTGTCTCCCCTCCCCCTCCCCGTTGACTAGAGGTTGCCAGATAAGCTGCTTTTATCCGTCTCCATC
>JAUYWG010000042.1:15817103-15846617 GCA_034779775.1 Enteromius afrohamiltoni
ATTTTGTATATTTTCTTTTTGCACTGCTGTTTTATGCTTAAATATTTATTTATTTGTAATTGTGGCACAAATGTGGTCAAATTTAAGGAATAAATATGGCACAACTGGGATCGATGCAAAAATAGTTTTAAAACTTTAAACATATCAAATTTGGGCTGTTATAATAATAAAAATAATAATAAATTTTTTTTGTAACACACTTTTCATGAGCAAAATCTCCAAGTGCTACATTAAAAACAACAAATGTTAACATCCTCAAAATCTAAAGTATCGCAATTACTAAATATAATATCTCAGCAATTGTATGCTTTCCTAAATAAAAAAGTCTTCAAGTTTGCTTTAAAAGAGCCCAGGTTCTGTGTAACTCACAGCTGAACAGGAAGATGCTTCCAGAGCTGTGGGGCAACAGAGCAAAAAGCTTGCCCCGGAAAAGAACGGATGCCAATAAGGAGTCCCTCAGTTTTACTGCTGTAGAAAATTACTTTTCATCCAAGCCTTCATCTCCTCCAGGCATGCAGTGAGGTGCAACATGGCTTCTGAAGGTTTTGGGGCAGTTTTAAAGTACAGTAGAGCTGCGTGTCATCAACATAACAATGGAAGGACAGCCCATGTCTGGCGATGACGTGCCCAAGAGGTAGCTTGTAGATGTTGAAAAGGATAGGACCAAGAACTGACCCCTGCGGAACACCACATATGAAAGGTGGACAGCCTGGATGTACATTCCCCCAACGCGACATGTTCAGTCCTGCCAGACAGGTAGAACTAGAACCACTGTAATGCAGTTCCTGACTGGAACTTCTCAAACAGATTATTACATGTAAGATGGCTCTGAAATTGGAAAGCAACTGTCTTATGCTAATATGTTATATGCTAATATGTTTAATACAATTAGTATAAAAAAATGCATATTCTAAGCTAAATATGTTGGGTTGGTTTTGAATATGCTTGAAATTGTCTTACAGATAGTTCAATCTGCTAAATGTCTAAATTCAGAGAGTTTACATATCATATCACATATCAGCATTGTATATCATCAATATATAATCGCAATATCGCCCAGCCCAAAAATTCTCTCTGTATTAAAACATTATAAAAATACCAGTATTGGCTTTGTAAAGATACTTTTTTTGTAGAAAGTGCTGAACAAATAAATATGACTTGACATTCAACACTCCATAATATAATTGAAACTCTTTAGAAGCAGCTATCCTTTTCTATTCGTTTCAGTCAAAGCTCAAGGAGAGGAAGCTGACTGGTGCAGCAGGATATGAATAAAAACCTCTTGACCGCAGCTCATATGCAGCCATGTCACACCTCTACGATGTTTCATATGTAAGTACAGCATTAATGAAATGTCAAAGCTGTGCTTCTGTATTGTGTTCAAAGGTGAATGTGCTCAGGATGTGGCAGAAATCAAAGGGAAATTACAGATTAAGGATTAAGGACTCTCTTCTCTGGCCTGCCCTTGGAACCCAGTGTGATTGTTCCTCCCTGCTGGCTTTTAAATAGAGCTAGTAAAGTTCGCTTCCACTCCATCTCTCACATCTCACCTACACCTTGATTAGTATTCAACACCTTCAGCCTTCACCACATAGCCTTATGTGTGTTTCCGTGCATGAGAGAGAGTAAAAAGTGAAATCAAAGTGCTGACTAATCACCAGCTCGGAGTCAAATATGTTTGCCCTCACAGAAAACCCTTCACTCGAGACGGCACCTTCCTCTTTCCTTTGAACCCTACTCGCTTCCTTTATCTCCCCCTCATTCATCCAAACCCACACTCGATCTTTCACCTTCATGCATGGCACACAGAGAGAGAGGGGACAGAGCGCTCTGTGTGCTCCTCTGGCAAATTGAGCCTGACTGTTGTCCCCACCCTGCATTTGGAGTGGGAAGTTGATGGAAAGCTTTGATAGAATACACGCGGGCTGTCAAACGACGCTTCTCTTACTGCTTCAGTCACCCGTGAGGAGGAATTTCTTTTCCAATGACAGATCAAGGGTATAATTCCACAGAGGTGGGTAACAAGAGCTCTTACCAATGTGAAAGGAGCCATTCATGTACATCAACCTGCTTCTGCTGTCACCCAACACCTACAGTCTAATGAGAAAGCATGTATTGTCCCTGAAATCTAGAAAGCCCAAAATGCATGCATTAAGTTGTCTAAATACTAAGAATGGATCGTACTGGTTGGCATGTTTATCTTGGCATGCACGCACACATTTTAATGTTCATATTGATGTAAATTTAATATATTGTTAATATTATAATTTATACAGTGATGTTAACTATCAAAATACAAATATTGAAAATATTAAATATTAAAATAGAAATATATACTATATAATTAGAATTTATTATGTATATATACATAATTATATAAATAAATAAATATTTACAATAATATACATTTATATTATTATGTTTTATATCATATATACATAACATTTTAAATAAATTAAATATATAAAACACAGTACAGATACATATATTATGTAAACCAAAACTTTTATTTTGGATGTGATTAATTGTTTGAAAGCACTAAAATTTAGTACATTAAAGAAAAAATCCTTTTGTCACTCTGGTCTGAGCTCATTTGAATTTCCACTGAACTTACTTTTGTTTTAAGGTAAGTGGTTGCATTCGCCTCATTTTAGCAACATTAAAATAAACTAATTTGGTTGGCTAACTTGAAACATATTTTTTCAAATTTAACTCAAATTATATATATATATATATATATATATATATTTTTTCTTTTTCTTTTTTTTTTTTAATTATTATTTTACCCAAAAGGTCTGTAGAACAGTAGAACTGTTAATACAATACATTTAAATCAAACACTAATTTGATAAATGTACTAAATGTTAAATATATGCTTTGCTGAATATCTGCATGGTAAAATTCATGCAAAGGCATTCAGATCAATGTATTTGGGCGATGTGTTTCACCAAGCACGTTGTGTCTTTAAAACAGCATGTCAGGTTAAAAATAGTCAAAACCTCCAAAACCCCTGCAGTCTGTTCCATCCTGTCACTGTTTAGCTGTTTTTGAACCCAAGATCAACTTTGACCTTGTATGCGTCTAATTAAGTCCCAGATAAACCTAAAACCAGAACAATTATTTAAATCCTGGGGTTAATCAACTAGCTGCTTAGACAAATCAACAACCAGTCCGTTTAAAAAAATTAAAAAGTTTAGCAAATCTACCAATGTCAGATGAATGAATGATTACATATATGAAGTCCTAGATAGTTAATGGGGTCATGAAGTGAGAAATGAAAAATCTCTTAATCTTAATCCTATAAGAGATTATGGCACAATAAATAAATACCTTGTAAAACTTTAGTGGTGTTTGGATCAGGACAAGACAGACAATTGCCTATTACTTCTAAATGCTAATGTTTTTCTATGTAAAAATCTTTATAAAATTGTAAGGAGACCTCAGAGAACAGTACAAAATAATAAAAGGCAGTTCACAACCCCTTTAAAGCTGTTTGTTGAACAAAACATACAGATGAAACACGGCACTCACGCTTCTGTTTTGTAGCTGGAGCACCTCGCCAGAGGGATCTTCAGCACTTTGTCATTCAGGCCCACAAAAAGAGTCCTGTCGCCATGGAGAATCTGAAGGCTCAGGATTGGCTCCCGCAAACCAGGAGGGAAGAGTTGCATCTCCTCCAAGTAGCAACCTTGCAGGCTCTTATTAGTGGTTGCCAGGGCCTTAAGAATAGTTCCATACTCTGATAAGTCAGAACAGAAGGCAAAGCATAATTACATAGGGCTGCATAACTAATGCTAACTAATACTATTTATATAAGGATTTGGTGGTAAACCCTTTGCAGACATTTTCGTGCAAAAGAAAAACACAAAACAGAAGTGGCTAAATTTGACACTGACTCGTTACTTGTACCTGTGCCTATGTACATGACATGGTGCAGAGTATCCTGCCCCTGTACAATGTCAACAACCAACTTAGAGAACCGCACGTCATCCTGCCAAACAAGTGGGTCCACAGAAACAGGCTGAACCACATCATTCATGAGGTAGAGCCGCTGGGCGTCCTGCAGACTGCGTTCAGTCAGTCCTTCATTAGGCCCTTCTTCTTCTATGGTCCCACACTGGTAAGTGTCATAAGGGTTAGACTCATTAGTTAGTGTAGAGGTCAAGCAGGGTAATGCAAATCTAACTCATAAAAAAAAACTTTCAAACCTCTCACCATGTCATTTTATAGAAAAGTAGACAATAACTGTGAATCACAACGCATGCAGGTACACCCAGCTGGTATTGAGCAATTACTCTCACAGTGCCAGGCTGATAAAATTTATGTATTGGCTGTTTATTTCCGACACACACACACAGAGAACAAAATGTAAAAGACATTCAGGGGGAATGATGCACCTGGAAGTTAGGGATGGGGTTCGAGGTGGGCAGCCACGTGGAGCGCGGGTTCTCCTGGGAGCGGAAGGGCCCGTTGAAAGCCTGCGTGATTGCGCTGAGGTTGTACGCGCAAACTGCAGAAGCAGCAATGCTGTTCCTGGATCACGAGAAAGAAATATGATTAGAATTTAGTACTAAGAAAACATTCAATATGTTATTATATTGTATATAATATAAATAGATACTGGTGCTCTAGTTTCAGGTAAATTTTTGTGCATATGGTCTTTTTTATACTTAATATAAATAGCTTACAATACAAAATTAAAGCTATTTACAATGATTAGTTATTGATTCTTTAATATTGGGTCTGTATTTAAATGCCATTTACCTTAAAACCCACTACAGTGAGAATATTATGTATATGTATATATGTATTAAGCAATATACAATAAAATACATTATATATAATATAGTACATGGTTTTAAAAATGCATAATATATTGTAAAAAAATATATATTTTTTTAACTTTAATGAAATAAAATGCTTATAGACAATAAATTATAAATACTATATATTTAAAATCTTAACATATAACTGTGAATTGTAATTTAGCTTCTTGTGGGACATGACCAATTCAATTAAATTTCATGCAAAAATTTCTGAAAGTGAGCCAAATCTGCTTTAATTCTTCAATTCAATCGCATTTGTGATACATGTTAATAGAAATTATAAATACTACATATTTGACATATTTTACAAATAGTTTTTGTTCTATAAATCTAACAATTGTTTGGTCGAAAAGCAAAAATAAAACAATTACAAATATGTACAGAATAATGGTTAATGACAAACAAAAGTATCAGTACCATCATAAAAAGAATTGTTGATCTCTAAAATAATATGATAGCATGTATTTTCCCCACACACAGCACACAGCTGTTAGGCCTTTACACTTCATAGCTTCAAAGCTGCATAGACAAATGTGTAATCTTGAGACAAACATAAAAGTTCATAATCGGTTCAGCCAGGCTTGTCAGCTTCTTCTGGCATGAAACATTCTCAAATGCATCGTGACTTAATTAACTCCATCGATTTGAGTGACAGGTGGCCCAGAGACCCAAGTAAGCTGTCAGGAGCAGAGATGAGCTCTACAGTGAATGGATTGGGTGGTTATTCTTGTTACCAGACTCTGGACTCAGACACTGAATTTTGTACAGATGACAGTGCAGTTTCAGAAGACGTTGAAGTGACAAAGAAAGTACAGAGTTTTGTCTAGTTACCCTGAGAAATGTCCCCTGAGCTTTCAGTACGTCCAGATTTCATGCCAGAAGCCCTTAGGAACCAGAGCTATTATAGTCACAGCAGGTGACTGTGAAGGTTACAGTGGATTATATCGATATTTAGATGTCACAGGTTACACTTGTGCATAAAAATAGCTTGGGATCATTAGAGGTCAACTAAAAGGTTCCCTAAAATTTGAAGTCATTCTTGTTATCTGATTCATTGTTGTGTGCTGTTGAGGTCGCACATAAATGAACAGCAATAACTGTGGTGGTAACACCGAAGCCACAGACAGATGGGTCCACAGGCAGAGCTCCAGGCCTGCCAGGCGCTGGTGTCTGGCTCTGGCTCTTGTTATGTGGCCTGGTGAGGCATGGACTTGAAGAGGATTCAAGCCTGGTTCTGCAGCTCCACCCTGGGGACTATATGAGGGGTCTGACATGGAAAGTTAGCGTGGTAAAATGAGAGGCTCTTGGCAGTACAGCTCAAAAGGCTATAGTGCGCAGATGAAACATGGGCTATAAACCGGTCAGCCCTAGAATGCGACAGAACAACCAATTATCTCAAACTATTTCTCCTCTTTCACTCCAGCATACAAAATCAAGACTGAAACTTTGTTATGAGAAACTACAAGAGTTTGTTTTGTGAGATTTTACTTCTATCGAGTAAAAGCTTTCCCAGAGTACAGTTGCCAGTCTTATCTTAGACTTCAAAATTCAGGTACATTTATGCACAGTGAGCGTAATTTCACCAAGTAAAAGATGTTCCTAGATCAACATTCTTGTTGATCCTGGAACAACATTCCAATCAGATTTGAAGGATGATTTTCCAGGAAATATCTGTTTTAGGCTTATTATCAGGGTTAGTCGCTATAATTTCCCACTGATTTTAGGCATACATTTGGGGTAGGGTTAGGTTTAGGGGTAGGGATTGGAATAAGTCTATATTTTGGACAGTACTGTTGATTCAGGATCATGTATTACTTGGCAAAATCAGGGCTTGATTACATATAAAAGTGACACACATTCTACAATCAAATTTGCTTCAGTTCTGAATTTTGCAAAATGCTTATGAAAAAACCCTGAAAAATTCTTACCAATAAAATATCGATGAAGCATGCTCCCATTCATATTCACATATTTTAGCACACCAAGGTGACTATAAACCTTAAACTGTCCAGCCATGACTCCCCTGAGTATTAATAGGAGGGAAAACAAAGGCAAATATCCTTAATCATCCATACCAATGTGTAAAACCAATGAATGTAGTTGTAAATTGTGGTTTTACTAGCTATAGAATTCCCATTTCCACCATCAGGGCAATAATTAAGATGTTCCAATCCAATTAAATCTGCCTGGAACAGGACATATGCCTATATCATCCAACACAAGCTGAGGAGCAGCATTTTATTAGCCAAAGACTCCATATATATCACAGTCTGGTTGGAAAGATAAATAAAATAAAATAAAAAAAATTATAATAAACTAAAACTTCTAAAACAACTCCAGCATACTCACTTGCCAACACTATTGGACCAGGTTCTATAGTCAGATAAAAGATGAGTTTGGACACCATGTCCACAGTTTAATACTGTATACTGCTAGATCTTTAATACTGTGAGCCTGTTTTTATGCCTGAGGTCCTGGACATCTCGTTCAGGTACATGGCATTGTGGATTTTATTAAATATCAACAGATAAAAAAATCGAAATCTTACTGACTCTGCTAGAAATCTTGTAATGTGCAGTAGCTGGATCTTCCATCAGTACAATGATTAAAAAAAGCATCGAAATCAGCAAAAAATGGCAAACCGACCACAAAAAAATGGTCACTAGTTACTAGTTAAAATCTCACAAAAATGAGGAGCTAAAAATTAACCTGAGTACAACAGTGAGTTTGAGGAAGGTTTCCGATGTTTGAGGAAGGTTTATAGTATATATACATACATAAATAGATAAAAATGCATAAATTCACTGTCTGGTCAAATGATGCATACCTCAGCTAAGTCACAGTGGCATTTATTGCATTTATGCTTGTGCAGATGTGACTTTCAGACAGATGATAGTGCATTTTTTAAATGCTCTTGAGGTGTGTAAAAAGTAAAGTACAGAGTTTAGTCCTATAACCCTTTGGAAAGTCACCTACTCAAGCAAATCCCATGACACGCTCAGTATAACATGCAACATATGGGAATGAAGTCTTCTCACTGTGAGAGCAGATGACTTCGGAGCTTTCCAAGCGACACGTACAGTAGATCACATGCTTATTTAGATGAAGTCATGTTGAGTTATGATGACAGAAGAGACAATATGTCAAAAAGCACAAGGGTCATTTAAGGTCATCCAAGTGATCCATAAAGTTGATTTAGACATAAAGTAGGACAGCACTCAAGGGGAAAAAGGGAAGGAAAAAAAGAAAATACATTACTTCACTGTTTCAGTGAATACCTGCATCGCAGCAAAAAAACAAAGAGCCAACTCAGCAACCTTCCACAGCCAGGATGAGGCAAGATTATTAATAAATATTTTTACTGCATAACAATATCTGCCCTTGTAGAAAAACGTGCACTCAAGCATTTGCTTAAAAAGCCTGCTAATTATCAAAAATCATAAAACAGTTCATACATCTACATGTACATAATTTGTTTTGATTTGGAACCATACATAGAAACTTTATTGCCAATAATGCCAATTTAGTAATTTCTTAAAAACTATGTAAACATCTTTTGCATATTCTATATTAAATGCAAGTATATTACACAACATTGATATTAAACATATGCTGTTCATACTGATTTTACAGCACTGTAGAATGACAGACAGATGAAAACAACAGAAAGCAGAAACCCTTAATACCACCACCTCCATACATCTACATGAAAGAAATATGCATGGAATAAATCGAAGCGAAGATTCCTGCAATGGGGTACAAAAACCTCATTTCAAGGTGGATTTTGTCATGCTGTATCACAGCGAGCTAAGAGATGCACTTGGCTGTTATTCTGTATTTGTTGTAATTCAGGCATGAAAGTGTGTGCATTCATGATAGATATATTCATTCACACCCGCAGATCTGTTTTTCAGAGGGGTCGTCTGTCATAATACTAACTGCCAAAAGGTCTGTTTCACCCAGTTAACCTGCAGATGATTGACAGAAGTAAAAGTTAATTAAAAAGGTAGAAAATATTTTTCCAAAATGTATGAATAAGGGGAAAATGCAGTTATATTGCTAAAAATTTAGCTAATAAATTAATCCTATATTTACTCAGATGAGAGCAAAAAGTAACACATGAAACATGAAATGCAGTGGCTGACCAATCAGAATCAAGAGAGCATTGTAGTAAGTTTTATAAAAGCAATAAAAGAAAGAGAAACTGTATTTTTAGCCATTGCAGAAAACCAATTTACAAAAATGAAGTAAAATCACTCCAAAGTGCAACCTCTCATGACTTACTGCTTTTATAAAAACGCAGAAACAGCAATTTAACTAAACATTGCAATGTTCAAGTTAAATTTATGAATAATAATAATCATAAAACAGCCAAGGAGCCCATTGCCAAACACTGAAAAGATTATGTATCCACCACGGAAAAGAAAAGGTCTGTGTGTAATATCCTTAAAAAAATCCATTATCTTAAGTTTCTTTCCACAATACACCTAATATGGCTGTAAGCACAGAAGGAGGACATATACTGCTTTGACACCTTCAACTCAATGAAAGTACGTACTCACGCTGCCAATACCTCGGGGCAAACTACTACCAACACTTCCAGGCATTTTTGGCTGCTCTCTTGCGTTCTTTTACTCTGCTCCTCCCATGCCCGCCCTCCCCGTTTTGTAGCCCCAAACCCCAGGGAGCATTGCTTAAGGTGTTCAATTTACCACAGACAGATGGAGACTCTGTTGTTCTGATTGCATTACCATATTCTGTTCCTACTGGGGCAGTGAGTGAAAGGGGACAGGAAAAGAGACAAAAAAGAAAGATAAAATGAGTAAGAATGATAGAGAGCAAGGGAGAAATATAGGGAAGGAGAGCAAGAGAAGGAGGGTATTTAGATATATATGCTGCCATACTACTTGCCATTTGAAATGTTGTTTGTAGTATGCATAATGTCAAGTAGTGATAAAAAGTGACAGATAAAAAATGTTTGTCCGCAGCTGAACGTAATGGATAAGTAATTCATCCTATAGGACAGAATCCAACCTGGTCTCATAAAAATATGTACCTTTTGCACTTTTAGTGCAACACCGTTTCTACGAACCTTACTGAGAGGCACTAAAACACTGGTTCATTGTGCACACCCTGGCACATTTTTATTATGATGATATAGGTATTTATTGAGAATTGAGAATCTGTGGACTGCTGCTAAAAGTTAATGCTCTATCATGTTGGAAATACGCCCAACACCAACTCCAACCCTAAACCTACCCAACAGTGATTTATCAAATATCCCAGCATATTAATATTGTCAATAACATGATATTATTATAGTTTTGTGGGAAAATAACGCTTTATTAAACAAAACTCTGTAAATTTGTGTGAAAAGGAAATAAAAGGTGTCATAGTTTTACTGTCTCTAGTGTTTTGGACACTGCATGTACTGCTTGGTACATATTTCCTCGCACCAAGGTACGTTTATGCCATAAGACCAGCTAGAATCACCAAGAAGTGTTGCACTACCAAGTTGAGTAGAAGTGATTTTGTTGCATTCTGCATGATCAGTCAACTGCCATATGAACTAACATGCAGTAAATAGCATGTAGTATATATACCAAGAACATTGCAAGATATACAGTAAATACAACATGGAAGAACACTTGGTGATAATTATATTCTTAGCAAACACTTTGTTAGCAAAGTGACTTGCAATTAAGAGCAAAATCTAGCACTCATTTATTTTTTGTTCTAAGTTGTAACAGAGGTGGACGTGATGCAGCATATTTATGTACTCCTCTCTAAGGCCTTCTCAAATTTTTGGAACACTTTGAAAAAGACTTAACCTGTTAATTTTAGGTGCAATTCAAATAGGTAATCTTGACAAATGACAGCTAGTTGGATTTGCAAAGCATATGGTTTCCTACACATTCACTTCCCAAGAGTATATATATATATATATATATATATGGACCTAATGTATCCATCAGGATATAAGTTTTTAAAATTTTACATTGGTATGAGAAGTGCTTGCTTTGTAAATATGAAGGTGCTGGAATGCAAAGGGCATAGCTGCTTTGCAGAATGTGCATAGAACATATATATCATGCTGATGTTGTGTTTGATGACTAGACTTACACGTTGGTGGTGAAGATGCCATAGATCAGATCCTGTTCGGGCAGGTAGAAGGTGCTCTGTAGCTCATTGTAGTAGAATGGGATCTCTCCCGACCGTGAGCAGTTGAGTCGGGCCTTTGTGAAGGTGGTCCACGTGTCTTCCAGCAAGAAGCGGCCTCCTATGTCGTTCTTACAAACCCGCGCCACCCGCGAGTACACCGTCTTACCGCAGTCATGTTCCACTGCATTTTCTCTCAAGAAGAAGAAGGTGAAAAGACCTACGTCGTAAGCCGAGATGAAGTGAGGCTCTGAAGGAGGAGGAAGAAAAAAGCGTGGCTAAACACCTTACAGGCACAACAAGCATTTCAAATGGGCACATCTATAGCAGGACTCTCAGCAATGCAGCATAAAGTGGTTTAAACAGCAAAACAACGACTTTACTTCCATAGCAAACTGGCCTGAATCCCTGTTCTACTCTTTTTTTTTAATATCTGCTTATGCCAGCCCATGACTGGTGCAGAAAGCTGTGTGCATGTGACATGCAGAAATATTGAATACAAAAAAGCTGTCCCGTTGGTCCAGGTGGCACTGGTCTGGATTGCATTAGTCAGAGTTAATATTGCACACTCTGAATAATGTCCTACCCCCTAGGCCTGTTTATTCCCCAGCCCATCCAGTAATGCATGCCAAAGATATTCACCTGTAAATAGGCATGACTATAATCACCGCTGGGGCCATCGCAGCAGTTTACGAGAATAAGATTACTGTTACGCTGTGAAGCCCAGGAGAGGCATCAATAGCTTTTGATTCAATTTTAAACACAATAAATACCAAATCTCAGTGGACAAAGGCTAAAAAACAGCCCAGAGAAGTCTTTGCATATGATTCTGCTCTATCTGCAAAAACTGAAACAGAATTACATGGTCAAAACTGGACTGGAAATTTGTGCACTGTAGGTCCAAAATCACATATAAAAATTATCAAAGAATACAATACAGAAGTTATCTGCCAGTGCTCCACTGTACCATTTTGTAAGCAAAATGAAAACAGATGCATTAACAGAAGATTGCTGTGAACAAACTATTCTTCTGCTTTCAGTTGGAATGAGACATCATAACTACACTTCCACACAGATCAAAGTGCAGCAAGTGGTCAGAGAGGCACAGTGAATACCAAAACTCCATTAAACCCAAGAACAATTACTTCCCAGTGACTGCAGGAATTCATCAGGTCTTTTGCCAAACTAAAACAGGCAGGGTGTGAGTGTGCTGATTTGTGAGGGACTGAACATGACAAACGGTATTTTCCTTCTTCCATGCCGAACGTAAATACTGCCTCATTTCTACACCGCCACTCCATCAGGGGTCCCTGTATGTGTGTGTGTTTATCTGCGAGCCGCAGTCAGGGGAAAACACTAAGCTAGGAAGTGAATTACGAGTCCCAATAAGCACCAGAGGAGAGAGGCATGTGCTAATAGCCATGCTGCAGGCGATGATGATATTTCTCATTGAATCAGAGCTGTGCTAAAACAATATCACATCTCACTTCTGGTACGACCCCACATGGGCTCAGTGTTAAAAAAAAAAAAACATTCGCCAGGACCTGGGCCGAACGATATAATAACATTCTGGTTGGATTCAATTGTAGACCCTTGAGGTTCATGCCGTTCTTCACTGACCCCCAGCTGAGAAATACGATTTTTAATTCACACTTCATCTCTATTGAGTCCACATGCCGCTAACACACATAAAAAGATTAGCGGTTTTACTTTGGCTAAACTGAAAAAAGCTATTTTCAAAGAGAAATGGTTTTCACTCGTGCAAATATTAGCAAACAACTCGATTATGTTGATACCCATTAGCCAAATAGCTATTTTAGCTATAAGAGCTTTTTTTTAGCTACCTCACAAGTTTAACAGAAAGCATATCTGACAAGAAACATTATTCAGTTGAGCAACTATTAGCAAACCACTTGATGATGTTTCTATATTAGCCAAATAGCTACTTTAGCAACAACTCATGTTTTACTTTGGCTAAACTAGATAAAATTTAAAGAGAAACGTTATTCAGTTGGCCAACAATTAGCAAACTAATTAGCAAAATAATGTTACCCATTAGCCAAAATGGCTTTTTATTAACTATCTCACAATTTATGTTTCACTTTCTTGTTTGACTTTGGCTAAACTAAAAATAAATATGCTTATAAAAATGCATATTTGACGAGAAATGTTATTCTGTTGTGCAACAATTAGAGAACAAATTGATGATGTTGCTAACCATAAATTAACCAAATAGCTACTTTAGCTACAAATTAAGTTTTTTGCTAACTAAAAATTAATGTTTTACTTTCCTGTTTTACTTTGGCTAAACTAAAAAAAAAAGTAATATTTGAAGAGAAATGTTGCTTAGTTGTACAACTATTAGCAAACCACTCAATAATGTTGCTATCCATTAGCCACAAAGTTACTTTAGCCACAAACAGAGCCTTTTTGTTAACTCACAATTCATATTTTACTTTCATGTTTTTCTTTGGCTAAACTGTAAAAAGGCATATTTGATGAGAAATATATATTATTCCGTTATGCAACTATTAGCAAACCACTCAATAATGTTGCTACCCATTTGCCAAATAGCTACTTTAGCTACAAATAGAGCTTTTTTGCTAACTCAAAATTTATGTTTCACTTTCATGTTTTTCTTTGGCTAAACTGTAAAAAGGCATATTTGATGAGAAATGTATATTATTCCGTTATGCAACTATTAGCAAACCACTCAATAATGTTGCTACCCATTTGCCAAATAGCTACTTTAGCTACAAATAGAGCTTTTTTGCTAACTCAAAATTTATGTTTCACTTTCATGCTTTACTTTGGCTAAACTGAAAAAGTAATATTTGAAGAGAAATGTTGTTCAGTTGTGCAATTATTAGCAAACCAGTCAATATTGTTACTATCCGTTAGCCAAAAAGCTACTTTAGCTTCAAATAGAACTTATTCACAGCGGATAAAATAGGTAATTTTTAATACTGAATATTCTTTTTTGCTTTGAATTATGTCATATTATGGAAGTAAACCAGCAATTCAGATGACCTTTAAGCTGTCTTTTGCTGATTTTATTTAAAAATGGTTATGATAGCCTATTTACGTGTTATCGCGGGTAAATGCGTAAGTTTCAGTAATCTTGCTTTCCACTTTTTGTCTTTCTCTCTCCTTAAGTGTGAACCTACAGTGGAACTACAGGCCGACTGAGTGACGTGAAGCGTTGCAGCTGCAATTTCACCCTCTCTCGGTCATGAGGAATAATTACACTGCTGGATGCCTGAACGTTCATCTTCTCCGCCCAATCCTAACTCTTCAAGCCTTGTCTATGTCCTTCTCCTTTTTACCTCAACTACCCTCTGACATCTCCTCGGTGGAGCTTCACTGCATGACTTACAGCTCTGGCATCAGAACTTTCTGCTTATTCCACTTTGAATGGCGTTGGATGAATTTTCTATGGGAAAAGGCACAGTGTCAGCAGCTGGGAGATTATTGACACCTTTTGACTTTGTGCAGGAAGTGTGCTGAGTTTCGTTTGTCTCTATCTTTGACTGGTTCCTCCCTTGACAGGTCAGGGCTGCTTTAAAAAAACTGCCTTCGACACAAAAGATACGATTGTGATAGTGTAGCTTTGTTTTTCTCACTTTTTGCTAGGTATCATATAGGAGCTTGTCGTACCGTATGCACTCACAGCAAGTCAGAGTAAACATGGTAAGGGGTTATTTTAGTTACTAGAACCATAAAAAAATTAGTTATTTGAAATAAAGTTAAAATTAAAATGAATAAATATAAATAAATATCTTAGACATATAAAATGAAAAAATTCCATTTAATTTTGTTGTCTAGGGAAAAAAAACGTTACTATTGGGAGTGCTATTAACATTAACAAAATTAAATAAAGTCTCGTCAACAATTTCATTTTGAAGAGCAACATTCATTTGCTTTCATATTAGCAGGACACAAAAAGGAAGGGCATCAAGAGAAATGTCAAAAGTTTTCAGACGATCCCTTGAATATCAGACAGGAGAAGATGAGATTAATGTACCATTAAGCCATTTGGAGTTGTATTGGGCGGTCCGCAGAGGCGGCATTCCTCCTAGGCTCCGGTAGATGACAGGGTCCCGGCCGGAGAAATCGATGACCGTGGCAGCATACAGTTCTCCACTTTCAGTCACCACAGCCGTCGAATTATGACGGGGGTCATAGGGGCAGCGGGCCACTCCGTTCACCCTCTCCAACACTCTGCTCATATTCCCTGCCTGAGAGGAGGATACAGTATAAATTACACACACTCCAGTTTTAGCAGATCATTTAACCTACCTGATCTGGAAAAAACATACCTTGGTGCACTTTTTAGCAAGATGCGAATAACCAATAAGTACTAATCACTGCAGTTTCCAAAAGATATGAACACTAGAGGCTGTGAAACTCTATCATCTTTTATTCCTTTTAACAAAATTTTGATTCAATTAATAAAGCTTAATTTTCTAACAATTACTTGAAGCATATCATGTTATGACTTCAAGTTTGACAAAACAGTTCAAATCTGCATAAAATTTAGTTGAAATAGCACAGTTGCATGAACAAATGCCTTTTTATATCAGTTTTGCATTTGTTAACACTGTCAGGTAGGTTTAGGGTTGAATTTTGTGTAGGGCATATTTTCAGCATGATAGAGCATTAACCTTTAGTGACAGTACCTAAATATTATAAATGGTGTTGCACAAAAAGTACAGATATTTTTATGAGACCAAGAAGAATTTAACTGATAGATGCTTACCTCCCTGGTGATGCAAAGGGGCTGGAAGGCATTGGTACCACAGGTGATCACCTCTGTCTTGTTGACAAGCAACACCCGGATATAGTTTTGACACTCCACCTGCAGGAGCAGAAGCAGATGACAGTGTGACAATAGCAGTGGCATGTTTGAAATACTATGGTACTGCATACAATTTAAAATACAGTGGGTATGGAAAGTTCAGCCCCCCCTAAATTTTTCATTTTTGTTATATTGCAGCTATATGCTATAAGTTTATTTTTTCCCTCATTAATGTACACACAGCACCCTGTATTAACAGAAAAACACAGAATGATTGACATTTTTGCAGATTTATTAAAAAATAAAAACTGAATTATTACATGGTCCTAAGTGTACAGACCCTTTGCTCAGTATTTAATAGAAGCATTCTTTTGATTGAATACAGCCATGAGTCTTTTTGGGAAAGATGCAACAAGTTTTTCACACCTGGGGATCCTCTGCCATTCCTCCTTGCAGATCCTCTCCAGTTCTGTCAGGTTTGATGGTAAACGTTGGTGAACAGCCATTTTTAGGACTCTCCAGAGATGTTCAAGGCTCTGGCTGGGCCATTCAAGAACAGTCACAGAGTTGTTATTATAGTATGTGTGCTCAGGGTCATTGTCTTGTTGGAAAGTAAATCTTTGGCCCAGTCTGAGGTCCTGAGCGCTCTGGAGAAGGTTTTCATTCAGGATATCCCTGTACTTGGCAGCATTCATCTTTCCCTCTATTGCAACCAGTCGTCCTTTCCCTGCAGCTGAAAAACACCCCCACAGCATGATGCTGCCACCTCCATGCTTCACTGTTGGGACTGTATTGAACAGGTGACGAGCAGTGCCTGGTTTTCTCCACACATACTGCTTAGAATTAAGGCCAAAAAGGCTCATTAGACCAGAGAATCTTATTTCTCACCATCTTGGAGTCCTTCAGGTGTTTTTTTTAGCAAACTCGATGCAGGCTTTCATGTGTCTTCCACTGAGGAGAGGTATTCCGTTGTGCCACTCCGCCATAAAGCCCGACTGATGGAGGGCTGCTGTGATGGTTGACTTTCTACAACCTACTCCCATCTCCTGACTGCATCTCTGGAGCTCAGCCACAGTGATCTTTGGGATCTTCCCACCAAGACTCTTCTCCCCCGATAGCTCAATTTAGCCGGACGGCCAGGTGTAGGAAGGGTTCTGGTCATCCCAAACATCTTCTATTTAAGGATTATGGAGGCCACTGTGCTCTTAGGAACCTTAAGTGCAGCAGATATTTTTTGTAACCTTGGCCAGATCTGTGCCTTGTCACAATTCTGTCTCTGAGCTCTTCAGGCAGTTCCTTTGACCTCATGATTCTCATTTGCTCTGGCATTGTGAGCTGTAAGGTCTTATATAGACAGGTGTGGCTTTCCTAATCAATTCCAGTCAGTATAATCACAGCTGGACTCAAATGAAGGTGTAGAACTATCTCAAGGATAATCAGAAGAAATGGACAGCACCGAATTAAATATATGAATGTCACAGCAAAGGATCTAAATACTTAGGACCATGTAATATTTGTAATTTTTTAATAAATCTGCAAACATGTCAACAATTCTGGGTTTTTCTGTCAATATGCTGTATGTACATTAATGAGGAAAAAAAAAAAACTAAAATTATTTTAGCAAATGGCTGCAATATAACAAAGGGTGAAAAATGGGGGTCTGAATACTTTCCATACCCACTGTATGTGTATACTGTGAAATTACTTGCTGAAAGCAACTGATCCCATAAACTGCCTTTATAAAAGGCCCAGATGGTCATCTTTGCATCACAGTGTCATGGGCTTGTTTGATTCAGGACAGCAAACAACAAATCATTAATCACTTAACCTCTTCCAACCCACACCCTAGCACCCATTATCAAGCACACTAGCAACCCAAACCCAAACAGGCATAGTTCTTCTGGATTTAGTCTGTCTCAGTTTGTTCTGTTACTTCATTTGATTCCAGACAGACTGGATGATGATCAGATCTCTGTGTGGAGCACTGGCTGTTGTCAGACTCATTGTGCAGACAATAATCTCACTGCATTATTACAATTAATGACAAAAATAATGTTTGGAAATGTAAACTGATATTTCCAACTGATATGCTACCGCAAAAGATAGAAATAACTGACTTAAAACCATTTTTTGTTCGTCAAAATACTAGTGGCCTAGACTTTTTGACAGTACTGTATTCATATAAAGCTGAATTTTCCTCGATAGGGGGTGGACTCTCCACTACTCTGGAGTCGCCCATAGCGAGAGGCGGCAGGCTGGTGTGGGCTTGTTCATAGTGGAGGGATTTAAGTATCTTGGGGTCTTGTTCATGAGTGAGGGAGGGGACGCTGCCGTGGTGAACAAGGAGCTGAGCTGCAAGGCGAAACTCTTGATTTATCGGTCGATCTACGTTCCTGTTCTCACCTATGGCCATGAGCTTTGGGTCATGACCAAAAGAACTAGATCCCGGATACAGGCGGCCAAAATGAGTTTCCTCCGCAGGGTGGTCCCTTACAAATAGGGTGAGGAATTTGGCCACTCGGAAGGAGCTCGGAGTAGATCCGCTTCTCTTCCACATCGAGAGAGGCCAGCTGAGGTGGCTCGGGCATGTCTCACTGGGGGGAGGCCCCAGGGAGGACCTAGGACACGTTGGAGGGACTATGTCTTTCGGCTGGCCTGGGAATGCCTCGTGTTCCCCCGGAAGAGCTGGAGGAAGTGTCTGGGGAGAGTGAACTCTGGGCGTCCTTGCTTAGACTGCTGCCCCCACGACTCGGTCCCGGATAAGTGGAAGAAGATGGATGATGGATGGCATTTATTCAGAACATATATGCAGTTTCCAGTCAGAGCACTTACACTTCACCAAAAAGTGAGATTACCGGAGGTTTAATTTGTGCTACTATAAACCAAAAATAATCCCATCTAACACTGGATCTGCGAGTCACAGCATCAACCTTTTTGTGCAGCTGACTGTAAAAGAAAGGGATGTGATAAACACCCTAACACCACTGAGGCATAAAGCCACGTGCCTTAAATTAACAGCTAAGGGAACAGACTGTGATTTATACTGTCTATTCAAGACTGTCACCATGTTGGCACAAGTTTCAAAATCATTTACTGAAAAGGTGAGCAGCAGATGACTCCTGTTGTTAATAACAATATAAAAAGTCAGAAAAAAAAGTCAGACTAGGTTTTACTGTTGGTTAAAAGATCCTGCCTTTAGATCCATTCTAAAGAGCTAAGCTTTTTCAGTCAGTGCTTTAATCTGCTAGTGGATTTTTCATTTTGCCTTTCAGCAAATGATACACTCAAAAAAGAAAATACTGACCTCTGGGCTTTAAAATACTGAATAAGTAAGCTCAACATATTGCCCTCCCACAAACCTCAACAATACCCGACCCCTCTGGCCAATGGGCTGTCGGCGTTTTAAAAGAAATGTGCCTATTCAACAGAGAACCTGGGGGTTTAAAGTTACCTCCGTCTTCCCTTTGCTTTGACAGGACCTCCTGGTGTCTTCGTCTGGGCCCCATTCTGTTGCCTAGGAAACCAAAATAAACCACGAAAAAGTGACTTGCTGTGAATCTCAGTTGCCCGGCAGCTGTTTGCAATAAAGCAGGAGCCAGGTTATGCAATTGTTGATGATAATATTGCATTTAGCCAGATGCATCAAAAGACATTAACCTTATTGTGGTGTTTATTGTGTAAACAGCATGATAAGTGGGCCAGCGGCTTTAAAGGGTGAGGTAACTAGACAGTTGGAAGACCAGATGCAATTTGCATGTAAATACCATCCCCTAGTTTCACTCAAGCACAGAGACCTTGTCGTCTTCTCTCTCTCTCTTTTTTTCCACCAAAGCAAGCCACCTCATTTTCCTCTGCCCAATTATGCCCCCTTAGAGCTGCGTATCCAGCCAACATTAATAGAGGTAGCACTTAAAATCTGCAATCCTGCTGCCTTAGGGTGGTCATGTGCACAAACACACGCACCTTTCACAAATTATTCAGATAAAAGCACAAAGCCGCCACCTTTGTCTCTTAGCTTGAGGTCCCCATTGCTTTCAGATCTTGACTGAATCACTAAATATACTCTGTTTGTTTGTATGGCCCACTAAGATTCACAGGAAATATTAGCAACATAAGAAACCGTACAATGTGGAAAAGCAGATAAAGCTGATGGTAATTGGTTTAGTGTATTAATAGCGCAATTTCCTCTTACATGACCTGCCATGCTGTGGCTCAAGTGAGCTCTTACTGATGGAACTGAATCATAATTATTCTGAACATTTAAACCTGGAGGAATATTAGATGGCAAAGCAAGCAGGAAGAGAAACATAAATTCATGAACAAGCTCCAGACAGAGTTGGTGTGCCTAAAAGAGATTCGTTATATTCTCGGTTAATTTTTCCCACATGTCAATTTGAAAACAGCAAATTCAGCCCATAATGTTGTATTTGGATTTCATTAAGATCATGCAGATTGGAAAAGGCAGAATTAAACTATCCCTATTATGGATTTTTGAAAATGACCTTCCATGCAGTGCCTAACACAGCTCTAAGTGAATGAAAACATCCTAAAATGTTTTAAATATGAAAGTACAACGTGTATAAAGTTATTGTCTCTCAAAAGAAAAAGTCAACTCTGAATCATTGAAGAGTCATTTTTAAAAACGAATGTCAAGCTGTGTCATGTTGACATCAACATGAAATATTTAAGAGCGAAATGGAAAATAGATTAACTACAAAAACCCAAAGTAATATAACATTTGTCACACTGAGCAAAAAAATACATATCTTTTTTTTTTTATATACCTTATTTTGTTGGTAACTGGACAAAGAAAAAATACATCAGTCAACAAGACAAAAATTAAAAAAGACTATTGTCATTTCTATTTCTAAGTAGGATAAACACAAGAACATTTTGTCATCATTGACATGTCTTGATGTAACATGTGAATATGATTTGATAACTAATATTTTTTCATCATATTAGGAGCTCACCAGCAAAAAAAACCCTGTTACATCAAAACTCTTCAAACTTGAAGAAAGTTGTAAGGGCTTGAAACTACACAAGGATAAGTAAATAATGATAAAACGTCCATTTGTCCTATTATAGATTAATTTTAGATGATGGATTTTTTATATTCTTTTTAGCCAAAGTGAATGAAAAAATCCTGTAAATGTTTTAAATATTAAAGTGCACCGTGTATAAAGTTATTGTTTCTCAACAGAAAAAGTTGACTCTGAATTATCTAAACAAGTGGTTTTTAAAAGGAGTCCCAAGCCACGTTGATGTCAAAATGAAACATTAGCATATTGCCCGCCCATTTATTGATCTTTTTTTAATTGTTTAGGAGTCGTTGAACAAATAAGATCAAAATAAATGCATAATATAAGAAGTGTTTTTTGACCTTGCATGTCAACCTGTTCTTTGGTACTCCCAAAACCAAAATATGAACCTTTCATTACTTAAAATAGGGGTACTTTAATAATGAGAAACTGCCTGGATTATAATGGTGGCATGTATAGATTTAGCTACCTCCTTCTTGCCAGTCAAAGCAGTTCACAGCACCAAAGCTGTCAGGTACAACAATGCCACACAGACCTGGTGCTCTTTTGTTTGTGTTTGCATTCATGTGTGTTTCAGGACTGAGACATGTTTGTGATGGATGCCTAAGCGGTGAGTCATCGTTCAGGTCATTAACATCTTGTCTTTGAGCCCCTGTTTTCTGGAAGAATCCGTCAGCTTAACCCTGACCTTAGCCACGGCAGTCCCTCTCTTCACACCACACTGGAACAATGCCAGCTCTCCAGTGCTATTCCCAAAGAGCATTCTGAAGAGGCAGGCTGTGAAAAGCACACTGTATGCCATGTTTGGCGAGGGCTTGAATGTGAAGTTGGAAACCCTGCCACCGATGGGGGGCCAGAATCCACCAGGCTGGGGTGGATGGTGATGAGAGAGCTTTTCACTGGTGGGAGGTTTGAACCTTTGAATGATAAATTACTTTTGACAAGCGTTATGCCATAGAGGATGAGGTAATATATAGATTAAAAGTATGCAGAGGTAATGACGTAACTGTTTGTTAATGCACAATTGTAATACACAATTAAAAAAACAGAAAATTTTATGAAAAAAACATTTTTAAAAATAATTGTAAAAGTTATTTTGGCTGTCACGGTAATATTAAGTTTAAGTAAATTTTATTATTAAAATGTTTATATTATTAAATAAAATACAATTATTAAAATAAATAGCTACAATTATACTTTTTGTAACTAAAAACAGTCTATAATGTTTGTGAAAAATAGACTCACAGTAGCTTCCTCTTAAACTGGAGCAGTTTGAGAAAAAAAATAGAGACATATGCTAAGAAAGATAAACGACAGTTTTACATCTCTACAATGCTTGAATAACAAACGATGCCTTATAAAGTAGTCCAAAATGCACATTTTTTTCATCGGGAATAGCTGTAAAACTCCCTAAAGGGCATAAAAGACGTTGGAATCACAGATGAGCATCCATTTCGCCTACAAAGCTGTCAAAGGGAAATCACAGTGAGGCATGTGTGCTGAGACTGTGCGGTCTAATGTGGCTCTGCAATTGGATCTCGCTGGTCTAATGAGGCCACTGCACCGAGTATGTGCACTAGCTCAGAAATCACTATTTGTGGCATAATTACTCAAACTTCATCTGTTCTAATAACGTGGCGGCATCAAGCACCCTGCCCCTGGCATCCTCATGAAACAGTATCATGAATTTTTCATGGAGGGATAAAATAGTTGGGATTTATTTATACATAAATTAGCGGAGCACAGAAACAACGGCGGGTTAGAAAATGCATTCCATTCACATCAAATATTGAGAAAATGCTAATACGAACAAAAGATAGGGCAGGATGGTGGAGAATTACGCCGTTTGCAAGCTGTGTGCTTCCGTTGATAAGCCTATTGTCTTGCTGGCACATTACAAGTGTTATAACTGAAAAACACATCACGGGACACTGCACCTGTCCTCATGCCACCGTCAGGCACTTGTTACTTGTCATTAAGAAGATACCATTTTTAACCAGTCTTCACACAATATGTTCCTAAAATATATATCAATCATACAAGGTCATAAAACTGCATGCATAACATATTTAGTAGAAATAATCGAAACATACACAGCACAAGGGATCATTTTAAAACCAACTAAAGCACAAGGTTCGGCTCAAGCTAAACTTTCACAGGCCTCTGGACACTGATAGAACTTTTTAAAATTTCATGAAAACTTTGTAATTTTTCTATAGATAGTGTTTTATATATAATCATTGGCCTCTGGATTCCAGCAACAGTCTCATACAGGAAGCTAAAGCATGGGCAAAATAAAATAAAATAAACTAGAACAAAGCCAGTGAGTCGTTTTGTCAAAAGTACTTGCACACATAATTTTCTAGGATATGACTGCAAAAACATTTTAAACTGCAAAACATGTCACATTGTTTTTAATAATGCTGTCAAATGATTAATCGCATCAATAATAAAAGCTTTTGTTTACATAATATATGTAATGTGTGTAATATATGTAATATATTTATTTAAAACATGCATTTAGACATATACATTTTTATATTCAAATTATTTATATAATATATGAATATATTTAAAATATCTAATTTATATTTTTTTACATGCATATTTATTTTATATGTGTATTTATATTATATTTTTGGTTACAATTAATCGTTTGACAGCACTAGTTTTTAATAATATATAGATATAGAATCTATGCGAGATTTGCTCATTTTTTAAAATTATGATAAATTTACTTGTGATCTTGTTACTTTGTTGATTTACTTGTTTATCTTTGCTTTAATATAACATTTTTATCCACCTCGCAAAAATAATTTAAAATAAATAAATATTGTCTTTTTACACAGTTTCACCTCTCCTGTAATTAAAAAAAAGATCAGAAAACAAGTCAAAAACACCAATGCTCTAATACTTGAAGTGCAGGGCTTGAGTTTGCATGAACACTCCCTTCCCTCCAAAACTGGTTTGGGATGAAAGCGTCATTAGCATACTCATTAAGGAGGCCCCTGATTAAAGTCTGATGGCTCCACCCCCATCCAGCCGGCTGGAGCAGTGAGGCTATCCGTCTCATTGGCGGATCTTCAAGGTCCGTGTGCTTCAATAGGCAAGCCGAGGCACCGCCCTGTTTTGTCCTTTAACAGAGTGCCCTATTGAAGTGGCCCCATCCCCATTTACCGCTGCCCTCAAGGATGTGACATGACTCTCAATACCTTCGCCTCATTGTCTAAGAACGCTGAACCTTACACAAGAGGGCGCAGATATGCTCTCTAGCATCTTCTCCTCCCCCCATGCCATTCCCTTCCCGTCTCTCTCTCACTTCACATTCCAGCACCATATTCAGCATCTGAAAAATAGAGGCAGTGTAGCATGGGGGTGAACTCCCCGCTCTGTAGGCCTGAATAAGAGTACTGCCTGGTTTTGTCTAGAGACGTGTGTGTGTCCAGGACATGCAAATAGTGAGCCCTTTGAAGGTTCACAGCTGTGCCGTCTGAACGCATTTACTTGGGGCTGGAAAACAGGATGAGAAATGAAGCAACAGGTCAGCGTCTAATGCACGGCTCTAACAATGCGGTTGTACTAAACACCGGGTGCATCATCGCAAGCACGGTAAAGGCGTAAGTGTGGACGTGAGTGATGGTTTTAATTTAAGATGGCCATTTTGAGTGAACCCAACCGCCTCAGCATGTTATAAAAACTCCCAAGCAGAAGAGCAGTGATGTGAGAGACTGAAGTTAAAGAAGAACAAGCTTTTGTTTTCCATAAGGAAAAGTATATTCATTTTACATACTCTAAATCTTTTTAGGTTTAGCATTTTTGTTGTTATTGTAGTATTTACTTTTTTAAATGTTTTTAAACCTTTTAATTATTTATTTTACTGAAAAGCAAAATAATGTAATATTTTAATGTTTTGATTACAATGTTGTTTATGTTCAGGAAAAAGTGCATACATGCTTTGTGGTACTCTCCAAAATGGATGAAGACAGTAACTCTGGGAGAAAAGTAGTTGAATAAGTCATGTTATTTTTGTCTTCTTTCTTCACTGATGTAACATGGTCTGTTTAACCAATGTCCTTACTATGTTTCTGGGAACATTTCAGTTGTGTTACTGTCTATGGAGGTCAGCTAGCTCTCATATTTAATCAAAAAAATCTTCATTTGTGTTCGAAAATGATGAGGGCAAGTAATTAATGACAGAATTTTCATTTTTGGGTGAACTAACCTTTAAAAATTTAATATAGGGATGAGTATAAAATCAAAGCAAAGTCTTAGAATTTAACCCCATGTCAGATGTACTAACATACCAATAATAACATGTTTAGGGGTTAATAACAACAACATTTTCTACATCTACTTTTTATGCAAAGGCAAACTGACAAAATTACAAATTAAAACGTGTTTTTGCAATGAAACATTTTTGCCAGTAATTTTGTTAACAAGACTAGCAATGGGTACAAATGCCTGCTGCAAGTCAAGTAAAATCATTTCTTCCCTTAAAAAAGCATTTCCCATTGGGTTTCATTGTCTCTTCCATTGTCTATATGTCACAAATTAGCCCACCAGTGGCAAAGGCTGCATCAATAATTCAGTCTGGGCAAATTGCAAAGGGAAATTAATCATGAGTGGGTAGGATGAAATCAGCCCAGATTCATCAAACTCCGAGGTCAGAGAGTTGAAATTTGCACCTTGGGCGACCGCCTGAGTGATCATATCAAAAAGAAGACGCTTAGCATTGCTCTTCCTTATTTTGATCTCCAGTCTAGAGCATCCTGTTCCTAAGGCCTCCCACGAGAGCCAAAATATGAAGAATGTAGCATGCCGCATAGCTGCCGCCGTGATACTGCGAGCCTCTGTCAGATCATTAGAATAAATGAGAGCAGCAGCCACCATTGTGATCATGCATTTCCATCTGTTGAGCTGGATGCTGTTTCATAATCACCGCAGAGTATTTGCGAACACTGAACATATTTCTCTAACCAAAACAACACCAGAGCAGAATCTAAACAGCTCTTGTTCCCAGCTGCTATTTGCTCACGTCGGGTACTTCCTGTTTTATTGGTTACAGCTGAAGGGGGCAGTCACCTCTTGACCATAGGGGTCGCCGTCCAAAGCAGCTGTAACAATGTCTACTGAATGCATTCGGCACACAGAGCTCTCACGACATTGTCTGTTGACAGAGAGCAGAGACCTCTGTCTTGTCAATGCAGAGGCGGATGTCTTGGATGTTTGAATTTTGGATATAGCCTGAGCAGTGTAGCTTTCAGAGCAAATGTGTGGGAATTCTGTGAAGTAGTATTGACCTCTGTTTGAGGCTATTGCACAAACACAGAGAGGATGGGAAAGCTGGAGAGAATTTATGATCAGCCATACTTTTCTGTGTTTTGTCCAATGGAGTCCATTGCTGTTTGGGTCTTTGTATAGAAAGAAAAAACATATATAAACTGATATCGGTTGGCTTTATGATTTGGAGAAAAGTATCTGATTGGGTTCTTCATCATCCTTTGTGCTCTGAAATGGGTCGGGACCTTCAAAAGATTCATGATTCTTTACACAGCCTTTACAAACATTGTGAAATAGCAATAGAAAAAAAATCAAGCATGACTATTTTGAGGAAATTTTTAAGGTGGTACACTGTAGAGCCACACAATAAAAGGTTCACCTTAAAGGCTCTTATCTTGGTCATGCAAAATGCTCTGAAATGACATCAGAAGGAGGGCTGTGTCAGCCGTGCTAATCTCTTGGTTTATGTTTACCTGTATTGATTTATTCTACGCTGAGCACTGATTTATTACCAAAATCCCTCAACAATTTCAACAATTTCAAATAATTTGTTACGATTTGGATGTCTTTTAAAACGTAATTTATCAGCTGAATTCATCAATCACTTTACTTTTTTTATTCTGCGCTCAATAAATATTTTTTTAATATTAAACCGAATGAACAGTTGTTCTGCTTAGTATGGAAACTGAAAAACTTTACTCCAGGATTAATTTAGTTGAAAGTTTAAAAGAAAGACATTTGTATATTTTATTTTATTTTATTTAGTGCTGTCAAATAATTAATTGCGTTTAATCCTAAATTAACATTTTTATTTACATATTATATGTGTGTGTAATGTGTATATGTATTATGTCTATATACAGACACATACAGACATGTTTACATTTTATAAATAAATTATGTTTATATATTAAATATATTTACCTGTAATATAAATAATATATATATATATATATATATATATATATATACACACATACATGTAAATATTTACAAATATATATATATTGTATATATATTGTAGAGTGTGTTTGTAATAAATAAATAATAAATCTACACAGTATACACATTATGTAAACAAACGTTTTTATTCTGGATGTGATTAATCACAATTTGTCTTTTTACTGCATTAATTTTGCATTATACAAATCTTTACTGTCATTTTTCATCCCCAAAAAAGGGAGCCCAAACCTTAGATGGCAGTGTAACTAGCTTTTAACACATGTAAAAAAGACAACTTCTTTCAAAATCTAGCTGCTAGTCACCCTAATATAACTGTGTCAAATATAAAAAAGCAACCCATCCAGCACATCCACACAACTCACTTGGGTCCATACATGAACTTGGACCTCAAAACTATGAACCGAATCAGAATGAGCGGTGTCTGGAATCCTCAGTGGCATTAAATTCTTATCCTTTATTGTACTTCATGTACTCGCATGACAAAAAAAACAAAAATCAACACAGACAGAAGGGGAAGTTGTGACAGAGATTCCACTGAGAGATGGAAGGAGGATGTCGTTATGAGCATTCGTGGCATGCGAGCGAGACCACTGGATAAAGAAGAGGGATGATGCAGACTTGAGATAAATTGAGAAAGATTCCACAAACTTATGCATGACCCATTTGTTTACATTCCAGTTCTGTTCGAGGCTTTATCTCATTTCTGACTTCTTAGTAAAGAGAACACTCCCCTCCCACAGCTCTCCATCGCCATACATAACATCACATCACTCTTCAGTGACCCTGAGGTCAAACTTCTGGTCTGATTCCATCTCCAGAGGTTCTGAGCATCTTATGTGTCAGATCTAAGCCTCTCTACATTCTGAGACCCTTCGGTATACCAGTCAAGATGTTTGGATGTCTTTGTTCGGTCAAAGTAGCTGGACAACTTTAAAAGGGTGCATTCCGGTGCAAATGTGCTAAAATAAAATTGTGCCTTTCTACACAAAACACATTAATCAAACTTATATCTGTTTATAAAACATATCAAGAATGTAAGCATATGACTTTAGATCAAAGATCATTATAAACTCATTCAAGTGCGTACAAATGTTCAATGTACAATGTACAAAATCTGGTTGTGTAAATCCTGGGAAAATCATGCTCTAATATATTTGTCGAAACTACATCGACATCTTTGCGAATGGAGAAATTATTCCAGCTCATTTTGCAAAAAGCATTTAGATGATGGCTGAACTTTTGTTTTTCGGAACAGCATGGTGCACGAACATCTATTCTCACATTAGATACAGCCATAATGTAAATTAATAGCCACGAGCACATAAATAGAATAATGCAGGCTCTGAGAATGAACTGTCATTATCTTATTTCTCCTGAGCAATTGCATTATTCAGATACGACAGATTCGATAACATCTGCGGAGGCTGTGACTGGCTATATGCTGTAGCCTGAATTGTGAGAGAGGAAGTTCATCCCACATTGTAAACTGATCTACGCAAATCTGGTCCATTTGCACAAATGCCTACCAAAGGGACGGGATCAAGAGCCGAGGAGGAAAGAGAAGCTGACAGAAGCTGTGTTCTGAGTTTTCTCTCTATCGCTCATGTAATAGAACCTGCTCACAGCGTGAAGGAGTCTTAGGGAGAAACAGAAAGAGTGCAGCATGTGGGTGGGTCTCGATCTCAGTACCTTGAGATCCCCCACTGTGCCAACAGTGACGCCAACATCATCAGATGTTCCTGATCCCATGAGACGGCTGGTTCCCCGTGAAGCGGAAGCAGTGGAATCCTGCCGCCTCATGTATCTGTTCAGGTCTTGAGAAACAGCAGCAGCAACACAGTGCGCAGCATGCAAGATAGAAAGGTTTGGGATCCTGGGAAAAGTCTAATGCTTTGACAACAGTGGTAGTTACAAAAACACTGTGTAGATACAGTAAATGTAATTTATAAATCATTTCTGTGCACCCTGGGTTGATTCATAAAACAGTTGGCGAAATTGCTGGTGTTCAGAGTGTCCAGTTTCAATACCAGTCAAATGGTTTCTGAAGTAAACTTTCAGTACTGAAATGGAAATATGAGTTTTGAACTATATGGTCCAAAAATATCTATAGAAAATTAAATACATTTTTTTTTATGTACTTTACTTTTTTTTGTAAATTATTTTTGCTCACCAGGCTGCATTTATTTGATCAAAAATACTGCAAATGTGTTTCAACATCAAAAAATTTAATATTACAATGATTTCTGAAGGATCATGTGACACTGTGCAGTGCTGAAAAACTAGCTTATATCATCACAGGAATAAATGATATATTAAAATATATCAAAATAGAAAACAGTTATTTCAAAGAGTAATAATATTAGAATACTGTTTCACGAATTCGCACTTCTTCGTTAAATTAAATAAGCAAATTTGGCGTGCTGTCCGGGGAGCGAGCCGGGAGCTC
>JAUYWG010000042.1:15867397-15960677 GCA_034779775.1 Enteromius afrohamiltoni
AAACATACACACAGTTAATGGAGAGCTGGAGTGCCATCCAAAGTCTTGCTGGCACATCCAGCTGATCGTCACACTGATGATGCAAAAAAAATCTAAATATTGAGAAAAGTCCAAATTAAATCCTTAGCAATGCATATTATAAGTATGGTAGGCAATTATATCTTTATGGTACATGATCTTTACATAATATCCTAAAGATTTTTGCCATAAAGAAAACATAATTTTGACTGGTTTTGTGGTCGTGGGTCATGTTATTTACATCATTCAAATTATTGATGCAGTAAGTAGCAACACTGTTCAGCAACTGCAAATAATGAAACACTTGTTTCACCCTTGCTAAGTACTTCATGTAAATATTTACAACAGGTGGGGATGAAACAAATTTAAATGTAGCAGTAATTTAGGTGAAGCCATGTCTCACGTCTCCAGTCATTTCTGGTAGTCCAGGCAAAGTTGATTACCTCTTATAATATTCTCTAGGTTTAGCATCTTGTGTGCACTCATAAGTCCTCATAAATACTAAATGTATGAGAAATCAGTCATTTAGGTGGCGCATTATGCCGAGGTTGCCTTGTCATTAGCACCAACACCGCAGGAATGCTGATGAGGGCCAGCAGAGCACACAAAGCTATTTAGGCACCCACCAGCTCAGATCCTGGGAGGTCTCATTTGCAGCGGAGGGTTAAGAAACACCTGTTTCTCAATTAAAATAAATATACAAAAGGAGATCTGCAAAGTAAATGGCACACCGTCAGCTCATTGTCTCTAAATTAAATGGGTTTCTGGAAAGACAAATACAATCGTAAGTGTTTCACACTTGTCATTTTCTCTTTACATCATTTTTAAGGTCCAACTGAAGGGAAATGGAAAACAAATGAAAAAAACCATTCACAACTTAAATGCTTAATATGTTTGTGGAAGTGTTAAATAAAATCTCTTTTGGGCTTTCCGTGGAGTCAAATCACATATAAATCCATCTCTTTTTTCTAAAACCCTGCTTTACCTACAGTCGTATGCATTTAGACAATTGGATCACAGGTAGAAGAGGGAGATACATTCCCGTTTACACTTGTTTTTTATCTCTTTCATCTACTTTCATAATATGAATCTTAAGATCTAATTCTGCAAAATAAGCTTGTTTACATGAGAATGCAAAAATTTGCACTCTAACAGCCAAACAAACTATGTAGAACCCTGTGTGTTGTGTTACAATCAGGACGGCGCAGAAAACACTGCTTTTTATAATGTCGTACCTGCATAACCTATGATTTCGTACCTATTCACGTCCTAGTCATATTTTCTTGGTTAAATAAACATTATACTTACACTATCAGAAACAGAAAAAAAAAGTTTATATTGTTAAAGCCTGCTTAAAATCAAAACGCTACAAATAATGTTTTCAGGTCATTTCAAGTCTTTTGTTCACATATCAAAGTGGTTATATCTAGGTTTGTGAGTTGTTTTACTTACTTTTTACATTTTTTTAATATACTATTCTTTCAGAATTATTTGTGGACACAGAACATGCAGGAACACGAGAGGCGGGATTTATCACACAAACCAATCACAGTCAATCAGAACCATATAAAATCCTATTGCGATGTAGGTATTGCCTCCTCTCTTGTGACTTTCCCCTATTCATTCTCAACTACCCTCTATCAAGCTTACACATTAGGAGGTCTGGTATAACTCAATGGGCTCAGGTTAAGGCTGTAACGTAACCAACTATTACTTCATTACATATATTTGTATATATTACAGTATATTTGTGCTGTTTTATTTTTGTAGTACAAATATTTTTCTCCTCGGAGGAAATGTCCCTGATGTAAAGAGGGCCTAAAAAGGCTAGCCATCAGCCCAGCTTCAAAAATTGCAGCTCAGTTCACCCCATGCTCAAGATCTAGGCTCAGGTCAGTCAGGGTTACATTGAGCATGTCTAATTCTTCAAAGCCTAAGTCACGCCAAATCTCTTTAATGCCTGCTCCAGTATGCCCTACCAGAGCCATTAGAAGGACAAAGGGGGCCCTGAAGGCAGGGGGATGGAGGTCTACACGGTTAATAGAGGAATGACTGAATTCAGAGCGAAATGGAAAAGAGCTTCATAAAGGACCCTTTGGTATGATGGTGAGGGGCGGGTCACGGCAATCACAGAGCGAAGTCGCTGGTCTCACGCATGAGCGTGCCCGGTAAATCGCCGGGAGGGCGTCCTCCTTGCTAGCCTTACGAACGGCACAGAAAGGATAATCAGACTCGGTCGATAGGCCGATACTTGAGGCATGTCCTGGAATGTATCTGATAACGTATCAAAGCTCCATTCATAGAAAAGGACACATCAGAAAGAGTTTTCATGGCTTTGGGGCAGGTTGGCATCTGTAACGATGCAATTTCACACTTATCTGGGATTCTCGCACAAAGAGCCGAGCTACTGTCGAGAGCGTAGGTAGGTGTTTGGATCAGCTTTTTTGACCGAATCTCTGAGCTTCTACATGTGTAGGAGTAGTACTTCAGAAACAACGCACTAAAGCTTGTTGGCCACATGTCAACATGTGCACGACGAAAGTAGGTAGCAGCAATGGCAGAATACGGAGTTTGCAACTTTACATGAGAGCTCCATCCAAGTTAAAACAAGGGGTACGACCATCTAGCTGAGTGGCTCTTTTAGTTCTCGTGGCTCCAGATACGAAGTCACATACACACTCATATACACAATACACATCATTTGTCATAGCTGTGAGACAGTTCCATTTGGTGAGGGCCAATTGGGCTAGTGGTGTCTGGCAGAATGAGAGTGTAATCTGCACAAGCTGAGGAGAGCAGCGAAGCGACGCTGGTCGTGATCAGCTCAGCTATTTCTCCCCTGAAGTGCCTCTTCAAAAGAGCCTGAAAAGAGCAAAACCTCAACAGCCCTCAGCGCACCAAAAACTCCATTAAAAGTACAGCTTGATTGCAAGTGCCAGCATTTAATTTTAAAACTCTGGTGCTGACTGAATGCAAAAATGTGTTTATTAAGTTACTGTATCGGCTTGTGACAAACCAGATTGAGGAAAGACACAATAAGGTTTTGTTTTGTTAGTTTGCTGCTTGATGAAAGGGTCATGAAGAAATGTTGATTAAGAAAAGAAGTACCTTACATAAAGTTCGGGCAATTATGGGGTACCGCTCACCTCTTAAGGGTGTAATCAAGCCTGTTCGTAGGAGTTCTTCTGCATTTGATGTGCGTTAGGTTACGAATGTGATTTAGCACAGTCTGTGGTGACAGTCTCTTTAGCGTTCAGAGGGAATGCAGGCCAGAAGATCACAGAACCCAATCTAACGCACAGCGTTCACCTCAATTTACAAAAGTAGCCACTGCACGGTGAGAAGTTCATTCACATAATCACACTAGCTACAGGCTAAAAGTAATCTTTACTTTTAGAGGGAGAAAATCATTTTTTACTAAATAAGCCTCCAAAAAAGTTTTATTGGTTGATATGTTTGTCTAAAGAGGTATATTATTTTGCTGCCAGGTGCTACAGAACAAATTTGATAGAATTATTTTGGACCTTAGTGATTTTACACAACCATAATTGCATAACTGAACATGTATGCAGAAATAAAATTAATTGCAAAACTTTATTTTAGGGTCTCTTAACTAGTTGCTTATTAGCATGCATACTAGAATATTAGCTATTAGTACTAATTAAGCACATATTAATGCCTTATTTTACATCCCTAATCCTACCTGATTGCCTAAACTTATCAACCACCTTACGAACTATTAATTAGGAATTGATTGAGGAAAATGTTGTAGTTAATAGTGAAAAAAGGTCTCTATTGTAAAGTGTTACCAAATACATAAACCAGCAGGTGTAGAACCTTTACATACAGCCTTATACAATCCATCCTGGTCTCGTTCGCTCTGTCTACCCACGCTGGAGATCTGTGTGGGTGGTCAAACCCAATCTGAGAAGGCGGCAAAAGGGCCATCCTCCAATCTGAACTTGTGTAAGCATGTATCATGTCCTAACAGTCTAGCCACGTCCAGTCGTATCCAGTAACGCACCTTTCTCCAATTGCCCACCAGCCTGTAATACTGTATGTGTCTATCACAGATAGCCTGAAGTTACACATCATCTCAACTCTCTGTGCTCACTGACACGATCAGATTGCATACGGAGCTCACGTCAACTCTTTGTAGTTCAAGGTATGTTATGTTAGATGGTGATTCATTGGTGCAGTATTCAATGGGCTGAAAGAGGTCTGGAACTGAACCAATGATTTCAAAGCTTGAGCAATGTGATAGGTGAGAAGTCAAGTCACCTCCTCTCCAGAAATCAACTTCTGTTCTGCTGCATACTGTACATGTACAACAATGCAATTTGCAATACAACATCCATTGTTTTTTCTTGATTGTAACCCCATTACATTTAGATTTAAATACCACAACCAAGAATTTATTTGATTAAAAATACACTAAAAAATAACTGTTTCTATTTTAATATATATTAAAAAAGATTTTTTTTTTATTTCTTCAGTGTCACATGGTCCTTCATGAATCATTCTAATATCCTGATTTGATGCTAAATAAATATATTATCAATGTTGAAACCTGTTTTTTGCAGTACAGTTGTAAAACTATTACATTATTTTTAACATTATTTATGTTTTACAATATTACTGTATATGTACTGTAATTTAATCATGAAGTCTTGGTGAGGCATGGCAAGCTTATTTATACAGCACAATAATTTCATACATAAATGAAATTTGATGTAATTTACATAAGAAGGGATTCAAATAATTATAGAGGAATATGAAACAACAATAAAAATATGTATAATTTTCATGTGCTGTACTGCTCGTTTTGATTAAAAAAAAATATGATAAAAAAGTGGTTCAAAACACAGGTTCAATATGTGAGCCCTTGCACATATTTATTACGTCGATATAGGTATGAACTGAGGCGGTTCAGAACTGAAATATACATGGACTGTTGCTCATTGTAAGTTCATGGTAAGTATTTCTATAAAAATGTTTCTATAAAAACTCAATGTCTCAATGTCTTGCTGACACTATTAAGCTATTCGAGCTGAACGAACCATGTTTGTGAGACATGGAGTAGATAATATTTCTATTTTTGGCTTTTTGGACTCTTTTGGACAGCCGTCAAGATATTGGAGAATGGGATCAGGAAACAGCTTGAGCCAGCTCATGCACTAACCACCCTGCTACAGCTCCGACAGCTAGGACTTCTAAAACTATAATAAAAGAAATGAAATAATGAGGAAAAAAGGACAGAATCATCGGTGCAAGGAAACAGTTCCTTCAAACATGCACACAGAGACATTAACTCTCTGGGTGGGATGAGGGGGCGGCCTTTCCGTTCCACCACAAAAATTAGCCGTAAAATTGAGTGACTGTATTCCCCTGAGTGTGCTGGAAGTCTTTCAAAAAATCATTTACATAATGCATTAAATGCCTGCAGGAATATAAAAGGATATTGCTGTAATTTCCACCTACTTTTAAAGGAACAGTTAACTCAGAAATGAAAATGTATTCAAAATTCATTTAAAAGTCATTTATTCACACTAATGACTTTTTTTTTATTTTATTTTTATCAAAAGGTTTTTTTTAAGCACATCCTGAGCAATATAATAAATGTAATTTAAGTAGATGACAAAAAGAGCTCAAAAAGTGGTCTTTAATAACCATGCCTTATTTTTTGAAGCATGAAAGTGTATTGTTATTTATTATGATGCTATGATGCTATCTCTCCTTTTGTCTACGAAAGAAAGTCAGTCAGGTTAGGCATGACATAAGGGAGCCAATGAAGACAGAATTGACATCTTTGGGTGAACTGACCCTTTAAGAGCATAAAGTGAGCCACAGTATTGGATGCTGGAAAGGTGTTATAAATCACAAAACGATAATAGTGCAGTTGTGATGACCTTTAGAGTCAAAGTTCAGGGGCTGGAGAAACATCTGCAGCTTTTTCTAGGGACAATGACATGATGGACAGGGATGTGCGTCAGCATAAAAGCCAGGGCTGGGACTTCTGATGCGCTTGCACAAAAGTGCCATCCTCCGCTCCACACCGGCGTATCTATTAATAAAGTGCAACTCCTTAGCAAAGTGACTCAGGTCAAGAGGTCAGAAACTGATGGCTGCGGTACAGAGAGTAAGATGAGACCATCTCACAGCTCAGAGGACAAAACAGAGCTAAAAGATAAAAGAGACAAAAGCTTTTAGTGGTCTGTTATAAACCCTGATTAAAGAAGAATGTTTATTCTATGCTGCCGCTCTGTTGAAAGTCCCATAAATTTCACACAATCTCTCTGACCCTTTCATGCCTTTGGTTGTTGTAACTTGTATAAAGTTCATTTAAAGTAGCAAAACCCATTACTACATGAGCCTGTTAGCGTAAAGTGGAGGACCCAAACCCATTTCTACAGGATCAGTGTTGACAATTTACTCCATTTAACTGCTATCACAATAACAACACATTTAACTCATCAGAAACTAAACAAACCCTGACAGCGACCATGGACAATTTAATTGATAATTAAATTGATTGCAAGAGACTTTAAAAGAGATCTAGCCAACAGGGCATTGATACAATGTCCACTAGAGCAGAGTACAGTCACAAACCAGAACACAACAGACCTCACAAGTGTACAACAACACACTGTACACAACCACAGCGCTCAAAATCATAGCTGTGGAAAAAATGGGAACTAAGTTGCAATTTATGCTAAATCTCTTAGTACCATTAAACTCTGTTGAAATATAATACATTTGGTTGTAAATTGGGAACCACTTACTCTCACGACCCACTATGACGGTCAGGATTCAACACACACACAAATACAAATCTAAAACAATTCATTAAAATGCCAATTCTAATAGTGTATTGTACTAGTTTACATATGTAAATATACTAATCATGTTATTTCACCTTTATCATAATTCATATTATAACATCATAATTCAATGGAAAGGCAAAAGAAATATAAAACATCAACCGCAAGATACAAATGAATTGCTGTTCACAACATTGTAGGCTTCTTATTGATTACATTAAGGTCATATTAATCAACTCCACTTTCAAATTATAATGATAAAGGTCATACTATTTGACTATGTTTTTAAACACAACCTATTATAATCGTTTCCTTAAAGAAACAGTTCACCCAAAAGTGTAAATTCTGTCATCATTTAATCATATTTTGAACAAAGTTGCTAATTAAACAGTTTTAGTTCTCATTGACTTACAAATAAAGTCAATGGAAATCGGAACTGTTAAGTTACCAGCCTTTTATTATTATTATTATTATTATTTTGTGTTTCACAAATGAAAGAAATGCATACAAGTTTGGATAACAAGTAAATAAATTATTTTAAAAAATAAAACAAAATTCTGAGTGGACTATACTTTTACAAAAAGCAACCAAATTAATAACAGCTAGAGTTAAATTTAAACCCCAGTCCCAAAAAGACTGATGCAACTATGCTCTTTTGCCCCCATCAACATCATTAACTAGGTTAACTGGCAAGATATGCATAGTCAATCAGCTTCAACAAAAATGCTGGTCAAATTAAAATTGAGTAACTAAACTGGCTAAAACCAGCCTGGATCTTCATTTAAATGCAAGCAGACTCATCCTGTCTAAATGGCCATTTCAAAAAACAATCATGTACTCCTTATTGAATGCAATTGCTTTCTTGTTTCTGTCAATGTTCTGCTTCAAGTAACACGCGCACATGTCTCGTAACTTATCTGATTGTTTATAGCTAATTATCTGAGGGCACTGAAGGTGAGAAGCAATAACGGATTTAGCGCCACCCTGACAGTCCAGGTTCTGTGTGTTATTAATAAGACACCACCACAGTCCTGATCCCATCAGCCGGAGGTGTACCGGGGCATTCATGTCCGCCAGGGGAATAAGAACCCCTTCTTTCAGCCTGGGGTCACCATAACGCAAAGGGCCAGACAGGATTCAATCAGGAACCCTGTCTAAATCACTCCAACATAAACAAACACACACATGCACATCAAACACCTATCACTGTCAACAAATCGGTGGCAGTAAAAAAACAAACAATACTAAGAAATATCTTGTGATGTGGACCCTAAGCCACCACAGCGCCCTTGTAATTAATCCTCCCAAGAATCTGGAAGTAGCAGCATTGATGTTTTCGGGATAAATAGCTTGAGGCACCAATAGATAGATCTTCAAAAAGCCCTTCATGCAGGTCATCTCCAGAGAGAGGAACCTATGGACTAATAGACGTGACAAAGCAGTATGAAGTGATGCTTCAGTCTGGAGCTAATGGATGTGTCTTAGTCTAGCGTTTCAATCTTGGAGTGAGGTTTTATCACAGGTGGAGACTGGCAATCACAACAAAACAGGTACTTATACATCCTGTGCACGCTTCGGAGACATTATATGGCAGTACTTGAGTCTACAGGTATATGTGTGCGAATGGACGTCTCACCTCTGGCTTTAGTGGCTGGAAGAGCTTTTATGGCCGGGAGGTTTTCTGAGAGTTGTCACTTTGAATGGAAAACTTGAAGAAACATACTGTCACATTCATCTGTTGACTAAAATTAGATTCCATCAATGTATGGCTTACAATGGATAATCCAAGTATGTCCACTGATGTCAGCACAATGTCTTTGTATTGTTATTTCAAACCAGCAGACAAGTCCAAATTATCTGCAGTTTTCTTAACATTTCACATACTTTTGCTGTTTATGGATGTTCCTTTAAAGCTGCACCTAGAAGGCAAAGCTTAAATCCTTTGTTGTGGAACAATGGTTCCATGTTGCGTGACTTTGGTGTTGTCTGAGATGCATCTGAACACAATAGTGTTTACACAACAAATACAATGTAGCTATATGTATGCAGTCCTCAAGAGAACGTGTGCTACTTTCTTGTTTTGGTGTGACCATGATTTAACACCTTATCAAGATTTAACTATTTATTCTACATTTTACATCCTCCATCATCCTTGCTTTTAATCATCAAACAAAAAAAAACAGAAATTGGTAAACAAACATAAACAATAAAAACCCCAAACTATTATTTAATGAGTTTTTAGCATTAATCTCTATTAACAATTATATTAATATTAATAGTAATAATTAATTATTCATGCCATCCGGTAGTTTGCTAATTCACATGCTTACAGAATACTTTACCAGATGGTATTAAAAACATTTATAAGAGAAATTGTGAGCAGAATACAAATTATGTTATTTTATGTTAATATCATTAGAAAACTCATGAGAAAAAAAGGGTAACACTTTCTATAAAGCCTGTATTTTTAATACATTATAAGGGTATTCTTAAGGCATTATAATGAAAACATAATACATTATAAATAACTTTATAATATGTTGTATCATCTCATGAATATTCATAAGAACAGTTTTAATGTATTACAATATTTACTTATGTGTGGTTATGGCTTTTAAGAGTTTGATAATTTATAACACACAATGAACATGATTATATAGTAAAATACATATAATATGTAACACATAGTTATAATGCATTGTAAGTCTTATGGCATATATTGACATTTTACTTTACTTAAAGCAGAAAAATACCACTTATAAGTAATATTAATAACAATACTATTTTCTCAAAAGATCAGATATCAGATCAGATGAATGTTTAATGTGACATATTTGTTTTTATTCTGTTTATAAGTACCTCTGCAACATGATGTCATTTTTAGCCTCACAGGAAACACTCAAATAACACTCAACAGCTTACCGCTTACAAGATGTTGTAAGGTACTGTACCAGTCTTAAATAAACAATGTCTAGATATGATATAGTCCATTATAAATGAGGTAGATTTAATATGGTGTTCATTGTGTGTTATAAATAATCATACTCTTAAGTTATAATCACAAATACATAAATATTATAATGGATTATAATTGTTTTTATGATTATTCAGATGTTACAACAAATTATAAGGTTGTTTATGATGCATTAACCAGTCAGTCATTATAATGTCTTAAGAAAACCCTTATAATGTATTATTAATACAGGCTTCATAGAACGTGTTCCCAAAAAAAGATAATGCATCGCTTTTGTATATGCCTGATCATTAAATTTTGTTTTTGGCCGATGCTAATATCAGGTATAACTGGGACTTTACTGAAAGGCATAGATTCAAAATGACAAAGTGAACACTCTTTGTAAAGCTGAACGATCATTAAGGGCAGTCAAACAAAATATTATACCTGTAAATGATTTTAAATTGATTTTAGATTAGCTTTAAATTATTCTTTAGTATACGAAAACGGGATGGAAGTGAGAAAAAGCGGTTAATTCAATTATAAATGGTCACTTACCGTAGAGAGCTAGAGGAGGTAATGGATCACTGGTGCAGATGAAAAATTGCAGGGAAGTAAATGGTGCAAGGTTACTCAGATTTTTATAATCACTTAGCAATTCTGTGATAAACTGCTATAATAGCCTGGGTGGATCTGCACTGCTTCTAGACAGGATGTTTTCAGTATGACGAGATCGCTCCGAATAAAAACAAAGACTCTCTAGGAGAGGTTCAAATATCTAGACTGGATCCATTGCAAACAAAACAACAAGAAATTGAGTTCAGGATCTCACTGCGGGAAAAGAATGATCGAAACATGGCTCAGTAATTAGCTGATGGGGAGCTAATGGGCAAAGCTACAAATAGTCACACAAGACTCGTTCCTGTCTCTATCGCAGCTGCTTGTTGATACTTCTAATACCATTACTACTGAGACATCACAGTTGGAAAACAAACCTTAAAGTCCAAGTAAAACACTGACAGAAGACAGATTCTAATATTGTTTAAAGCTATTAATCAAAGAGGAAACCTCACCGACGCCTACAATTTATCAGCCCTCACAGGGAATCGAACCCACGGACATGTTGTTAGAACCCATACTCTACAAATTCAGTAAAACTGCTCCAAAATATCATGGTAAAGTGAGGTGCAAGTAGATGACATTACGATAAAGCATGCATGCTTTACTAGGCTCTTTGTCAGGCTACATTGATCAGGAACGAGCATGCAGCTGTTGGCGGGCAGAGGCTCCAAACCTCAGCTTCTCAAGCCTGCTTATTTCATTTAGTCTAAGAGCTTTCATTAGTCATCACTATCAGCTTTAATAAAATTTCCCTCCAGACGGGATAGGAGGAGGAGGTCCCACCAAAGTGAGCCTTTCATTTGTTGGTGAATGGTAAAAGTGAAAATCTATTGTGGAAATCACTTGCAAGTTCTGAATTAAATGAAGACAAAGTGATGTTATTAAAATGGGTTTTAGTACAGTCTGCCACAAAAGGAAACATCTCACCATATGCCATAAATCTGTAGTTCACAGTGGATCATGACCTAAAAATGAGCCATCTGGGGAAACAAATGCTACAAGTAAATAAAATAATTAAGGTGATTGTACAAGTGAATAGCAGGCAAAGCAAAACAAATAGACCGATCTTTTATAATGATTAAAAAAATACACTACAGCTCAAAGAATAGAGGTCAGAATTTTTTTTATTAATACACTTATTGATGCATCTAATTGATCAAAAGTGTCAGTAAAGACATTTATATTGATTTCTGTTCATGCAATTTCCCATTCATCGAAGAATACACAACACTGATAATAAGAAATGTTACCTGAACGAATGATAAAGCAAAATGATTTAAATACATCAAAACAGAAAAGTTATTTTAATTAGTTGTAAGGTTTTACAATATTACTTTATTTATTTTGATCAAAGAGACTTATTTCAAGTACATTTAAAAAAAAAAATTGTGACCAACATTTGAACAGTCGTAAAATGTGTATGTAAAATACTAAATATTCATTTTAAAAAATGCCACACAAAAACGTATTTTGAGACACACTTAACAACCAATGTAAAATCTGGGCGCGAAAGCAAAAGCACTGTCCAATACATCACTTTAAAAGAGTTATATATTCATCATTTTGCATCATCTGGGAGCATGAGAAATGCTGGAGGGGATTATAATGTTTCCTGCCGAGTGGAAACATTTAATTTGTCTTTCCTAAAATTCTGCAAACCACTTACTCATTCTAAACATCAAAGTATGAAGATGTGCAGAGTACTGAAAATATGATGAAAGAAAAACTCTGTTCAAATAATTAATCAAGATCTGCAAACATGCTGACTAGCCTAATGAAAAGATGATGCTGGTTTATGAAGGTTCGGTGCTCTTCTAGCAGGAGGACAATGCTTTCAATATCTGGTTGACCAAAAACAAGTCTTGCTAGTCAGGCAAACTGACTCAAACGTGCTACTGCATCGATAGTATTAAGCTAATGTGTTTAAACGTGATATAAAATTGCCCGTACGGTGATTTAAAATTAATTTCACACACAGTGCTCTTGACTCAGTAGCATTCAAAATTTGCTACAAAAAAATCAGGTCCTTGGGGCTAAAAGGATCATTTTGAGGCTCATGAACTTTCCAAAGGTGATCAGGGCTAATTACTCTAGCTTTTTGAAAGCATAGTGGATTTCAAAAAGACAGATAAACTTAGTGGCCAAGCTTCTCTATAGAGTACGGATCAGTAGCTATGGCTGCCGTGCCTCCTTTTCTGACCCTCCTCTCCGCTCCCATCATTTCTAAGAAGCCGCTCTCTGAGAGAGCAAGGCTCTTTGAGAACCTCCACCTTCTAAGAATGCTCTGGCTCCTTTTATTTCTTCCTTCAGAAGCCCACAGTCTTTTTTTGGTCTTTCGTTCTCTGGCTTTCTTCTTGTCCCCTCCTGGTCCCTGCTGAGGAACAGTGAATTGATCTGCAGCTCTAAGCCAAGTATACATCCACAAGCACAGACGCACACCCAAGCACGCACACCCTTCCTGTGGTTTGCCAGTGATTGTATTCACACGCACACAGAGCAATCTTCAAAATGAAAACTGTAACAGGATTACTCAGAGACACCGCATTGTGTGACAGACAAACTAAAAAATATTGCATTTCCTGATATTTCTCGTTTTCAAGTAATGCTGCCAATCTTCTGGGTAAAATAACAACAACTCGGGCCGTCAAAAGAACTGTGAAATAAGTGCAATACTCAGAATATGGAAGAGCTTATTTCAATTAATTTTGAAATAATGAAAATGATGTCTTACCAACATGATCTTTGAAAACTGCATTCCCAAATTTCTGTCTGGTCCTTTTTTCTATTTCTTAAAAGAGAAACATCTTCTCTTATAAGAAATAGTACACCCCTCAGAAATCTGTTATGATTTACTCACCCGTGTCGTACCGAACCCATACACTATCATTCTGTTCTGTGCACAACAAAGGAACATTGCTAAGAAAGCACAAAAACCACTGTTAAAGCACCAAAATGTGGTTAATCCAAATATTCCGGGTTTTTTTTCATGAGGAAAATACTGACAGGTCATGATTTACGGATAATGTTTCTCCATTCCACATATCCAAATTATCATGTTCGGTTGTAACAGATGTGAGAGCCAATGACGTTCGCCATTACTGAGTAATTCAAAAATGATTTTCATAGAGTAATGGCTTAAATTACTTGGTCTATTCCTCATGAAAAGCTATCATGTGACTCTATAAGACACCAAATATATTTTTGAGTACAATAGACAGACATGATCATTATAAATGTCGCCTTGTCAATGTAATGATTCTTTTAAAAAATCCTCCTTTTTGTTACCCCCCAAAAATAATTGAATGCAGGTTTAGAAAAAAAATGTAATAATAATGACATATATGTAATTTTTGGGTGAAGTATGCTTTTTATATTTATACATTTATACTTATAGCCTATTTAAAAGTCATTAACCGAAGGAAGCATATGTTTGACAGTGAAATGTGAAAACCCCAAGCATAATTAAGCAAGCATAAAAACATTTTTACTTCATCTTTTCAACGGAACTTTTGTTCTTGCTTCACCTGCACTAACAGGCATAGTTCTTCACAGACAGTTTGAGGTTCACCACTAACCACTGACATCTGAAAAGCTCCACTCAATGTCGAAATCTCAGTGAAGAGAGGCTAAAACACTTTAGGTGAACAACAGCTCTCCCAGGCAGGGTAATATTTTACATGGCAGTTAAATCAAAACAGTCAGACGGGTATATTGTCAGAGGATTTATGTAGTCTGGACAGGTCTCTTCTGCTCAGCCAAGTGAAAGAATGCAAAAGAAAGAGACAGGCGGCATGAAAACATATGGGTGGAATAATTAATAGTGAGGAGTTTTTTTAATAGCGAGCATGAAATTTGTGGAGAACCAGCCAGCTATGGGGTTTATTCATCCATGAAGAACATTAGGAATCTTTATCTGTGTTTAGCAGCTGTCATTTACAAACTCTACATATACGTCTGACAACCCAGCCGACTGCTGTAGTCCATCAAAGGCATAATTGTCATTATGGTATGGTCCTTGGGAGGTTTTATGTAATTTTGCTGGAAAAATGACAAATTAATGAAGTTGTCAGTTTGTTAGCAGCATCTTAATTATCTGTCATTTCACTCAGCAATGCCAAAAGAAATATGAACCGCACTTTGAGAATCAATAATTCTTTGGAGGCTGCATATCATGCTAGGCTTGTCATTTATGGCATATTTTACAGCGGAGAACAAAGGAAAATTAATTTTACAAGGAATAAGATCTGTCTTAATGGTGGCTGCTACCGTAACTTGGATGGAAAGTACATCATAATAATTTACAAGAGTTCAGTTTAATTAGGAGGAAAAAAAAACTCATCCTCTGAATTCCTTTTTAATTCGTATACAACTTCACAACATGATTTCTTGTTACCAAAGTCCCGAAGCATGACTGGGCTTTGTACCAGCAAATGAAAAGCAGCTGATAATCATAACGGACTCTAAATAGAATAACAGAACTGATATTGGATAAGCTTGTTAGAATTATCATTATATCTTTCCTTTTGTAAGACTGGTCTGGCAGAATTCTCATACACTTTTCATAAACCATACTGTTTAATCTGGTTCATTAAATCTGTCCCATACCTATACAGTATGTATAGTACACACACAAACACACACAGGCACGGATGCATGATTTAAACAAATGAAAGATTTATCTAAACGAAGATGCACATTATAGATGAGAAATTAGTGCAAGCGGAAAACAGAAAAACTAAATGAATGGTTGTTCTTCTTTACAATGTTCTGACCTACTCTGCCAGACATGCATTTTTTATGAGTATTATCATGTAGACTGCTTTTTACTTTTATCTTCAAATTGTGTGGGGTTTTTTTAAGAGTTCCTTTGTTTCGGCTGCATCTTGTTTTTCAAAAATAACTTGTGAGAAAGTTTAAAAGTATTTAAAATTGAGCTCAGCTTGGTTTGGGAAACAACATTCTACCTGAGTGGAAAACTCATTTAACAAACATAACTCAAATCAGTCTCTACATCCAGTTAGTTCACAACTAACCCTGGTGACCTGTGACTGGAGTTTGGGAGTTGAACATTTTATAAAGATGGCCTTAATTAGGCTTTACAAACATTTGTGAAATGCTAAAGAGCCACTGTGACATTTAAATAAAGATCTGGTAGATGAGGGCTATGATCTTGTACAGCTGTCCATTTTAAAATAATCTAAGGTTAAGACGTCTTTTCTGTCTGCTCAAGTTAAAACCGTGCCCTGCATTAACCCAATCTTTTAACCTCCAAAGAAATTTGAAACTGCTAAAATAAAAATAAGTGCTTGTTTTGTTTATTCTAAATCTCAAAGCATTAAACTTTTGCACTTAACTCATTTGTGGTACAGGAATGAAAAAAAAAAAAAAATAGTGATCAGACTCAGATTTTCCTGGTAGACAATAAAACGGGTGAAAAAAATCCCATAAACTTGAAATGAGCTGCATTTACAAGCAAAATGACAGAGAGATTTGCAGGTGGGCTGATGTGCCTTGGAAAAGTAATCAACCACCTAGCAACAACCCAGAACACCCTAGCAACTGCATAGCAACAGGGTAATAATAAAAAAGACACACAGGACCACATAAAGTATAACAGCACAAAAAAATCGCCATTCAGATTTTTGTAAAATGTAAAAATGTCAAAAGTATAAAAAATGATTCATTTCAATTTAGAAAACTGAACCCTGAACCATTAAAGTACATATTTCATGAGTTAATTAAAAAAAGGGAGTTCTTAATATTACATAGGAAAACTATTTAAATATTTAAACCATTAATATTAGAATTTTTATCAACTATATCGCTGCTTTGGCATATCCAGTTATTGCTTTTCAAATAAAACTGCAGCATATATAGTCTTAGTATCAAATAACTTTCTTCTGTTAAGTGCAGTGAACTTGCTGTAATATTCAAGTAAAAAAATTATCATGTTTCAGATTAACAATTTCACTGTTAGGTTTTACAATGCGCAAAATTACTTGGTAAAAGTTTTATTTTAGTGTAACGGAGAAGGAAACATCTTTATGACTGCAAGTTGCAATGCAAATTAAAGCTCTTCAGTCCCCCCCCCCCCCAAAAAAAAACTCTGGCACTTGAATGCTGTCAGATGCATTGCATTCCTTGTTTCAATGTATAAAAAAATCTGCTTGTGTATGCCACATTTCAAGAACAAAAGGATGAAATGCTCTCAGATCGCATGATCTCAGTGAATCCTTTTTAAGACTCCCCTCCTATTTGTGCTCAAACTCACTTTACAGAGATAGACATGTCCTATCTGTTTGCAGTGTGTGAGGCTGACTACTTCAAAAAGCTCCTAATAAAAATAGATTTTGGGAAGACAGTCTGCATTAGAAGTCTTCGCTTCGACTAATGGGGCTTCACGACAGCCGGTGGGATTATTCATTATCATTCCAATTTCTGAAAGCTATACCTCGATGAGCCCCTATCATACCAAGTGTGAGCTCTACAGGTGAACAAGGTAAAAATATTCCATTTCCCCCCACCGCGGTGAACACAGGGCTGTGACTGAATGCATGTAGAGGCAGTGTTAATCAGAGCCATTGTGCTTCAGGTGTACTACAGAGTGTACTAGAGAGACACAAATGATGAAGTGGACTATAAATGAGGAGCATAATTCACTTATTTAAATTCCAATCTTTTCCTCTTATCTGACATTAAAAGGGATCCTTAGTGGCATTTTCATTAGGATACTAAAATAACAGGATACAGCCCATTGTCTCCTGCTGCTTCCTTCTTTTTTCATCTTTATCAAAGAGAGTTAACGCAAGCCGCTGGACGCCTTCCAAAGAAAGGATCACAGTGTACAGGAGAGGCCAGGTCTATAATTGGGTAAAAGACCGACTGGTTGCTCTAATCCCCCTCCTGAATCATTAAGGAGAAAAACACAATTGTGCGAGTAATTGATGGCTAGTTTCGGTCTGTTTTTCCCACATTTTCTAAGAACTGCGCATGGGGATTCCTGAGAGTAGTATTGCACACAATGCTAATAATCCTGCCGAAAGAAAACAGTTTAGACGTAGAAACATGACATTGAGTTTTGATGGCCTTTTGGTCTACCACAACTATGCTGTTGGCATTAGTGAAATTTGGGCTAAAAGTTTATTGTCAAAAGTGCATGAAGCCCAGTTCACACAGAAGTCATGAAGATTTTGGTTAGTCAACTTGGCGTATTCACTTGATCACCTTATAATGAAAATCACGCAATTCCCTATAAAAATGGCTGTTTTTATCCACACAAATTTGCAGAACGATGGCTAATATGAAAAAAAAATACCATAAATACAGCAAGGACCTACAAAGAGCCTCCAAACAAACAGTCCTTAACATGAAAATGTGCAGAACAATGGTAAATGTGATCACACATTAGTACGCTACAATAAAACACTCACACACTGCAAGGACCTCTAAAGAGAACAAACAGTCATTAAAATGAATTGTTTGACTGGGGTGGCCTGTGCAAGGCAGTGACCAAAAAGTGTTTTATTTAAATCAACGTTCCTTAAATTGGGAGTCATATGGAGAACTCTGGCCAACAATTTTAACAATGGCATGACAAGTTAACAGTTTTTGAACTCCAAAAACACACCCCACTGCCTCAGACTGAACATTACCATGTGTTGATGACAATATCTGGGTGACAAATTTCACCACAAGACTCCGCTGAAAAAAGTTGACGACACCAAGGCTAGCAATACTTTACAGAACAATAACATGAAAATGTGTTTGGTTTAACTTCAAACTGCTGTTGAGCAGATAATTTGTAGAAAAGTGTTGAAATGGCAGTTCACCCAAAAATGAACAGTCTCCACGTTCCGTTTTTTTCAGTATGATTTTAATTATTATCTAGAAAATATATTTTTTTTAGTCTACTGACTTTCATTGCATGGACAAAAAAAAATACGTTTAATATCTTTTTCATACCATTTTCATTTCAGTGGGCCTATGCATTAAAAGCTGAGTATTTAAAAATTTGATTTGTTTTCTTTTAAAGCAAAACTCAAAGTCCTAATCCTTACCCTTAGACCCATAAATCCTATTCAAAGCAATTTACAATTACAGATCAACTGTACAATGTTCACTTCCCATACTATGCAACACGCCAAAGTAATTCTTTGTTGTTGTTTATAATTGCATACTAGTAAGCCTATTCACATCATACTGATAATTAATGAAACTAATCCTGGAGGAACAAATTAAAATTAATTAGAGTAAAATCTCTTGACAATTTTTCTTTTGTCCTATTAATTTCCTCCTCACACTTGAGTAATTTCGCGCAAGTCATTTTGAGGGGGCCACATTATGTCACATTGGTAGACTAAAAACATGTGGCAAGCACAAGAGATGCTTCAGAATTGAAACAACTGCAAACGTTTTTTTCAAAAATGTGAATTGTAAATATTTCTAAGCCTGGATTCTTTCTCTCACAGTGTAGATCTCTCCTGAGTTTAACTTCTGAATCATGACCCAGAAAGTAAGCTACCCCCGCCCCTCCAATCTTCCACCACAGCAGCAAATCCTTCATGGAAGCTTCCACTGGAGGTCTTTCTCGATCCCTTCCCTCAGCACCACACATCCACATACATCTTAGAAGACATTTCGCAATGTCTGAGTGATTTCTCCACCGGACATGTTAAAAACACGTGCACAAACATGCTCATAAATATCAGTGTCTCCAAAGTCACAAAAGAACAAAAGTACTCTTGCTTTCTCTGGATTAATATGCTTATCAGGCACAATCATGCGCCCTACTGAATAAGAGCAGAATTATTTTATCTCTCTTATAACAGTCAACCTCAAACAAAGAAAGCAATCAACTTAATGAAGACAGATGCATAGTCTCGAACAGCCAGACTTTTAATAAAATTGGGTCCAGTTTGCAGCATATTCTGGACAACAGGCATGAAATTCGACACATCACAGTTGTTTCACATTGTTTCTCATGAACAGATTTATCTTATATATATTGTCTAATTAACTCGAAGTGGTAGTACACCCAAAATTGATGTTTTTTCTTTTATTATCATTATTATTACTTTACTCACTTTTATGCTTTTCCAAACCTGTATGAATTTCAGACTTCCAAAGTATTTCATGTTTTCCATAATATGGAGGTCAACAGCCACCAGCAACTGTTTGGTCAAATATCTTCTTTTGCTTTTAGATGAAGAAAGAAGTTCATACAGGTTTGGAACTAATTCAAGGTAAGTAAATGACAGAATTTTTATTTTTAGCATTAACTCTGTAAACAAAAAAAGATATATATTTATTTATTATTCATGCTCACCAAGTTTGCATTTCTTTGATCATATCATGTCATTTGTCCTCAGAAATGCACACTATATTAGCTCACACAAGCTGGACTGGTTTCTGATTTCAACCAACTCCTGCCAAATTTGCAAGCAATATGCATCAGACGGTCAGCAAATGGACTTTGGTCAGTTTGTGGGCCCACCATCTGAGGTTGAGACTACAGAGAGACTAAATCAGTTGAAATTCATAAGGGGAGAGAGACAGTGGGAGAAGGGCACAGAAAGGTGAGCGCAATGAGAAAGGAACAAAAATTGGGGAGTAGATTTATGTTTCCACGGCTGCTCGAGTCCCAAGGAGCATTAGCTGAACTCATGAGCTGTAGACAGCTAATCTTTTGTTATGGGGAAATAAACACACAATGTTAGCCACCGTTTTACAGCCACTGATCCAAGGCGGATGATAAAAGATCCAGTGGGCCCAGGCCACAAGGCTTAATGACCCTGAGAGCAACACACAATTTATAGGCTCTCGTTCCCCATCATCACTCCCTGCTACTAATTTATGTCGAGGAGTGGAGCTGGACTCAATATAAGAGAAAACAATTTTAGAGAATGACTAAAAAACACTTTTATAACACCAGGATCCCTTATACTCTCAGACTATGTGTCTAAAATAACAAGCTTGTCTTTGCCGTTGTGTAGTTTGGTTGATTTATGAGACTCCATCAAGAAGGAAAATTCCAAGTAGCTGTGAACGCTTGCATCCTGTCATACAAAGAAATAAGTCTGTGCACCGAATTAAGATGTATGTGATTAAGCCATGCGAATGAGAGCCATTAAAACAATGAGTTTGATTAATTGCCATAGTCCTAAAATCTTCAATAAATCAACGTACGGTAGGAATCCACCGAGAGGCACCTAATTCTTCCCGCTGTAATTGAGTCCAGCTACAATATTACGCCCCTAGCTTCCAAAATCCACAAAGCCAGAACCCAAAACAAGCAACGCCACCTCTTCTCTCCCACAGAGACCAAAAACATCACAAGCATGGCTAGTTCTGTTAAGATATTCCAACTCTACACAGATGTTCTGCTTCTTTGCCTGGAGTGTTGTCAAATCGAACTTAATTGGTTTGCATTTGAGGAAACGGTTGTTCTGCAAGCAATACTTTAGTGAATTTTGTCATGGCTGCCTTGTGGCCGAGCTCTCTACCGTACGGCCCCTTCTGCCTGGTGTGAATGGCTCCTCTGTGTGACCAGCCAAGGATCTGCCAGGGGGACCCTCTCTTTGTTAGGTGAATGGGCACAGCTAGGCCATCTTAAGGCACACTAATGTACCATGGCTGGACCACAAAGAGCGTGTAGTAATTTGCCAAGCATAATGGCACGTCTTTAATTCGGCTGAGGAGGGAAACAGACCCTTAAAAGCGAGCTTACAGATGAGGAGTCCCATTCTAGTTCCTACTCTATTCATATCGTAAAAGGGCTTGTTTTCTTCCGGCTCATTGTCATCCCAAACCGAATGTGGGCAAACAACGATGGGTCGCAGCGGCTCCTGGCCGTGCTAAACAGGGCCAGAACACCATAAACATAAACAAAAAAAGAGCGTCTTCTCAGAAATGCACAATAATTCAGACCAGCTGTTCAAATTATGTCATTTAGCAGGATTGCACTTTTGGTAGAGTTTCAATGTAAAGTAAAAATACACATATGGTACAGGAGGAAGGAAGTGCAAAATTTATAAAGTGCTTGGGGAAAGAGACTGGCCCATCAGAGAACCTGGTGAGTGGGAAAGTAGCCTTAGTGCTCAACATCCAGGTGTCTGGCAATACGTTATCTTCAGTCCCCAGACAACCAGTGTGTTCCTTTGCAAGTGAAAGACAACTCCAGAAGGTGCTGGATGAATATTTAAAAACCCACATGAGTCACATTTAACCCAAAGGTCAAAAGAAAAAGATATTTTATACTTATATTTTGCTTAAAGAAAATGAAGACTTAGGAACACTTTTAAAGTATTTAGATATCATGGTGTGGTAGGGTCTATTATAATGCCTTTATGCAGATTTAAATAAATAGGATATAAAAAAATTGTGAGGGAGCTACTTAATTCTAAAAATCTTAATGCCAAAGAAAAGAGAGAAAAGTTAGTTTTCTTGAAGTAGTGGGGAAACAAAATGGTGTATATAAGTAGTAAACAAATTACAGGCATCATAATAAAAACTTGTTAAATAAATGCAAATATAAATCTGACACTACCATTAAAAAGTTTTTAATTAAGCATAAGTGTCTTACTCTCACCGAGTAAACAGTTTTTTACAATAAAAAATATTTGTTCATTTGTTGATGCTTGCTAAAAAAATATGAATATACCTGTACATATATAAAATATCTCCTATCTCTTACTTTTTTTGTTTTTGCGGTGTTGGAAATATGTGCTTTTTTCTTGAGATTTACCCTGCTATCACAATTATCTTGGCAAAGTCAAAAAGTCAAGAAACTACATCCTCGCTAATGACTGCGGCTGTAGAGATATATTTTCAGAAATTAATTTCAGCGAGGCTTCTTCATAGAACTTGTTACTTTCACGCAGTCGTACAAAATATATTTTCAGAGGAAGTCAGAAACATGAAAAAGACCCCGGTGATTTGTCAAACACATCAACATACAAGCTTTAATTAGCTTACAAACAGCCAATTAAATATGTCAGCCTCTCTTACGGTTTTCTTTTGAGGACGGGAAAAAGAGCCTCAGGCTGTGCCGCTCCACAAATGGCTGCAATGAAAGTTTTTTTTTTGCCAGAACGCTCCTTTTCATCACACTCAATTTCTGACATAGAATAAAGGGATTTGACTTGAAAGGCTCCCTGACTTTGTCCGCAGTCACAGAGACAGAGAAATAGAGAGCGAGGAGTGCCGGGGTGGCAAAAACAAAAGACAAGAAGAGTAAGAAAGAGAATAGGAGGAAAACCTCACGCAGATTCTCCAGGAAGACTGGAGATCTCCATTATAACTTGAGTTCCTGTTAAAGAAAGCCGCACTCAAGTATGCAGCAGATGGTAGAAGTGAAACTTTGACTAGTCTTACTCAAATTTCAAAGAAACATAGCAAATGCATACTAAACACAAAACGTTCATCTAATATCTCTTGTCCTCCAAAACCGTGCCATTTTGTGTGTTCCAGAGCCTCTTTCGAAATTTTAAATCACTAAAAAGTCATTATTAAACAACTAATGAAGTGATTTATGTTAATAAAACAGTTAAATGATATTTAATTCCTCATTTTACATGATGTTTGGCCAGCTCACTTTTGTCTTTGTTGCATCTGACTGACACTAACTAAGAAAAAGTTCTAGATCAGGCAGGGGCACCTGCACCCTGCTGATGGAAAAGGGGCGAAAGTGAAGTGCTTCCTTGTATTTTATTCTGATAATTACATCTCGCAGAGTGTTTACAACAAGGACAAAGCTACTTACTGAGGCATCACGAGCATGTCATCTTTGTGGAGGCAGGACTATTGTTGAAACAGGTAGCAATCCTTCGGTAGCCTTTGGAGAGAGAATCAGAGGAAACACATAAGCGTTTCATTTAGTGAAGCAAGAGAAAGAAGGTACGTGTTACGCTACACTCAGAAACAAACCACTAAGCCTCTCAGTGGAATAGAAAACTGTGGCCCTGGGGCTCTGTTGAAAAGGAGATGCAAGTGTGGCACATAAGAAGGAGCACCAGCCACAGCTATTACACTGGGCTCCCAACCTTTTTTGTATGCTGCACCCCTATGACCTACATTATTTACAAGTACCCCCTGAGATTTTAAGTAATGCATTAGCAAGCACCACAAATTACTCCAAAAAGGTTTTTCAAACATTCTTACCGCTCTTTTTCATCCCGTGTACAGTACATTACCGTTTAAAAGTTTGGGGTTGGGAAAATTATTTTGTGTTTCTGAAAGGGGTCTGTTTAGCTCACCAAGGCTGCATTTATTTGATTAAAAGTACAATAAAAACTTTATATTATTAAAATGTTAATATATACACTGCTCAAAAAAATAAAGGGAACACTAAAAATAACACATAGATTCTGAATGAACGAAATATTCTTATTAAATACTTTGTTCTTTATAGTTGAATGTGCTGACAACAAAATCACACAAAAAATGGAATATTATAATATATTTACCCATTGAGGACTGGATTTGGAGTCACACTTAAAATTGGAAAGTGGAAAAACACACTACAAGCTGTATGTAATGTCCTTAAAACAAGTCAAAATGAGGCTCAGTAGTGTGTGTGTGGCCTCCACGTGCCTGTATAACCTCCCTACAACACCTGGACATGCTCCTGATGAGGAGGCGGATGGTCTTCTGATGTATCTCCTCCCAGACTTGGACTAAAGCATCCGCCAACTCCTGGACAGTCTATGGTGTAACGTGGCGTTGGTGGATGGAGCAAGACATGATGTCCCAGATGTGCTCAATTGGATTCAGGTCTGGGGAACGGGTGGACCAGTCCATAGCATCAATGCCTTCGTCTTGCATGAACTGCCGACACACTCCAGCCACATGAGGTCTAGCATTGTTTTGCATTAGGAGGAACCCAAGGCCAACCGCACCAGCATATGGTCTCATGAGGGGTCTGAGGATTTCATTTCAGTACCTAATAGCAGTCAGGCTACCTCTTGTGCAGCCCTCCAAAGAAATGCCACCCCGTCTCCAGACTCTGTCACGTCTTTCACATGTGCTCAGTGTGAACCTGCTTTCATCTCTGAAGAGCACAGGGTGCCAGTGGCGAATTTGCCAATCTTGGTGTTCTCTGACAAATGCCAAACATCCTTCACGGTGTTGGGCTGTAAGCACAACCCTCACGTGTGGACGTCGGGCCCTCATACCACCCTCATGGAGTCTGTTTCTGAGCGTTTGAGCAGACACATGCACATTTGTGGCCTGCTGGAGGTAATTTTGTAGGGCTCTGGCAGTGCTCCTACTGTTCCTCCTTTTACAAAGGCGAATGTAGCGGTCCTGCTGCTGGGTAGTTACCCTCTTACAGCCTCCTCCACGTCTACTGGTGTACTGGCCTGACTCCTGGTAGTGCCTTCATGCTCCAGACACTACGCTGACAGACACAGCAAACCTTGCCACAGCTCACATTGATCTGCCATCCTGGATGAGCTGCACTACCTGAGCCACTTGTGTGGGTTGTAGACTCCATCTCATGCTACCACTAGAGTGAAAGCATCGCCCGCATTTAAAAGTGACCAAAACATCAGTCAGAAATCATAAGAAATGAGAAGTGGTCCATGGTCACCACCTGCAGAACCACTCCTGTATTGGGGGTGTCTTCCTAATTGCCTTTAATTTCCACCTGTTGTCTATTTCATTTGCACAACAGCAAGTGAAATTGATTGCCAATCAGTGTTGCTACATTGTGAGTTACATTGGGTTGTTTAAGTCCTGCCTTTATTTTTTTGAGCAGTGTATATTTATAGAGCATATTATTTATATGTTTCTGTTTTTTCAGCAGCCATTACTACAATCACAAAATCCTTAAAAAAAACTTCTCGAAAACTTCTAGATATTTATTTGAAACATCAAAGACATATTACAACTTTACAAAATAACATTACAAAATAACCTTTGATTCATTTAATGCATCCAAATAAAAGAAACACATTTCTTTCTATACTATAAAATAATAAAAATGAAAAATGACCCAAAACCTTTGAATGGTAGTTTAATACATGGCAATCTCATATTTAAAGTTGAAATGCTGCTATAATAATAAAATATGGAGTGTAAGAGACCAGATACACACATCAAGTTGTCATTGTCATTCAAACTTAATGGAGGATAAAATTTATATTGAGTGTTAAATTAAATGAATACACAACTAAACAAAACATTTTACATGACAGCATGAAGGTTGATGATGAACAAAATTTTTTTCTTGAGCTCTACTCGTTCTTATCAAACTTTGCAATTAAAAGTGCACTAAAGCATCCCACAGCTTGGACAACAACCGTCTCTACACTGATAAGACCAAAGCCCAGTTGTTCAGGACTTAATTAAGATTAGGAAGAGCAAAGAGCGAGGCTGCCCCACTTCATAAGCCTCCGCCGACCAGGCACATGGGCTTTGTGCTCTCTTCGTCTCTGAGGATCTAGTAAAGGTTAGTTCAGCATTGTATAGAGCAAAGCAGAGAGTTGGAGTAAGACACTGGGCTAGAGTAATTAAGGAGTAAATAATGAAGCCTTTCAACAAACCCCTGCTCCTATGATCTGATTGACCTGAGTGCCAAGGCCGTGTTCGATAAATCAATTAACAACCACTGAGAGCTGCAGCCTTAAAAGGTCACTGAAAATGAGATGTTTTAGCCACAGGCCGATCAACCTCAACATCTCCAGATTCCACAGGTGGTTTATCTTCTTAGAAAACTCTTTTTTTTATTACTCGCAATTACACAGCTTTTTCCTGTCTGGGCTTTTAAAATGAAATATCTCTTTCCTATAATTTTTTTATGTCTTTATTAAAATACATGCAGGCTTGCAGCTGGCAGGGTTGGATTATGGATCAAGTGGCCAATGAGGCCAGTGCCCTAGAGTCTCAGACTGCCACGGGCCTTCAAAGCTTCGGGACATGCTGTCCGAGATTGGAAAAGGAAGCTGAACCAGACTGAATATAGTGCAGACTGAACACTAGAGCTCCAGAGCTATAAATAAAGCACAATCTGGTCAAATCCGGTCAGCTTCTTATATAAGATGCAAAAGATTGTCTTTTTTTTTTTAAATAATGTTTTGTAGAAGAAAGTAAGTCATAAAGGTTTGGAACAAGAGTGAGTAAATGACCATTTATATGTTGGGGAGAAATTACCTTTTAAAAAAGAAAATGATAACTAAAAGAATACCAGCAGAATTTTTGTAAATCAAACTTAAGACCTGTGAAAAAAAAATGTGTACTGTATATCCATAAAGTGCTTACACTGAATAAAATGGCAGTTTATTACATTACTAAAGTACCAATAATATCCAGACAAAAAGACTTTCTGCATAATGCAGAACTTACTGTATGTCTATGCTTTACTACTTCCAAAAGCTCTTTAAAAAAGATGAGAGCTAAAATATGAGCTCTACAAAATATGACAATGTTTACTTTATAGTGTTTATAAATCATCAACAGTAAACTATAAGCATTCGCTTGGGACAAATGCAGGATATTTAACGCCGGCGAGCCGATTTGAAACGGTGAGCCTGTGACACGCACAACAACGCAACATTTAACTTTAAACGTGCAGCCCTGATATTAATTTAATCACAGCTATTTGATGTTTAATAACCACATCATGATTTCATTTTTCCCATGCTTAAATTTAAGACTTCTTAAAATGATCATCAAGATGAGATAATTATACTGTTTAAGATATTTCAGACTTTTTATGGCGTGTTTACACTTGGCAGATTTGGTTTGATTAAAATGAACTCAAATGTGATTGCTCTGTTAGTGCAGTTCATTTTAATAAGCCATTTCTGGTGCATTTTTGACTCCTACACATTTTCTAAGCTCTTCCACACTCACACGGCGAGAGCATTCAGCTGAGAATGCAGCTTTGCTAAATTCACAAAATATACGTCATTAAAACGGGCTTTTGGTTCAGCTAATGCTAAACAAACCTTCTTTTTTGGTCTGGACCAAATAAAACCAATAATCAAGCAAGCATAAACACAGCAGAAATGTGCTCAAATGTAATTTTAGACTTTGTAAGACCAACGGGGACACCGAATTACACAAGAATTTTAGTCTGGAATAAAATACATTGCATTATGTGCATTTCTTTAAAGAATTTCCTTGAAACACCACTGAAGAGTTATTCTATCAAACCACTAGAAATCCCTCAGGACATATGAGTAATCGTGGTTAATGATATGCGATAAGCTTTGTTCAATGGTCTCTTTGGGTAATATAAAGTTTAAGGTTACAATTCATAGCTTTACCATTTAATACTTTTTTACAGCTGGGAATAAGCCCAGGAAAAAATGATTCATTAAAGGAAGACTAAATGAGGCTTATGCTAATCACCACGTTGAATGCGCCGAACTGCGCGCTGTGGTAGGAATACGATGTGCCGACTCACTCCCGGCTCACAACTAAGCCCGTTTTTGCTCAGGTGGGGGATGGAAGTGCACTGTGGGCGTACTCTCCAAACAACCAGGTGTTCACTGTGGGATAAACATTTGCTAACAGGCTCCAACAAGATCCCCAGGGCCCAAGATTAAGGGAGTCTAGCAAGCTACAGATTCAGAATGCTGCTGCAGGTGGGAAGGCAGGCAATGGTTTGATCTCTGAGTTTTAATTTAGCTGTGACTGTGGCAAAATGATTGTGTCGCTTCAGCAGTACTTTATATAAAGTTGCTCCTTGCACATCTTGTGCAACCTACTGCTGGCCTTCCAGCTCTGAAGGAGCACACCAAAAAAGAAGAAAAAGAAGAGGTTGCTGGATTGAACAACAGTTTGCCTGAAAACACTAAATAGCAGAGCTAATTTAAGCCAACCGTTCTCAAATGTTTCTAAAAGGCAAACAAATTAAAAGTATACATGCATCACATTTTTAATGAGGTAAAGTACCTAGAATTATTTAACATGTTATGTATTAAAAGATAACTTAAAATAACAATAAATTAAATTCATTTAAAACATAACAAATAAAGAAATATCTTTTATATAGGTCAAGATTCAAGATGACTTTATTTATCGCTAAGAAAATCTGATCACTTGTGAATAGTTATCAAAAAAAAACTTCAAAGAATAAATTAAATTGCAGTAGTTTCAATATCTACCAGCAGGACCATCTAATAATCTGAAAATAATTCCAGGCCATATAGAAAGACAGTAATTAGTATACAGTAATTCTGAATTTCACATGAATATGACTCAAGTGCAAACCTCTGGAGCATTAATCTGTCTCTGCGCATGGCCTAAAGTCAAGTCTCCTTCATTAAGAGCAATAACTACTTTTTCCTAATCGTTAAATAAAACAAAACCTGCAACTGCAGGTAGTGTGAATAGAAAGATGGTGGAAAAACAAAGTCTGTGAATGTGCACTTGGACATCAAGTCTAATTAAACTAATGAGTGCTCACGAACCAATAATGTTAGCATCAACATATTACAGTTTTTTTATCATTGATTTTGACACACATGACACTGTTATTATTTTTGTAGGTGATGTCAGGCAGTGGTCTATTCATACCCATGATAGATATACAAGTAATTTACAAACATGAACAATCAAAGCAAAAAGACTGAATTTGAAGGAGAAGAAAAACGAACTGAGCATTTAGACCTGTAATCAGAACAAAGGCATTGTCTATATAAATTGCATTTAGCCAGCAGGAGGCTGGGCATGGAAGACTCACACAAAAGGCAACCAATGAAAAGCAGGGAGAGAGGACCTCCTGGGTCGGTGGCTCGGTGTAACTGCGTTCGGAGGGACACAGCTGCAGTAATTACGCCTCCCACAGTGGATCTAATATTTCCCACCAGGAATCAATACAACAGCTAAGAGTGGCACTATAAATACTGTAGCATCCACCAAGCGGTCAACAGTTGTTTCTTGACATTATATATGCTTATTACTGTCAACAACATAAATAATACTAAGAAAAGGCTGATGACAGATTTCTTTAATTAATGCACCAGGCAGGTTTCATCACCTGCTAGTTCAGAATTACAATTTACTGTTTTTTATTCAAAGTATAGAATTCTAAAGCACCACGACTCACACAATACTGTTTAAAAGTTAGTTGTCAATCACTGTATTTAAATGGTAAAGTAAAATATATTAACAACCAGAACTGTATATTAAAATTTCTGAATTCCGTATTTTGGATGGAAATACATTTTTATTACAAGGTCTATAAATATTTTGATAACACTTTATTTTAGGGTGTCCCTTGAAACCCTTATCCTATCCCTAACCATATAGTATGTACACATAGTTAATTATTATTACTCAGCACTTAAATATATAATTACACTGTAACAAAGAAACCTAAAAATAAAGTCTATTCAGTAAAACCGCTAGTGATTGTTTGACTAAAGGTCATTGCACACTGAGTCTGAAATTTTCAATCACATTTACACACTGCCTCAGAAATTTTCATCCATAATAAATAATAATCAAATCAGGTTTGGTTTTCACATGTTTGTCAAATATCGTTTATACAGGTACATTTACATATGTGTGGCAACACAAAACCACACTCAACTTCTGGCACATTTCTGAAAAACCTTTTTAGGCTTTCTAATTTAAGCTGCTATTTGCTTTGCAATTAATATTGGTTTTCATATGGGTAAATATCAATAGCAAGGCATGAACAGAACAACGGAGTCAATAACATCCGAAGGAAATAGCAATATATCACAACTACACTGACAGCAAAATTACATACCCATATGTTTGAATTACACAAGACATTCCTCAGAAGATAAATGCATGGACTCAAATTGAGCATGTCTTAGAAGGAAATTGAAGTAATATATGTGTGACTGAGGAATTCAAGATTCCTGACAATAAATTCCACACTGAATGTTGAACAGGAATATGACAGACTGCAGGACGACATAAAGCGAAGCATGCAAACGCAGGATTTGGCATAAAGGTGCACAGGAATCGCTTGAGCTTTGCGGAGCACCTAAATGACTAAATAAAAGTCTCAATTGTAGTCTCTCCAGCGCCCGTCTGTGACGCTACATCAAACATCAGCGACATCAAAAGCCGAGATCACAGCAGAGCTTCTACAGCACTCACTGCCTGGTGCCATCAAAAGTTCACCTATCTCAGTTTATGCCAAAGAACTTGCTTCATCTCATTGTTGGAGTTCTAAGCTAATGAACACGCTGGAACTTTTCTATAATGAAACTGAATTAAAGTCAATGGATGAAGTGCCAATCCTGTGAGTAATTACTGCCAGTCAGATGAATCACAAAGCCACAGAATAAGCTCCCTCTCCTGATGGTCAACAGGGTGATTAATGATTCAGAGTAAACCTCTCGCTTTAATGAGATCATTACCGAAAACAAATAACCCCCGGATGGGCGACCTAACTGTCTTTTTTCAAAGCGTCGGGAGCACACACTTAGTTTACTAACTTAATGCAAACATGTTAACCTATCTATCATTTTTCAATAGGACTGTATGAGCTCTGTGAAATATTATAAACTTATGAACCAGAATGAATGAGCTCTGTTGAGGCACTCAATACAACAACACATTACTCAGTACAATCTAACACATGCAATACTCTAATTAGTTCATTTAGGCATCTGCCCTGATGATTAAGTTGCTTTATGGTTAAACAAATAAGTAAAAACTTTTTTTCAAATTCATTTGAGCAACGTCTTGCAGCTCTAACAGACTAGTTACCCACTGAAGCCGAGCAGAGATGAGCTTGGGATGTACATGGATGGGAGTTTCCTGTCTAAACTAAAGTTGCTGGAAGAGGTGTTAGTGAGGCCAGCAGGAAGTGTTTTTCCTGTGCACTGTGAGGGTGCAAACCAGGCCAAATTTCCCCCATGGAAATGACCCCAGCCCCCCCCCATCCATCACGGCCTATTAATAATCTTAGATATAAACTGGCTGCATCACATTCGTCTTTACCAAAAACTGTTGTGTGGTGAATCTAGATGGATACTGCACACTCCTGGAGTTTTGCTTTGGTGCAGCATTGGTGAGACTACTTTCATAAACATAAAAAAATCTTACCAATCTCAAACTTTGGAATGGTGGTGTATGATATAATCAAACTCTTTCTTTAATTTAATTTAATCTCTTGCATGCTGTTCAGACAGTCTCACTATATTACAGTGACCTCTGGGTGCTTTTTACACCCAACGTTTTCTGTTTCTCTCCTATCACAGTGTGCTGGACGGAGCAGTATAGTGTACTCTGAATGTCACTGTGGCGAGAAACTGCAGCAGCAGAGGGAGGGACTGATCAGCGGCATCTCTATCAGTGTCATAATTAAGACTTCAGAGGGCAGATGTAAAGAGGAGAGATAAGTGACATAGGATCAAACGTACACTCGCTTTACTCAGGTCTAGCATTCATTAGTGGTGGAGATCCAAAATAGATAAGCAACACATTTAGAGATTTGAGAGTGACTTTAGAGTGACTGGAGGGCTGGAAGATATGGTTTTGAGCATCTCGAGACGAGACGATCCACGCATTCAGTCACTGTTTTTTCTTCTCCTGTTCAAATGGCAAATAACAACACCACAGCAGCACCTTCCTTCTTCATAGCATTAATCAAATAAAGTCCAGCATAAGATGTTGCATCCTACACATGACACGTTTTTTCCATGTATGTGGGTTACAGACGGATATCTAAGAGTATTGGGACTTTCCAGGGTCTCATGGCATGAGCACTGCAAAGTTGCTAAAGGGGTACTCCCCCCAAAATGAAAATTACTTACATATACCATGTCTGTCCAAACTGCTAAAAGTTTTGTTCATCTTTGAAACACAATTTAAGATATTTTGGATGAAAACCCGGAAGCTTGTGACTGTCCTATTGACTGTAATGAAGTAATGAACACTCTCAAGGTCCAGAAAAGTATGAAAGACAATGTAAGAATAATCCATTTGCCATCAGCGACACAAGGATATGTTTTCTTTGTGTATTTTTACTTTGATTTGAACGAAAAAAGCTCTTTAAAATAGTGCTAAAGTGACGTTACAGTGCTGAATTGTTGAAAAAAATATATATATTTGTTTTCTTTCCATACAAAAAGTAATTTCTTTGCTTCATAATGTTACAGTTCAACCACTGATGGCAGATGGAGTATTTTGACGATGTCTTTCACACTTGGAGTGGAGTAAACCTAAAAAATGACTCTTCAAAAGTAATGCAGATCAAACAACAGATCAAATTTCTGTTTTAAATTGAAAGTGTACTGATCAGATACACCAGCATTCAAAACAGTAAGTTTCCAGCATAACTCTGTTTACCAACGATAATAAGAAGAAATGTTTTTTGAGCACCAAATCAGCATATTATGATTCTGAAAGGCCATGTAACACTGAAGAAATTCAGCTTTGCCATCACAAAAAAATCTGACAAAATATCAAAATAGAAAACAGTTATTTGGTCATTTTTCCACAATATTACTTTTTTGTGTATTTTTGATGAAAAAATGCAGTGTTGGTGTGCAAAAGGGATGTTTTTGTTTTCAAAAACAAAATAAGCATTGGGTTTATCTGGTAAATATTAGCACGGACCAGCCTTGCAATTCATTCTGGTCTACACTTGTCTTCTCAGCAGGGAACTGCTGTCACCCTTTGAATAAGATATTGTTTGAAAAGCCAAAATAAAGAATTGATGTCGTGGCTGAAACAATTCTGACAACTGATCTGATATTCCACAAGGATTATTTAACTGTCAACACAACCAACATCAGAACTGGAAGTGTTAACAAACACATCCAGTATAATAAAAATAATGTTTCCATAAAGCACTCCAAATGTTTTAATGCAAATCACTTACTGCCACATTTCTGACTATTAAACCCGTCTCTCAAAGCCTCATCCCCCCTATTCACCAAGCAAAAGGTGTTCTTCAAGGATAGTCTCACCAATACAAAAATCTACTTTTCTCATGGTGACAATGTAAATCTATCTCAAAGAGACATGTGATTTAAAAAAAAACATATCTTACATTGGCAATGAATTCACTTTCATTGACAGTGACACCACCTTCCAATTGAGAGACAAGAAAAAATAAAAAAAAGACTAAACGCAGCATAACGGCAGCACAAATTGGCCGTCTACGCTTAACAAGCTTCTTTTTTATGTCTTGTTTATTCCACTCACAGCACAGTGGCAGCAGTTCTGTCATTTTACAAACCCTAATAAACAGAAGCACGCTTTTGTAAAGTCAAAGCCTGGGCTGCTGCTACATTGTAAACTGCTGAGGGCTGCCGGGCTCAGCGCCAACTAAGACGCAAAAAGACATGTTTACTGTTAACAGTTGGAGGGAGATGGGTATTTGGGGGGGGGCGGGATGTGAAGTTGGCTCATGTTGGCTCAGCATTGGTTCTAAACCTCCAAGTATCTGCTCTGCGTGACTATGGGATGAGTAGACCACCCTCGGCCAGATGAAATGGAACTGGTACCATAGGGGGTAGAGAGTCTGATGAGGTGGCCCTTAAGCTTCTTTCCCATGAAGGCGTGAGAAATGGAAGACTTCAATTACACTGGTTCCATACGTGTTCCCAACTAGTGGGTCGTAACCTGAAAAAGGGATTGCGGGTGTTTTCTGATCGAAGCATAGACAGCTGGGGAAATATGGCTATATGATAAAGTAACAAAATGCAACTAGTCATATATTTATGCATAAATCAAGGTCCACTTCATCCAAAAATGAAACATCTCAGCTGCATGTTGTTGTAAACTTGCATGAATTTGTCTCTTCTGTGGAACACTAAAGAATCATTTTGAAATCAGAAATTAGTGGGGTGAAATTGGTACACGTTGTTCTTCTAAATATCTTCTTTCAAGTTCTACAAAAAAAAAGTGACTAAATGATGAGTGAATTTGAAATGAAAAAGGGCAATTCTTTTGTGCAAAACTCTGAAGTTGTAGAAGACCCTCTGCAAACTATCATGCTCAGTCTATGAATCTAAAGGCATATATATATATTTATCCATAATATCAGGCTGGAAAAAGCTGGGGGACTGATTATGTAAGCAGTTCGATGGAGTTTTATAGGTGATCTGAATAACATTCAACTCACATTGATCAGAGAGTCAATATAGTCGTACCAGACAGACGAGGTATATCTGCTCTCAAAAAGTAAATAAATACAGATGGTGAAACGAATGGAAACCTTTTCATATGTGTTTGCTGCATTTCTTTTGAATCATAAAGAAAACCCAATACCAAGATGGCTCTGAAGGTCCTAAAATATATTATTTACACTCTGCACATTGATTTTTTATTTTTTTTTCACTGGCTGCATTGGTTGTACTCTAGGGACATATTGCCTGGATTCACTGATCGACTGAACTGGTAATCCACTGCTCTTCCAGAGGGTCTTCTATCCACCTCCATGCGTGCCTTTGTAGTTCAGAGTGCGTTGGCATGCAGGTCCGTATCCCTCCTCAAACCCTCTAAAACTTTTCCCCTCTTGGGAAGCTTTCAATGGGGCCCTTGTCCAAGGCCTAGCACTCTACTGTTAGAAGAGGAGGTCTGAAGGAAGACATATTTACTTTAAAACATCAAACATTTAGTCTGACTGATTTACACAAGTCTGCTATATGGCACTTTCTTCCTAAGATGTGTTCCGGTCCTTGCCACCTTTCCTTGAGGCAAGAAGCAAGTCAGGGTGTCAGGGCTAATGGCACTTTAGGTTGCAATTTAGTGAGCTAAAGAGAATTAATAGTAAAAAGATCTTGCTACACCACCTGTACATGACTGCAGTGACAAGGTTGGTTTTCACTAGCTTTTCAACCATCTATTCCTAGTTGTATTGACACTAGTTATAACTAAAACTAAAATAATAAATAACTGAAATTAATGCATTCAATTCAAATCAGATTTCTCATTTTTTTTTAGCTTTATTTTACCTAAATGTCATTAAAAAAAAGAATAAATAATTTAATCATTTACACAAGATATTTCTGCAACATAAACTAAAAAAACATTTTAAAAAAACTGTAAACTTAAAATCTGGCTTTTTATTTCATTTGATGCACCTTTATTTATATAAATATACAGATAATTTTGTCATTAAACAGATCTATCTATCTATCTATACTGTACACCCCAATGCCTACTATATAAATACAGCATATTAAATAGCATGCAACATGAAACACTAAAGCAAAATGTGGACTGAATGACATACAGTACATGCCAGCAGGACAAGCTGTACCAAGAAAACTAAAGGAATTTTCATAAGGGTCACAAGAGAATAAGCCAAATGTCTGAGGACGGCTGTGAGCTGCTCTTGACTAATGGCAAAACAAGGACAAAGTCATCCATCTATGTTTATAGATTTTTAACTGAAATCCCCATTACAGGTTATCTCGAGCGAATTAAGAAAAGCCATTTAGCAGAAAACCATCCCAGCCCAAGGATAATATTCAGATCCTGACATTACTCATTACCCTGCAAGGACACAGACTTAGAAGATGGAATTGGGGACAGGGTCACCCCTTAGTTGTGCGCCCACACAACTAATTTCCCAAGAAAAAAATGATCTCCAGCAAATGCGGTTGAGATTTACTCATAAATCTGCATAAACAAACTTTACTGTTTATTGATGATGAGTGCAGGATGAGATTAGCATTACTCATGGAGACAGGGCGGTCCCTGGATGTTCTGTGTTGATCTAGACTGGACATTAATCACTGTCGAGGTTCTGTCTGTCGATGTGTTTGAGATGGACCTTTGTGCCCCGACCGAGAGCTACTTCTTATCACTATAGAAACAGCAACCAACCACACTACATATAGGCTCGAATAGACTAGAAAAAAAGTTCTTGGTGATAAATGTGTTATAGACCACAAAATGGACAATGTTGGAGGCTAATGTTACAATAAAATATACAGTGGAGGAAATAATTATTTGACCCCTCGCTGATTTTGTAAGTTTGTCCAATGACAAAGAAATCAGAACAGTATAATTTTAATGGTAGGTTTATTTTATCAGTGACAGATACCACATCAAATGGAAAATAGAAAAAATAACTTTAAATAAAAGATAGAAACTGATTTGCATTTCATTGAGGGAAATAAGTATTTGAACCCCTACCAACCATTAAGAGTTTTGGGGTCCCACAGAGTGGTTAGACACCCCTGCTTAATTGGTCACCCTCATTATAAAGACACCTGTCTTAACTAGTCACCTGTATAAAAGACACCTGTCCACAGAATCTATCAGACTCCAAACTCTCCAACATGGGAAATTCTGGGAAAAGACCTGTCCAAGGATGTCAGAGACAAAATTGGAGACCTGCACAAGGCCTACCATTAAAATCATTCTTTTCTGAGACTTTTAATTTCTTTGTCATTGGACAAACTTACAAAATCAGAGAGGGGTCAAATAATTATTTCCTCAACTGTAAGTGTAGTGTTGTAGGTATGAACTTATTGTAAGCTTATTTCTGTTAGAGGTCTACTTCTGTGGTACACTTCAACTTCACTCAAGATATGGCCAAATATGACTCACTTTTCCCACAGCTATGGAAACCTAGTCTGATCTTCTTTTTTCCCCCTCAGGGGGGCAATTTATAGACCTTTATGGGGTGTAAGACATATTGGATCAACGTCTAGAAGAGAGGCAAGGCCCCAAGAGTAAGATCACTTCAGGTCATAGAGATAAGGAGCTCGGTCCACAGCATAAATCTTGAATGCACCTGATAAGTGACTCTGGTGGCTTTTTCCATTCTGAGGCCTTTTGTTCATCCGTCTTGCTGTATTCAAAAGTGACTGCAAGCAAAGGGCAATTAATATCTCATTTTACAGCCAGAGTTCACATGGTCTGTCATTCTGGATCTGAAAGGCATTCCATTCAAATATACATTTTGGAAATGTGCCGGGCTTTTGTGCCCTTTTCGAATTACCTATCAAAATTCAATATCAGAGTTCATACACTTCTGAAAATGACTGTCAGCCAGAGGATGAAAGCAAGAATTGTCAAACTAAATAATAACCTGTTCTTTTATTCAGCCCGAGCTGAATGAAATTGATTTCTCTGTTTCTTTTAGAGGTTGTGATAAAAATCAGGTGTGCAAACACTGGATTAAAGATTCTCAGTGGACTGTCAGCGACAATGAGAGGGCAGAAAGGAGAAATGCTGTATCTATATTGCTCTGGAAAGCACAAAAATTTTAATTGGACATATTTAACTTTAAAACCCCAATTTATATAATCAAAACCATTTAGCAGTGTTTTCTTCTGATTCAATTTTTGAACCAAATGACCAGAGGTGTATTTTTGCCAAAAGCATTGTTAGCCAACTATGGTCATTAGTTCAATTAAACTGGAAAATGCACCCCATATCCACTTAATGAATGGGACCTCAAATTATTCAATATGAGACATTCTATTATCCCGATTTTAAACAGTGATGTAGCTATTTGGGAAAAAAAACCTTTTTAATTATTTCAAAAACACTTAAACTACTGTAAATCTGTTTGAAATTTAAACAGTGAAAAAATTGAAGCTGACTTCATAACTCACACTGAGATTCTATGTCTTTATTTAAAATGTTATCTCACAGTTACCAGCTTTATTTTTCATTCAGGGCTGGAAAAATGCTTCCATATCTATGGGGTACCACAGATCATTTGACTGCAAATTGCTCATTCACCTTTCTTGAACAGAAATAAATGAGTGGTATTATAACTAGACATTTGTGAAAAAGATATAGGACAGAACATGAGGATTTTAGGGGACAAGTGCCTCAGACCTGGGGTATTAAATCACTAGAATGGGGACAATGTTCCCACCGTGCTCCACAAAAGCACTAACACCCATCTCCCATCGTTGTGCAGGGTCACCCATTGCACTGAATGGGCCCCCTTTCTCCAGCTTTTGGGGGCTTCACCAACAACACCATCAATGGGAATAGTGATCCTCCCCCACAATGGGCAAATCAACTGTGGGAGCATTTTGGTCTCTACCCTTTTCCCCGTCTCCTCATTGAAGCCTCCTTCGACCGAACAATGCCAAAGAAAAGATGCATGCCTTCACGTCCGCTTACATACAACTGCATCCCTCCCCTGACAGCGGGGGGAGAAAACCAGCTTTACAAATATTAAAATGACAATCCACCATTCACTATGACAAACGACGAACAAATAACTCCAGTTCTCAAACTGGAAGCATTCGCATGACATATTTTCTGTTTATTAAAGACATTCGCCACTTGTCTCTCTGGCTTTCGGAAGCTGACAGGAACTCGAGAGAAAACTCTAGCCAGCTAAGGGACATGATTTCTCAATTGCGAAAAAGGTGGGATTAACGAAGTACAGCGTTCGTTTAATTAGAACCCACAAGAGTGAGCAATGCGTCTCGCTTGATTTGTGTAGAAACATCTCCATGACAACATAGGACGTAATTGTCGGTTCCGAGCCCTAATTGTTTGTTGCATTTCAGCTGCCTTCTGTCTGAAAGACATTCTGCAAAAAGAAAAAAAAAAAACAACAACAACACGTTGACAAGATAAGACTCTAGACAAATTGAGCGCCTTCAATCACATCAAGTATTAATTAGGGCTGCAGACAGGGAGCAGCTCAGCCGTATCACAGATCACATTTCACAGACCGAGTAGCACCCAGCCATCCATCCACACCAGGTTTCTGACATTCAGAAGGGCTGCGCTACGGACAGTTGCACATTTGAAAACAATAGGCAGCCACGTATTATCAAAAATGAACAGACCAAGACGATAATCCATCAGCATGATTTGTTTTTCCAGTTAAGCTCCAGTTGGACTGTTTGGGGAATACATTTAATTCAACACACCCCACCATCCCTACCCCCTCGACAAACAAAAGATTGCAGGGCGTTCCTACAATATTTCTGAGAATCAGCCAAAGGCCACCAAACTCCTTCTGTTCCACCCCTTGATAGCAAGAATAATAATGAAGCGATTCATGAAAAGCAACAATTCGCACCAATCAGCGGATCAAAATAGAGAACACAAAGAGACCTTTCAGAGACGGCCTGGGAATGCCATAAGCTACGTTTCCTCTTTCAGAAGCAACGGTACCACAGGTTTAGGATGTGTCGCATTTCCGCCTGACAAGCCACTGGGGCTAAACTATGAACAGTCAAATTAATTAAGGCTCCCGCTTTCTCTGTCATTTTCTCTCTATATATATATTTCATAACTTTTACTTTTTTGCAAAAAGTTGCAAAGTGGTGCAAGACATTTTAATGGCAGACAGAAAACCTCATTATCTAATACTATATCTTACATCAACATGTCACTTAATGACAGTAATTTTAAACAGCAAAAAAAAGGATATAACCTTGGTCAACAGTTATATACTTTAATTAACCAACAGAGTGCCTTTGAGGTGCTTTCTGCCTGGCAATCATTTTGCACATACTGTATGTGAGCATCTAATTTCGAGCAAATTATTCAAGTAAAGCACCCTGATGATCTTCATAAGTACTTACTAGTTCATCATGTGAAAATGCATCATAGTACCTCTGTAGTCCAGGGTTTTAAAAATAATATTAATAATCAATGATTTTGCTCAAACGTCAGGTTTTAAACAGGGATTATATTTATCATGTACATCAACAGTCTACATGGTCAGTTTACAAAAGTCATATGAAAACTGGTAAAACCTAAGAGAACTAAAACAGAGACATGGCAGACACAGGCATGGTTACCAGGTTGGGAATGGAGTAAAATACAGGCTGCATTTGCAAACATAAGCTTGTGGAGGCTTGTTATCGTCAAGAAAACAGAAATGTCAAATGAAACAAAATCATTTTCAGGATTAATAAACAGCAGGCCAGTATCAGAGATTAGGCCATTAAGATTATTATACGGCTAACGTCACTTAGAGAATTTTACAAACCTTCCTTTTAAATATGGTTCAAAAAAAAAAACTTCAAGCAATAAGTCAGGTCAGAAAACGTCAGCCTACGTTGACAGTTACCTTACGTAACTCTAAAGTGCTTTGAAACAGAGCATGGTGCATACAAAAGGAAAGTTCCAGCTGCTAGACTGACTTTAGCTGAGCATTTAAGAACTAAACATGCCATTTTCCCCTCAAAAAGCTTAAAAAAAAAGGTGTAATAAAGATTGTTTTGGAAAAACCTGAATTTGTCGACTAATGATAGCCTCCTTAACTACTTAGAAACTCAGGCTCAGTGCACACACACGCTTTAGCTGGAACTTATCAGCAGTCCAGCTCTTATGGAAGATATCATTAGGATAATTCAGAAAGATGAATTCTGGGTGCCTTGAGGAGATCTAATATTCAAAATGAAGAAGTGCTATGATAGCGAAAATGCTTCTTCAGACATTAATGAATGTTTAAAACTGTATTACGAGCACGAAGAATCTGCCGACAGCTTTTCAGAGGGAACTTTATAAATTTATGACTTTACACCTCTATGGTTCTGTTATCATTCACTCTCATAACGTTCAGAAGCTGTGTGAATTTGAATACTAATGCAGAACACAAAAGATGTAACTGTTATAAAATGTTGGTAACCAAACTGTGTTGTTGACCACTGACTTCCACTGCATGGTAAAACTTGCATATCATTAAGACGTTATCTTCTTGCATGCGCCACAGTAAAACTAATGTCTTACAGTTTTGGAAGAAAATGAAGGGAAGCAAAAGATGAAAGAATTTTCAAGTAGACAGAAGTACACTTTATATTGACACTCTACTCCATGCAGTCATATCTACTGCCAGTCAGATCAAGTTCTTTCCCATTAAACTTTTATCCATACTGTCCCCTATCAAATGATGACTCCACATCAGAAATAATTCACATGGCACATCTTACGTATGCATCCCTAAAACTTTGATAAGGGCTACTAAGTCAGTGCTTCCCAAGTGCTAAAATTATTTATGCTGATATCAAATGCAAATGATCAGATTTCCTTGCATTTGCAGCCCTTGTTTCTAAGGATGTCACTCACTAACCGAGTACAGATGAGGCTACTACTTAATCACTTACAAACTGACAAGAGATCTCATAAGATCATTACACATTTACATATGAAAAGACGAGGCCTCATGCGCTGCGAAAACATATGAATCGACTGACACATGTGGTAGTGGTGGTGGTGGTGGGGGGGCTATATGAATATTAATACTCATACACAAAAGCCTTTAGTGGACCGGTAAACAAACAGCCTATTTGGTTAAGAGAGACGTTCAGAAACCGCCTCAGGCACACACAAAAGCGCCAGACTTCCTTCATCATATGAGTAATGACAATCTACTGTGGAGTGTCAGACCTCTGATAGTGAGCCATACTATAAGGACCCCCTTGAGGTTTCCTCTTGAAATTGACATAGTCTGAACCTATTGAAATCATGATCAAGAACCCAAGAACCAAGCATTACTAATAAACAATTGAGATGCATTTTTCAAGAGACATCCATATAAACAATTGCTGTGAGGGGTGTTTAGTTAAGAATAAGTGGACAGACGGTGCTTGACTAGAATGAGTAAGCTTGCGTAAATATATCCCCAAATTCCCTTGAGGATGGTCAAGCTAAACATACTAAACCAGATCTAATTCATTCTCATTTTAAATGAAAGACAATGGGGTCTCACGGTTTAAGGATGGGGAAATATCATTGGATTTGTTCACTCTCTACCACTTTCAAGGATAAAATTGGGTGTATGAAAAAATAAAAGGATTTCAAAGAAAGCCGAACTTGTCCCCATGAGGTTTTTTCTTTGAGAATTCTATACCTGGATCCATAATGATTTTCCTTTAAAGCCCTTTATTTTCCAAACTAATATGTGCTGATAAGTCTTACATCAAGCCTTGATGTTGTCCTTGGAGAGCATGTGAGCTTGCGCATCTTTATATACAAAAGCGCTTTGATTTTAGCTTAAAAGAACATCAAATGCATCTATCATTTACCCCTGCTTACGACAATGTAAAATCTAAAGCACTGGAAAAGATTTGGACCGCTCAATCGCTTGCTTTTCATTAAATTGCAGCTTTTTCAACAAAGTTGTTGTTATGACGCTGGGATGAACCAAAAGACCTTGATTAGTTGCTTCAGGTACGTTTGATTAGAGTTAAAGCGCCACGGGAAGGTAGTTTCCACGATTTAGCGCCCCTGATGTAGATTGTTTCGAGCCAACAGGTGATTTTCCTTCTCTAGCATCGGCGTTTGTGTGCTATCAGCCATCTCTTTTGACTGAGAGTGTGCTTTGGCTGCAAGACTCGACACTGCCCCCTACCGTTTGTGACCAGCGCTGCAGTCTGTTTTCCGAACACCTGCTCTCCGGTTCGCGAGGATAACTTCAACATCATATACAAAACCAAACGCAATGACTTCAGTTCAAGCGATAGTGAAAAGATTGGAGTTAAAACGGCTAGGTTTCATCATTGAGAGAAATTCAATTTGAGCCACTTAGGGTAACAAAGCCGAAGCACAGATTTGAGCTCACTATAAAAATGCACGAGGCAGAAAATGGAGAAGTTATTACCGCCAAGAAATATGCGTCTGGCAGATATGACCTACAATAATAAGTTCAGCGCTCACTTAGTTGGCCTAAAAATCAATAAACTGTCATTAGATGTGATACTGTTTATAGGCTGCATATTCACATTGCTGACCATAATGGCTCTTTTTATTGTAGACTACTTGTGATGCCTTTGTTTTTTTATTGTAATGCAAGTTATTGAAATGCGCTATATAAAAGAAACTTTACTGTTGCTGTTTTTACTGTAGCCCAGCCTATGTAGCTATGAAAAATATAAACAATGTCTTCTTATTGCCCACCATTGCCCATATTCATATATAGACAGGTGACTGACAGTATATCCTTCAGTCACAAACCACTCAAGATAAATAAATAAATAGATAGCCTGCCGTTCACGCGTTTCAAATAGCAAATAAAATAGTCTGCGGATAGCTTTTCTTGTAAGGCTTGTAAAGTTAGGCGAAAGCACAGCGACATAGCCTAGGATAGGTGTAGCTGAGAGATGTTAAATATTTCCCTCCATCTCTTCTGAGAACCTTATTCGCAAATCCTGTCCAAAAGTAGGTTATTCTCGATCAAAAGTGCAAATATGTCCTTTAAATGATGATAAAGGAGACCGAAATACAGCGTGTTTTGCTGGGAGCCTGAGCGTTTCAATTCCAAAGCAAAAATTCCTCGGATCCTGAACAGAACGTGAGCAGCGAGTAAATTCCGTGTCAGGATAAAGGTAGATACCAAATACTGTTTATATAGAGCATATAGTACCTTTCCTTAATAAAACTGAGAGGGGAGGACCGTCTGAAAGACATGACATTCCCAATAAGGGTTTTGTTATCACAATAAAGAGAGGAAATGTGCCCATAAACCAGGTTTTATTAGAAAAACATAAGTCTTTAATAATAAAAGTCAATTTGCTGAAACCCACTGCAAGCATTTATTAAGAAACAGACTTTGGAATAGAACAATTATTTGTATATAATATAATAATAGATTTATTTTGCTGGACCGCAGAAGTTCAGAAAGTACTTCACGTTATCATTATACTCTAGGAACATTAGAGTCTTTTTTTAAATAAATAACCACGCTTCAAGGTGAGGTGATGATATCTCAGAGAGTGTTTTTACCTTCTGATGTTCTTCCTCTGGAGTAAACTCTGCCGTGCGTAAAAAGCAACGCATAAACCTTTGCGTAGGTCTCCTGTGCAGTATCCCTTTTCTGTGAATGACTTCCACCGATCGACCTGCAACTGCTTCTCTGCGCTGTGCTGGGAAGAGGAGGCTACTACAAAAGGGCAGCTGCAATTCAAACAAATGGGGGTGCAAACTCTGTTACGAAGCTCCACCTCGCATGTTTGGCACAATGGTTGCATTGGCCCTTAAAGCTCTCCTTTTACTTTCTAAATGCATTTCTTTAACAGAAACGTTTCTGTTAACCCGTTTCAAATGATCAATAAGACACTGTGTTTTGGGATTCATCAACACCCCTGTATCATGCCTGGATAGTCTGTTCCTAGAATCAGTGAGGTACCATGGCAATTAATTAACTGTTTGGATCTCACAATGTTGCCAAAAGTGGTAATGTGTCATATAATCACGTTTTGGTTTTGGTGTAATACAGTCAATAAACTCACACAATGTGCCACTGTACAACTGTACAATGGTGTACCATGATACTCAGGATGTAGCCTACCATTGTACCATGTTTTATAGCATGAAACTACTGTATGTGTCATGGTACTGAACAGTTACCATATTCACACAGTATTTGTATAAAGCCTTTCAAAGATGTTCAAAAACACATGGGTTTACTGCTATACCAAATACATGTTCTTGGGCTGTTTTTTTATTTTTATTTGGACATAGAATCAGAAATTCTGTCAAATGGCAGAAAATGCCCACAAATTTCAAATGTGAGGCAAAAAAATTGACCAAATTTATGTATTTCACATTAATAGATGGTGTATTTTATATGGTTAGGAAAAACAACCACATTTAAGAAAAAAGCACCACTGAAAATAATTTCTAGATGGCAAATGTTGTCCCTTAAACTTAAATATATATATATATATATATATAAAAAAAAACATTTTAATTTTAAACAAACTAAATGTCAAACCATACAGTTTACATTCAAAGAAAGTAATAAGCCTACCTAATTATTCTAATAATGTGACTGCTCCTACTATGTTTATTTAAACATAAATATGTCTAAAGAAGGCTGAATAGCATTTATAACCTATAGCCAGCATTTACATATATATAAGACTGCTTTATAATATTAAAAGTAATAATAATAAAAATGCCTACATAAACATTAATAAACATTTCACCTGCCTAATAATATTAACTTAAATGTATGTGTTATAGTATAAATAGAAACTTAAATGGGATTGACCCTTGAAAGTTGCTTTTCTTTTTGAAAACTGTGACAGTGCATACTGTGGATGTACAGTATATGCCCAAACACTGCACATTGCAATATGCATGAAGCAGCTGGGGGAAGAGTTGTGTCACATCCAGGTGGTGGCACTACAGTGTGTCTGAGCTTGAACACTGCAATATGATATGATAATTGTACAGGTCTATAATTAAGTGCCTTCCTTGAGTAAAGAGGCAGGAAATCATAAGAAAATACTGTTTAGTAGGGTCTATATCAAGGAGTTCTCAACCCTGGTCCTGGAGGGCCACTGTCCTGCAGAGTTTTGCTCCAACCTCGATCAAACTCACCTGTCTGTAGTTTACTAGCAATCCTGCATGGCTTAATTAGCTGTTGTTCGTTAGGGTTGAAGCTAAAATTTGCTGAAAGTGGTGCAGGGTTGAAAAAGCCTGGTCTATAATGAAATAGCAATGCTGTTTAAAAAAATTCAAGCAGGCTAGTCAACTATTGTCAAATAAAAATACTTCTGACTGTCACTTCTGATTAAGCTGCAGATAAATTGCTTTGCTTGGCAGCCACTGACTGCAGTTATAGGTAAATGATATTACTTGGCAAAAGAATAGTTTATTCTGATTGTCATTGAGCTGTTCATCAATCTGTAGGCCAAAAGAGAAGCTTTTTTTGCCAGTGTGTGAAGAACTTGTATGCTTGTGTCCCTAGTTTTTCCTACACCATTTAAGATTAACATTTATAAAATCTCCTGGTCATAGCTTATAGTGACTTTTTTTAATGAAATTTCTATATAATTTTATTTATAGCATATGACAGATAACACATTTTCTTTTTTTTCTTGTTTTAGGGTCATGCCATTTGCTTGCATCAAAATATACATCAGTTGACTGTTGTTCGTTCAGTTAAAAAACTGAGCTGAGAAGAAATTTGAAACCATCCTCTAACTCCATTCATTCATTGAACCCCTCACATTCAAACATGCTAATGCTTTCAATAGTTTCGAAGCCTGTGTTCAACATCCATAAATGTTATTTGAATGTTATTTCGGCGTGCATGGCTGATAAATAACTTACGTGAGTTAAAGTCACACGCATTTAACAAATCACAAGTCCCCGTTTACGGCTCCCTCAATAAACTACAATTCCGAAAAAAACTACATTTCCTAAGAAGCAGTGCGCTCTCCAGGGATTTGGAGGAAAATGGATTGCGCTTGCGTAGCCAGACGTGGCAGCGGCATCATGGCTTCTTGGAACCGATACGGGAGACGCAGGAGACTGCTCGAAATGTTCTTATTCCTGTCATTGGTGAGTCTTTATAAGGAATCTACTGAATCGATATAATCAATAATGTTAATCGGGCATATCAGGTAGAGGGTTTCTATCTGACGCTAGACGAAAGCGAAAGGAAAAGGGAATGCTCTTCTGTCCCTCTTGCAGCAGTAGCTCAAAGTTGACAGCAGAAGAGAGATCAGATCAATCCGTTTCATTCATCACTTCTCGTGTCTTGTTTTTGGGGTTTGTACACATCCAGATTTGTGCTTCTCACGCGGGAACATTTTATGAGCACCTTGCAGCTATCTAATGTCATAACCGGTTCACTGATGTGTGTAAGTGATTGGAAATGTATCTGCTATGCAATATGCATTTGACTTGTGCGTATTGCTCCCATGTGGATATATCATAGTAGAGGTGTTCTTTAATTATTTTAAAGGTTAATGATGTAATGAGATGCTCATTAATATTAAACAGATGTAGAATGGTGTTAAAAAATACGAGAAAATTAAAATTCGTGCACACCATGCACCTGCTAAACGAGTAAACGTTTCTTAATTAAAAATCATTTTAATATTTTTACAGAACTTAAAGTTGTGAGAAATGTTTAGGTAATGGGAGTTCTGAATATGAATACTTTATTAGAAAAAAAAGAAAAAATCTTGTTCTCTGTGACAAGTAAATTATAAAACAATAAAACACATTTTAGGCCCTCCATGACTTTCAATTAGTTTTTAACTCGAGGAGCAAAAATGTAAATGTTTGACCTTTTGTTTACATCCTTTGAAGAAAATGGTAGGAAACTTGTTGATATCCATGTATCAACTTCTTTTTCCTCTGCAAATGTTTGCAAACTTTTGAAAATAAAGCAACATATAAAGGCTTGTGGAAGCAACCGTCATTTCTCTTTTTTTTCATACTTCTCTATTATGATTATATTTTATCTCAGGTTTGTGTTAGGGCGTGGTTTATATTTACAGAAGAAAGCAACATCATTTAACCTTGACCAGAGCTGTTTTTCTTCACCGTCTTCCTTGTTCACCTCTTGATGAACATGACAGAAATGAGCTTGTAATGTTTGGAGCTGATTAACTCACATTTGCTTCAGTTTAAAGTGCATCAACCCTGTTTCACAACTCATTTGTGAATCAATGTGGGCCGTGTCCTCAACACCAAACCCTAATAGCCGCTCTGCCACGTCAGTCAACTCTCATTACACAGGAGCTTTCCTGTCTCGCATCCTGTTTTGCGCCTGCCATCGCAAACAAAGGTACTCTCCTGAACTGTTGGGACTTTGTGGTGGTTGGGTGGGGGAAGAGAAACCGCTCTGCTATCTGTGCTTCCCTCCAGCCCTACCGCTTGTCAGAACAATTTATAAAATCTCTTAATCTTGATTACAGGCACCCCGCAGCCATTTCTCTTCCCCATCCCACACTGCTTTTGGTCCAGCAAAATGCTGTGTATAGAGTCGGCTACTGTAGCTGTACAGTAAACTATCATGTGGGAACGCATGACTCATAGATCGACCGTTTCAGTTTCTGAGTCATTTCCTTCTGTTTGTGAATTACCTATGTCAGCTATGCAGAGCCGAAGCCCCCCGTGTTGTTTGGCTCAGCAGGAAGGAGGCGCATGTTTGAGGAACGGTGCGGTTTATGCTGAATCAGTGAGACCTTAAAAGTGAAAATGAGATTTTATTTATTAAGCAGATTTGCGGTGCCGCTTGCGCAGTGCATGCTTGATGACAGCTTCCACTGCTGATTAAGCAAGATGTTATTGCGTTGATGTATGACAGATCATTTTTTGTTTAAGTGTTTCCCATGCTGTGCAAAACATGTCAGCAAGGTCCACTGCTGAAATGCTGGTTTCCTCGAGCGGAAGATTAATAGAAGCAGGTCTAGTGTCCCAGCAATTTATACCAGAACATCTTTTTTTTTTTTTTTTTTTTTTTGAAAAGGAAGAATTGGAAATGGACTGCAATTGTCTTTGGTTGTTAAAGGAATAGTTTGACCCAAATGAGATTTTTGAGAATTTCTGCGCTTCTTTCTTTCATGTAGAGAGTGATTTGTAAGGTTTCAGAAAATAGTCATCCTTTGCTCACCCCCAAATTCCTTCAAACCTGTTTGAATATTTTCTTCTGCTGAACACAAAAAAAGATTTATTTTTCAAGAATACGGGTAAAAGAATATTTGATGATCCCCATTGGCTTCCATAGTGTCCCCCTGCCCATGCTATGGAAGTCACGGGACCATTGACAACTTGAGGATAAGCAAATCATAACGGAATATACATTTTTACATAAATAATCCCTTTAAGCTAAAATACATAAAGTAGTTCATTTAATTTGGGTGCTTTATTCTGGTATTCTGAAGCTATATGTGTGACCAATAATGTTCATATTTTCTGCATTGCGGTTGGTTTTTAGACTGGAGAGTAAATAGCAATAAGAGAGATTTTGGTCTATCCAATATAAAAAACTCAAGTATTCAATCAGAAGACTTAAAGGTTGTTTGTTTGGTGTTTGTTTCAACTGTTAAGGATGCTGTAAAATTGATCAAAAGTAAAAACTTCAGACAGTAAAAAATGTAAAAAAGTTCTTTTAAACTTTATATTCGTAAGTGAATGCTCAAAAGTATTATGGTATCATAAAAAGCAGTATAACTGTTTTAACATTAGTCAAAATAAATTTCTTGATCACTAAATCAGCATATTAGAAAGATTTCTAAATTACCATGTGACACTGAAGACTGCTGAGAATCACAGTTTCTCTAAAATGTTCTGAATACTACTTATACTTATCTTTTAAATTAATTTAGAAAAGACCTGAAAACCATGTTTCTACTTTCAGAATCATTTTTTTCTGCAGCTGAAATCTGTGTCGTTCCCAAATAAATGATTTGCAGACCATCCCTGTTGAGTTGGAGAGTCCATAAGGAGCGCCTTCAAACACGGCAACAAAGAGATTCAGCTAGGAATATGCAAAAAGATGTGTTCCTCCATCACCCCGTTCCTTCCCTGCATGTTCTTTTCACTCCCCTGAGCCGTAGCTGCTCATCAGATGAAATAGTGGTGCACAGCATGTGGTTTTTTTCCAACCTGTTCTGTTCACTTCGCATTGATCGATGGGACGCGATCAGGCCTGTCTCTCGAAGCTGTTCAGTGGATGATAATAACAATCACCGTCTTGTGAAAGGACCGGTGTTGTTAGGATAATGCCCACTTCGAACACCACTGCTAAGGGAAGGCCAAATGAAAGTCTTTGTAACAGGTACAGGACATGATGATTGCCAGACAGTAATGGGCCCCGTTCTATTGGTCGACTGTCAGCTTTGGACAGAGCGTTTAAAGAACAGGTGGTGCACCAAATAGGGATGGAAACCTGATGGGACTAGAGACAGAACACTGACTCTTTTGTCTCTGAATGGAGTTGAATGCTGTGTGCATTTTAGTGTTAAAGATGGGTCATTTGAGAAACATTTTTCTCTGTGCCCTGTTTGCAATTCAAATACTGTTGATATGTTCTTAAAGGGGTGTTTATACTATCGTTTTATTTTTTGTGAGTTCTAACTATAATGTTACAGCAAATAATAAGGTTATTTTTTTTATTAACTTTTTTTTTACCCACTCTCTGGCCGGTTTTGCTGCATTCATTTCTAGAAAAGCGCTTGCTGTCAGGTCTAATAGCTTGCTTAGCACTGCTCAGCAGAAATTAAACTGTGACATTATATTCACAAACCAGTTTGTGCAGAAATGTGCCAGTCAGAGATCTTTGTAAGGAAATGCAGAGCTAAAGGTGCTAGCACTGATTTAGAAGTTTACTGATTTGTATTTCTGTGTTCAGAAATAATAATATTGCTTGCTTCTTCACCCTGCTAGTGTTTTAAAAGCTAAATAGACATTGTTTACATCGAACTGTGGTTAGGTATTACTTTATTCTACCTGGCATCAATGCTGATGGTGCAGTAATTCAGAACGTGGCAATTTTGAGCCTCGTCTTATTGAAATTTTTTTTGTCTTTTATGATATATCCCATTCAGGGTTAATGTTGAGCTTGAGTTACTTGATGAAGGAAAGATGGTCCTTTCTGATACTTCAGTAAGTTGCTCTGACATTTCTTCATAATGCATCACCATGTCTGCTCCCCCTGTCAGCATGGCTGAGGTCAGAGGAGGTGTGATTTTCTCAGGTCCCTCAGCTTTGCGGTACTTTAATTAGCCCTGACTGTCATCTTCACACACTGGCTGGCTCCCAAGGCGCTGGGGCCGCTGGGATGTCACCCAGTCGGCAGAGGTTGTCCATTCCACTGGACACCATTTCCTTATACAGTTGATTAAATTTGAAGAGGAAGAGAACATTGTCTGTGATCCTTCACCTTTTGTCTTTAATTTTAAAGAAAGTACACTTTTTGCTTTCCAGTGGCAGTTAAAGTGAGAAATGTATTTCTATCAATAATTAATCTAATAATATAATCATAACCTGAAATGTGATTTGCATTACTGTTGTCCGTACAAAGTGATTCTAAATTAATTTATGAAATGTATTTATTTGTAATATATTTGATTTATTGTAAAAAGAGGACAATTTAAACTTCAAAACAACTTTTTTAAACAACAAAGCCTGTTTTACTGTCATTTGGTACTTTTAGCAAGTGTTTGAGGTGAAATATTTACTTCCTGCACCACCAGCGGCCTCAATGAATTGTGAGAAAAATGCTTTCAAAAGGGAGTTTCAAGTGCCTGCCATTGTTTAAGCAAACAGGTAGTCCCAGGCCTAAGTCCGAGCTAATGTTGAGCTAATGTTGTTACGTCTGGAACAATCAGGCTGCTCAAACATATTACAATTCCATTTGGTGCCACTAGTGGTGCAGAAAATGACCTTTTTTACCCTTAATTTTGAACTCTGCCTGCATGAGGTTTCTAGCTAAGGTCTGAGATATGATAATGCTAGACTAACAGAGACAGGTTTTATTTTAACATGTGTCCAGATGTAATAGTGTTGCTCAATGGAGTGTGCAGTGATAAATTCAGTCCGGCCACTTGCCCTTGTCTCTTTGTAGAGAATATGCAGTGTGACTTTTTATTCTTTTTTTTTAATGAGGAAAAGTATGATGTTGGTCATGTAGAAAGATGAAGGTTGTCAGTGGCTAAGGCACCTGTGTTTCTCCCTATCCCTTCCTTGTGACGCTCCGATGATGACGCAGATCAATCTTTACAGGCTTGTGCATTCACACACAACAGATGTACAGCTACGCTCTGATTTTGTAATGTGTGATATAATGATTTTTGCCACTTTTTAGGCAGGGGAGGGAGAATGAGGTCATCTTACGCTGTTAAGGTTGTTTCTGTTTTCTGCTTTTTAATTAAACCTTAAAATGAAATTTCTTAGTTTTAATTGATGCGCCTTTCAGAAATGCCATGTTTGCATATTGAATGAGCACTGCGCTAAAATATAGTGCTGCAGGGTTGACATTTTTGTAGCCCAAAATCCCAGAAAGTTAGGGTTTGATTGTCTGAAGTCTGGATTGATTGTCCTGAAATCTGTGTTTTTTTTTTGTTTTTGTTTTTTTAGGTATTATCAAATTTTATTCCTACCTGGTCTCGTGGCATAAATTTACATTGGTGCACTTTTGAGTAAGATACGAAATACGTCCTAATGAGTACATATCACTGCGCTTTCCAAAATAAATGAGCACTAGAGACAGTATGACATCTTTTATGATGATTAATAAAGCTTAATTTTCGCACAATTATTTGACTTCAAAACAATACCTAATGCAAATCTGTGTAAAGGAAGTTAAAATTACACTGTGTTTAAACAGATGTGTTTTTATGTCATTTTCGCATTCGTCAACACTGTTGGGTAGGTTTAGGGTTGGATTTGGTGTAGGGCATATTTCCAACATGATGAGCATTACGTTTTAGCAACAGTCCACAGATATTTTAATTCTGAACCACAGCAATAAATATCTATGTCATTGAATAAAATGTGCCAGTGTTCACGTATTGAACCTGTGTTTTAGCACCGCTCAGTGGGCATTCCTCTTTGAAACTGCGGCGAAACGTGCAGTAAGGTACATAGAAATGGTGTTGCACAAAAAGTGCACTGAGGTGCATATTTTAATGAGACCAGGTTGTTTTGTTCTGTGACATAATATTAGTAACACCCCAGTTATAAATTATAAAAAAGGCTGTCTGAGACATGGCAAAAATTTGTGTAGTTTTCAATTCTGCCAATTGTGTTTACAATTACAGTTATGTAGGCTTGAAAATTGGGTTCATTTGTCAAGATTATGATAATGAGTAAAACGTGTAAGAATTAAAAAAAAAGTTTTATTGGTAGCAGAGCTTATTTTCTGCAATAATCCAAAAGTTAATAGAAAAGTCCTTGAGTGTTTTTTCTGGGGGAAACTGGGTGATGCTAACTTCTGGGTTGGCCTACAAAAATACACAATCACTGCAGCCTTCGATGCACCACGCATGCTGTTAAATCAGACTGAAATGATCAGTGTTTAAAATGAAATACACTCTCATTTCTAATGTCAAGAAACTTTCAGAAGAAATGCAGAAGAGCAGATGATAAATTCAGATGTTTGTGCATCTCTTTTTGGCTTGAGGGGGAAGTTTAAATTCTGACAGTTACTGTGTTTTCAGTGTACATCAAGGTCTTATCGCAAAAGGTCAAGGTAAATTTGGTTTCCGTATGGTAAAAACCACCATTAGTGCACATGCGGGTCACATGTGGAAAAGTGGCTCTATTTAAAAAAAAAAAAGAAAAAAAAAAAAGAAAGGTTTTACATGTGTATCTTTAAAAGTTGATCTTCCGTATCTGGTATGTTAAAATGGTAACTCTCTCAAAGACTGTCGGTCAGCTATTAAACAAGATCCCGACAGACCAAATGACTTTTCTTTCAATATGTCATTTTGTAAATAACATTTGATCTATCTTGTCCACTAGCGGTTGAACATTAATTTCTGCTCATTGTGGTTGTGTCTCTTTACTTCAGGGATGTGGCGTAGGGAGATAAGGACTTGTGATAGGCTGGGTCACTGTCTCAGTTTGTGACATGGTCTGTCTCATCTTGTCATTTTCCTCTTCTTTAGATGACAGCGCCTTTATCTGTTGTCGCTTTATCGGCTCCACTACACCTGAGCTCAGAATCACATGCCTCTGCTGGGAAGACTGATGGAGAGTGTGGCGTAAAGAGCATGCTCTCCCACCAACCAGGGCACACGTTTAAGAAGCTATTTCAGGGCACTTTGTGAGAAACTATATATATTTTTGATATTTATTTATTTAAATACATTTTAAATAAAATTTTATATTTTAATGTATTTATGAATTAATGTAGTGTGGCCAACCCTGAAGTCTTTTCCAGTTGTTCGCAACCAGTAAAGAGTGATTTATGGAGGATATTGATGTGATGTAACTGCTTTATGGTATACCGGCTCTTGTTTGCACAGGCTGTTGTCGTTTCTCCTCTGTCTTCATGATTTGACACATTGTCGTCATTTTGCACAAATGCTGCAATTATATTGACGTGCAGTTGTGGATATTGTTTTGAATCGCCTGTGGTGTTTGGACTTGACAGTGCAAAATGATGATCTCTGTCTGTCTCGCCTCCTCAGGTTGTAGTGTCATCCGCCCTGCAGGCAGCGAAGGTGTCTCCGCTTATAGAGAAAGTCAATGACCACAAGGATTTCAAGAAACTTCTGAGGACCAGAACTAATGTGCTTGTCTTGTATACCAAGTCAGGTCAGTCATCACTAATGTTTTTCAAATGCATTAAAAGTAATTACAGCTTTAGCAACCAAAAATGCTAAGATGTCTTTGTATGCAACTGCCAATAAATGTATTTTAGTGATCCCTAAGGTTTAAAGGTATTACGTTACCTACAAAAGTATGTGCTATTTTACCGAATGGGTTATTACTCAGGATGCTCTAGGGATCAATAGTAAAGATGGTCCACTGCCCTGTAACTGCAAAAACGACCACATGACAAAATACATAAGCAATATTAAAGAAAATACACTATAATAAAACACTACCTTTCTTATTTTCCTGAAGGAAAGAATTTTATATTATATACTAGAATAAATACATGGATTTTCAAAAGCTTGGGGGCAGTTTTTTAGGTAATTAATACTTAATACTTAATACTCAATAAATAAATGAATACATTTTGAATATTTAACATAACACACATACACATATAATACATAGAGACATCTATCAAAAACAAATAAATAAATATATAATATATTTATATATTTAAATCTTACTGACCCCAAACTGTTTAACGATAGTGTGCATTGCTAAAAATAAAACGGGGCCAGATATAATGTTGACTGGACAAGTAATCATAATTACTGGTCTACCTGGGCCAGCAAGAATGTCCTGGTGCTGACTTTAACTTACTCAGCAATATTCTCTTCGGAATGTCGTTCCACCATGATGGTATTTAACTTTAAAGAGAAAACTTGCCATAGAAGCAGATACTTCATGGTTATGTAGTGTGTACTGTTTACTGATTTGCACCCTGACACATTTCGCAACGTGATGCATAAAATCAAGCTTGCGTTGCTAGAAGTGTATGTGTTACACGCCCTAAGGGAAAATTCATTGAGAAGGTATGATTTTGCTATATGCTAACAGACCCGTCACGCCACAATAGGTAGGTCAGTTTTGCTATCATTGCCAAAAGCATGTTGGTGCCTTTAGATACTTGACCTTTCGTGCAGTACATTTGGAGCACTCTGTACTTACCACAATCTCTAAATGTGAAAATATAAATCTTATGGGCAAAGACAGAGTAGATAAAGAACTTCAGTGCTCTAAACACCCAAAGCTCACCCATAGCTCTCTCCCAACTCTTAGAAACAAAACTACCTCCCAACACTACATATTCATTTGCATCACTCCTGGGTGTTATTAGCAGAACCAGCAGGCAATGTGCCATATATGGGTACCGTATGGATGAGCGGTCCATAAACAATCTCCCACCCACAAAGCACGGGAAAGATCCTCTCAAGGTCTTGCTGTGCAAGATTTATTTGTTTCATAATTCACGACTCATTTCGTGCACATGAGGTCATTGGATAAGTCTGTGTATCGAACAGTGCGCTTGATTGATGGCCGACTAATTTCCATTAGATGCATCCTGCTAACTGTGATAGTCCCTTAAGATTGCAGGAATGCATTCAAGATAAGGTGGTGCATAGACACTTCTCATTTAAAACGATACTGGTTTCAACTTTCTTTCAATTTCCAACTGAAGTCATAACCACAAAATCAATGTCCTTTTGCCCTTGACCGATGTGATTAATGGGAAGAAAAGCAGATTGTGGGTAGATTGTGCAGTAGATGTTCCCAGACGTGTCGTAAATGTGTAAATCTGGGGAGTAGTGAAACTGTCACTGTGTTTTCACACGTACTACTTACACACTGTGTGTTTTTGCTTTGAGGTGTGTTGGCAAATGCTTTCATCATCAGCACGAGCACTACTGGTAGAAATGCTTTTAAAAATAGAGAACAACATCCACTTCACCTTTGGATTTGATTATTTATTCATTTATATTTAATCAATAGTTTTTGCTCTACTACCTATGTTTTGATCGCCCAGCAAACACCATAAACATTGCACTTGGTCAGGCGACTGCTGCAATCCCTTACCGCTCATTTTGAAAAAATGATAGATTTATAGTGCAATTGTACAAACATGTATACGTATGTAATCAATAGGGTTTCATTTCCAGGCCAGATTGCTTTTTTTATGTGACCTTGAATTTGCACCAATCAAACAAACTGAAGCAACTAGCTTTTATGGACATCTGGATTCATGTACTCGCCACATATTGACAGAAACATTGTGAAATTAAAATATTTATTAAATATGATGATATGGTGGAACAATTATTATCAATGTGCAATTATAATCAATTATTATCAAACGGATGTGCTGCTTATTATTCTTGTGGAAACTCTATACTCGATACTCTTATTTTTTTTTTTTACCTGAAATGTTGAACTGCTTATGGAAATGTAGTGTGGAATTTCTTTTAAATCAATCATATTTTAACGTAAAGAGTTTCTTTATTTTTGTATGACTTCATATATTCAAATATCATAAGATATTTTATCTTAGAATATGCTTGCATGCAGTTAAATCTGTTATTAAATGGACTGATAGCACAGTCAGAATGAAGGCTTTCATGTAAACACCAGTCAAAACTGGTGATTTTCTCTCACTCTTACACACAGTTCTTTGATCTAGTAATAGCTCTATTTGTATCTTGAGAATACAGATCAGATGTACTAGCTAAACATAAAAATGTATTTGTAAAATAATTACATATTTGATGGTATGTGAAATGTTCCAATGGTTTCTGTAATTGCATGTGCTCTAAAAAGAAATGATGGTAATTAAAGCATTTTAAGTGAAGCTATGTATAGCATGAGATCTGCAGGTGACATGCATGTGGGCTACCAGGTGTTGGAGACCACTGGCATACACTAGATACAAGCTTGTGATATTTAAAGGCATTGCGTTGGTCTTTCTACAACATGTCTCCTCTGGAGTTGTCTAAATGTGTTTTTTGTGTCTTCAGCTTCATCAGGAGATGCTCATCTAAAGCTGCTGTCTGATGTGGCTCAAGCTGTGAAAGGTCAGGGTACCATCGCCTGGGTGAATTGTGGGTGAGTACCAATCGATTTAACTCTTTGTCATTAAAGTTGAAGCAGTTGATGCAGAAGCAGAAGGTGTTTTTAGACTTGGGATGATGTTACTGTTCAAACATTATGTTATGTAGAACCTTGTGGTCTTTTTATTTCAAAAATAAAGTAGGGTTACCCCAGGGATAAGTGCGGTGTGAAAACCCCTTTTGATTCTCCTAATATAATCTCCTAAACCTTAATTATTAGCTCATGTACACAGGTTGTATCTGCATCAGTGTCTGTGGTGATTACTATGGATTATCTTGTTCCATTGCATCCTTCTCAGCTCATGCACGTCAAGGCTCAGCTTCATCTGTCTGCCTGTGCATTGAGAAAGCGAGAGCACAACACTTGTTTGGATGTTTCTTATGATTAGCAATATAAGCTTGGCTCTGAATCATTTTGTATTGGCTAGGTGGTAATTGGTAGGATGTTGCAGGCAATGGAAACTGCACCCAAGCACAAAATATAGCCTATCCCATCCTCAAAGCACCTTCTTGAGACTGGCTTGGGTACATTGGGTCCCTTACGTAAACTTATATAAAGCTGGGTTTAAAAAAAGCAACTCCACACAGGCAGCAGTGTGGTAGAGCGAAGCAGAGATACGCCCACATGTTTTCTACAGATGACAGGGACCTGAGAGATGGCCAAATGCAGTCCACTGGGGGATACCATTAAGGAAGTAGGTCATGGACAGAGCAAGATCAGTATGAAGGAAATGGGAATGAAGCAATTCTAGAATCTGAACAATCCATCTGGATTTTTAACGAAAGCTTGTTTACATGACAGCTACTTTTTCAAACTTTAACTTGGTTTTTAACTTCCCCTTGTCCATTTGACTTGTTTAAAGCCAGCAATCTCACTCACTAACCTCGTTACGCAATTCTGACCCTCGGATATCCCTTTCAAACCCACTACAAGCAAAACTTATTGACTTGACCCATGACTCTCCTGCTTTAGAACAGCATGAAAAGGACAACCAATTATTTTGACTTCCCAAACAGGGTCATGGGGCTGGGTAGGGTATGAAGGGGCAAATCCACGCATGTGTGCTCATTGCCATCTGTGATCCTGAGTCAGCTCGTTTGACACACAGCATGTCTAATTGAGTTTCCCACCTGACAGACTGAGCTCTGATCTCCACTGCACCTCTCTCAGTCCTCCCACAAAGGCGTTATGTGAGAAATGCGGAACACTAATGATGGCGTCTCATCTACCTTTAAGGAATGGAGCCAGTTGGGGGCGGATGCTGTCAGAAGCATAATTGAATTCTGTCTCTTTGAATTTCCATTAGCATGGGGCTTTAGATCGCTGCCGAGTCCTCTCTGCTTCTATTTGTCCTTATGTAATACATTTCCATGCTCATTATCGCTTAGGGGAAGGGGAGTCTTTACGATGGAGAGAGATCTGAATCTCTTTGGGACGGTGTGGGCGTATATACAGTGACAGTGAGACCAGGTAATTGTGGGTCCTTTCTGTTCTCAAGATCTGTTGAGGTGCTAGCGTGAAGAGTGAGTGCTTTGTTGCTGTTTTTATTTTTTGTCATTGGCTATATAAAAAAAACGAATCTGTCTGGAGCATTCATTTTTTGTGCAGTAAATTCAGAAAGCACTGATTTTTTTTTTTACTTTTCCCATAAATAGGATAGAAAACGGGGCCAGAAATCCCCTTAAAATTTTGAAATTTTTTTTTTCAGCAGTTGGCCAGTGAAATTGCTTTTTAATCTTCCAAAAAAATGGGTATTTGTTATTTATATTTCCAATAACTTTCTTACAATAACATGAGTAACAGGAAGTCATTTAACTTCTTGAGATAAATACATACTGTACAAAAAAAAATGATTTACAAAAACTGTTACTGGAGTGGTACCTTTTTAAAAGATACACCTTAAAGTACGCTTATTATGATTTTTATAATTTCTTATGCAGTGTTGTAACACTAAGTTTTGCCAAGGTTTAAATCTGCACCGTGAATAAAATTATTGTCTCTCAAAAGGAAGAGTTGACTCTGAATCTTTAAAACCAGACATTTTTAAAACGAATCCCAAGCTGTTTCATGTTATCATTTTGAAACATTAGTACAGTATATTGCCTGCACACTTGAATAAAAATGCAAATTAATTTTTTGCCACTAGGAGACAATTTTAGAGTGTTATAAAATACTAGGGCTGCCAAAAATAACGTGTTAACAACTTAATTATTTTTTACCGTTCATTTTTTTTTTTTACGCATGCACAGTGTGACTAATTATTTATCAGGAAAGTGGAACAACAATTACCTCGGAGTAACTGCACATTGCATCAGTGACACGTGGGAACTGAAGTCTTTTACACTGGCTGTATTAAAAAATGAGGAGCGTCATTTTGCGGAGGCTTGTAAAGAACAGTTCCTGTCTGTTGCATGTAAGTGGGGGCAAAACGACAACCATTGGAACTGACAGTGCATGCGACATGGTTGCCGCAATTCGTCTTTAGATGCTATGAACACATGAACTGTGTCGCTCACATGCTGCAGAGAAGTGTCACAGTGACAGTCTTGCTGACAGCGGCTTTGTGAATGCTTTGGTCAAGGTGGTGCGGTAGTGCCACACGCGTTAGTTTCGGCGCCGAGCCCAATTTGTCTTGGATCTCAAAGCATAACCTATTTAATTTAATTTAGCATCCGCATGCAAGCCATCTGTTGCATGGCAAAATGTAGTATTTCTTATACAAAATGTGAAAAGGGTCAGACATTGTTTTTCCAAACAGTCTCAGGCTATTTTTTTTTTTACACATATTGAAAACTGTGCTCAAGTTTATTGTGTAAACTGTAATATAGACAGTCGCCTGCTCTGCATACGCACTGTTTACGTGAGCAGTGTGAAACCGTTGTAAAGCTAAAAAATATGGCTCTCATTGCAAAGACAAATATTATGGTGTGTAGTATGTTTCAGCTTGATTTAAACCACCAATATTTGGCTGTGTTAATAAACAGACACATTATGAAAATGATGTATCTGTGTCCTGTTATTTATCTTTTGGTATGCATTTCAGAAAAAACATTTTTAGGATTCCGGTGTAGTTGCAAATAGTGATTAATCATGATTAATCCACTGAAAATCCTGATTAATTTGATTAAAAATTGTAATCATTTGACAGCCCTAAAAAATATGCAATATGGTGTTCAATATCTCAAATGAATCGCCTGTGAAACTGAACGTAATACTGAATATCTTGTCACCCTGCTGAAAAAAAGAACATATGCTGGCTAGGTTTTGATGGTGGTTTAAGCTGGTTTATGCTGGTCACTTGCTGGCAAAAGACCCGCTTTAAACAGTAGGCTCATATTAACTGCCGCTCCATTAAAAGACACATGATGCAGATTTATAGCTAATCAAGGAACCAGCTTGACTGACTAGATGTGCATGACTATAGCATGCAATATATCGTCCAGCCCTAGTTAAAATAGTGGTTTCCCCGGTAACGCTGCAAACAAAGCAGCACTGCGCTCACAAACTCTGCTTTTTTCAGGCATTAGACTAGTCTGACCTGTCACCTTAGATTAGGAAGGGTTTGGGGAAAAGGAATTGTTTGGGAGTCGTTGAACAAATAAGGTAAAATAAATATGTATAAAAAGACAATGAAAGTGTTTTTTCACCTTGCAAGCATGTCAACCTGATGTTGGGGACTCTCAAAACTAAAAAAAAAAGAATATTTCATAATACTTTAAAGGTACGTATTAGTACCTGAAAGGTAATGTGCTAGTGACAGCTTTACTATACTGAGTGTATAATGTTAAGAATAAAGAAAAAACATTATAGCTTTAAAATGTATGTAATGAATGCTTTAAAAGAGTCTTGGGATTCAAAGTGTAGCGCATTGTAGAATGTGCCCTATCTACACAATGCCTGTCACCAGTACCACATACTTGTACAAAATCCACTTAATGTGCAGGATGTTTTGAAGCATGCTATTCTGCTGCTAGGAATTGCTAAAGTGGAGCAGGATGGAAAAAACACTTAACTCTTCTTATCTAGAGACCTGTGGCTCTGAATTACAGCAAGCAGAGTTCATGCATAATACACTGTAGCAGCTGAATGTCTTGTCCTTCAAAAAGAGAAGAATGACAGGGTTTGCCAAAACTTAGAAGCGGCCCTTACATTAGCTTATTGCTGTGGTCATCTGTCGCTTCCCATGAGCGGCCTCGTATTGCTGCTATAGCAATTTATTTAATGCCTTGGGACATTAATTGTATCACTTCACTTTTTGGCTGCATCAATTTGCATGACAAATGTCCTTCGAGGACTTGTGTTATAATAGAATAATGTGATTATAATATTTGTTGAGGATAATTCGCTATGACTTAATGTTCGCTTTCGCCTCTGAGTTTGCACAAAAAGTATGAAGTTAATTGATTGTGCTCGCAAAATCTTGACCGAGCACGGCTTCTTTAAACTTCTGTTTTCCTTGCATTTTTTACCAGACTTGAGCATCATTTGTAGTTTCTTCAGAGTTTGCAGTTTGCAGTTACAAAGTTAAATATTGTAGTTTTGAATTTAAAAAGTTAAATAAAAGAAATGTGTGTATTGTAACTTATTATTTTAACTGCTAATAGTTTTTGATGCATATCGTAATATAATAATCAATTAGTACAATTAGTGGAACTGATTTCATGTCATGTTAAGTGATTGAATATTCACGTTTCTTGTCGGTTCCTCTCCACAGGGATTCAGAAGGACGCAAACTCTGTAAGAAAGTCAAGGTAGACCCCAGTTCGAAAACCAATGGAGTCGAGGTCCTGCATTACAAGTAAGAATTGTCTTCATTTTCTAAGATTCATAATTTATTATTCATGAGAAGCACCAGCACAGTAATTCATCTTTTAAGTTTTGTGTTTCTTTTAGGGATGGGACCTTCCACACAGAATATAACAGACCAGCCACATTTAAGGTATTTTCTCAGCAAATTGCATTTTGATGAAGTCACCTTTTACACAAATCACAGCATTTTTGAAGCTTCTTTCAGATCCCAGTTCATCAATATTTCTTTGTTAGACATATGGATCGACAATCTGCATTTTCACAAATGGTGTCCGTGCCTTTTCGGAAGCATTCTCTGTCATCTGTTAGTGGATGATTCACTCTTCATTGCTATTTACTCACACTCTGTCCACAGTTTTCCCATTGCTACTACTGTATTTCACAGTACTCCACCTCAAGCACTAGAGCCAGAAGCCCTTGGTTTATAAGTAGACAAATCAAACTTGTTCCCCATTGGTTTCTCTCACCTATCTCATTCTCCACACGCCTTTCGGCTCAATTATGACCGAATGTGATGAGGCGTTGATGAATGACTCTGGAATGAGGAGAGCTGTAATGTGAATATGTTAAAAATGAATGAGCTGAGCAATGCTGGATGATGAGACAGTGATGGGACGTGTTCGCTGGGGCCACTGGTGTGGAAAGAATGGAGAGCTCTTATTAAATGCACCTGCTGTTAAGTACCACATATTGCTCTTCATTTTCCCTCGGTACAGCAGTAAAGCCGTGCTTTGAGCACTTCATGTCAAGGGAGTGCTTATTTCCTAATGTCTTGCATGCATAGATTAGGGGATAAATTAGAGTAATTGCACAAGAGAGGACCAGTTTTCATTGGTCATCAATCCCTGTTAGCTTTTTTATATTCAAGAGCAAGTTTGGATGATGTTTACTTGCATTTCTGTTTGGTTTAGTAGGTTTTTTTGTTATTATTTGAAAGAAAGTAATACTTTTATGTAGGATTAATGATTAAAAGATAAGTGCTGTTCTTTTGAAAGACTTTGTATTTATTGAAGAATGCTGAAATAATGATGCTGTTAATAAAAGTATTCATTTCTTCCAAAGAAGAAAGAATAAAAATGTACTGATCCCAAACTTTTTTTGTCTTCTTAGTTTATTAGGGTTGTATGTTGCATATAATGTTGTTAAATTAATGTTTGTTACATATTTGTGACCACAAAACCAGTCTTAAGTCGCTGGGGTATATTTGTAGCAGTAGCCAAAAATACATAGAATGGGTCAAAATGATTGATTTTTCTTTTTTGCCAAAAATCCTTAGGATAGTAAGTAAAGATCATGTTCCATGAAGGTATTTAGTCAATTTCTTACCAAAAATATATTAAAACTTAATTTTTGATAAGTAATATGCATTAATAAGATCTTCATTTGGACAACTTTAAAGGTGATTTTTCTCAGCATTTAGATTTTTCTGTACCCTCAGATTCCAGATTTTCATATAGTTGTATCTCTTTCAAATATTGCCCTATCCATCCAAATCACACATCAATGGGAAGCTTATTTATTCAGCTATAAATCTCAATTTTGGAAAATTAACACTTACAACTGGTTTTGTTGTCCAGGGTCAAATTTCAGTTGAATGAGTCTCACTATTATGGCGTTTAGTGTTTGCTTAAATGACACTGAACACTGTATATATATATATACTGTATATATTCATATTTAAAAGCTTGTAATGAGCTTTGGTTCATCACCACCTGCATTTGGTGGTTATCTGTGTATTTAAAAGCTACAAAACAGATTTCAGTATTTTAATAGGTTGGTATATTAACATTATATCAGTTAATGAAATTATGCTAATACTGTTAATGTAACTTAAAACCTACAATGTTGTTACCGTACCTCCATACCTCTGATCTCCAAAAGATTCACTGTTAAAATGAAATGCATACAGTGAGCTGACCATTTTTTGACAGTGAAAGATGATTCTCTAATGGTCTCATTTCAAAGTTTCTATCTTTTCTTTCACCTCTTTTAGTCCATGGTGGCATTCCTGAAAGACCCTGCAGGTGCCCCCCTGTGGGAGGAGAACCCTGAGGCTAAAGATGTTGTTCACATTGAGTCAGAGAAGGTAAGTATCTCTCTCTAAAGCTCACTGAAGCGAAGATCGGTTTTCTGCTGAGTATTTATCAGGTGTGGGAACTTTGCACCAAACAAAAGACATGTAGCTGAACAATCTGCAACAGAAGAACCTGTCTATTCTTCTGTCTCTAGAGGCTAAATCTGGCAGCTGGACTGGGTGTTCAGAAACAAATGTGGTCTTACATGCCCTAGCCCTAAATTTTTAGACTGTTTGGGTATGTGTAAAAGAAAAAGGACATAATCTGAGGACATTTTTAGTCTTTAGACCATCTCATGTTCATGGTATCTTTATCACACTAGTCATAAACAGCATTTTTTTCCCAGTAGAGTCAAACTATGAATTGCTACACATTCGATGTTAATGAAATACTTGACATACTTGACAGTGAAATAAATTGTGTACTTTAAAATAAATTGAGCCAAGAATATGTTCAGCAATAGCCTCTTTTCAAAACAGAAATCACATGCTGCAGATGACGGTCAACAGCTACACTTTTAATAATGAAGGCTTTGAAACCTCTTTGAAGAGCTCATTAATTTCTAACATTTCTTTTTGTTTCTGTGGTTTAGAAGGTTAATTACTGTACCAGCAAAGTGCTGGTTTATGATGAAGCAATATATCATGTTAACGAAATTGGTCAGGAAATCTCTGCCCTTGTTTGTTGGTTTTACTGAGATCACCTAAAATTCCTCTAAAGTTTATAACCACTCAGCCCAGAGTGTTTGACACGCTCAATTTATGCTGTTTGGTTTGCAGGACTTCCGTAAGCTGCTGAAAAGAGAAGAGCGGCCCATCCTCATGATGTTTTACGCCCCATGTGAGTCACCTCTGTCTGTAATCATCCACTGCTAGACATTTCATATGATGCAAACTGTGTGCAATCATGCAAGAAGTGCCATGTTCAAGCAAAACAAATGCTGTGAGGTTTGATTGTGTGTGTCTGAATCAATGTAGTTTGTGAATTTTACTCGAAATGTCATTAAGATGTCCAGCGTGACATAAACAAGAGTTCAACTTCCAAAGACTTTTCTCATTCATCTTAATTCCTCGTGTAGTGCCCAGAGGAACCGAAAAGCTCATTACTTCAATACTAAGTCTCGAAGATGAATGATCAGCCAAAATAATATTTAGATTGACAAATGTGGGGAACCTCTGGACAGTATCAACTCCTTTTTTTTCCCCTGCCGAGACTCCAGACATTATCTGTTGAAAATGGCTTCTTAAGGCAAAACTTATTGGATTAATAAGACTATCACTACTATCTTTTCTCATTTAAAAAAATACTTAATCACAGTTTTCACAAAAGTATTAAGTAGCAACGCTCTCTTAATATACACTACCTAATATATACACTATTAATATACACTAAACTTTAAAATGTTTTAGATATTTAATGGTTTTTAAAGATATTTCTTCTGCTCATCAAGGCTGCATTTATTAGATTAAAAATCCAGATAAAACTGTAATATTGTGAAATATTATTTCAATTTAAAATAACTGTTTTCTGTGTGAATATATTTTCAAATGTAATTTATTCCTGTGATACAAAGCATCATTACTCCTGTCTTCAGTGTCACATGATCCTTTCAGAAATCATTTTAATATGCTGATGTTTTATTATCAGTGTTGGAAACAGTTGAGCTGCTTAATATTTTTATGTAACTACTGTTACAGTAGTTTACTGTTTCACTACTGTTCAAAAGTTTGGGATCAGTACATTTTTATTCTTCTTTAAAAGAAATGAATACTTTTATTAACCAAGGATCTATTAAATGAACAAAGTCACAGCATAGATTTACATTTTAGAAATATTTTATATTTGGTAAAAAACTGTTGTTTTTTACTTGTTATTCATCAAAGAATCCTGAGGAGAAAAAAATCACAGGTTTCAAAAAATATATTTGGCTGCACAACTGTTTCCAACATTGACAACTCTAGTAATAAATCAGCATATTAGAATGATTTCTGAAAGGATCATGTGACACTGAAGACTGGAGTAATGATGCTTTGAATCACAGGAATAAATTACATTTAAAATATATTCACACAGAAAACAGTTATCACATTTAAAAAAATTAATTGTAAAAAATATTTCACACATTTACAGATTTACTAATGTACACTGCCTGCCAAAAGTTTGGAAACACGCCTGGCAAAGTGTGGTTTTGGATGATATCAGCATAAACCCGTATCATTGTTTTTTGGTGCAAATACGTTAAAGTATACTTTAAATTATCATTGAAGACCAACAATAATAATTTTCATACTGATTACATAATAATGGTAATATGCCAAAGTTGAGCTACTATGGGAGGAACTGGACCGTGATGTCCATAAGAAGTGTCCAAGCAGAGTGAATCATCTTTGGGCAATCATGTCAATGTTTGAATAAACTGACAGCTTGGATGCCCAGATTATGCAGAGCTGTAATAGCTGCTAATGGTGGATATTTTGATTAATCGAAAATGTAAGTATTTTTTCTCTGTTTATGTAATAAATTATGTTATTGTAGTTTGTGTTTTCCCTTATCAGTGCTAAATTATCACAAATTAAAAAGGATTCATGCCAATGTTCTCCAAAACCCCACTTTTCTAGGGTGTTTCTAAACTTTTGGAGGGCTGTGTAAGTATCAAAATTAGCTTTCGGGTTTTTTTTTCTTTCTTTTTTAATTAGAAATCTAGTCATTTCAATATACCAATGTGCTTCCACGAATTTCTTGTAGGGATGAAGGATTCACCCACATAGATTTTGCAATGCTCCACTTTGGTCACTTACTGTAGTTTCACCACATTTACCTACAGAATGCTGCTTGGTTTTGAAAGTTTTTTCCACTAATGCATCTTAAACTGTAACATCTCTTCTACATCTAGGGTGTGGTGTATGTAAAAGGATGCAGCCCATTTTCCAGCAAGCAGCAACTGAGACGAAAGGGAAATATGTAAGTACACTACTAGCATGTCAGAATCATGGCCTATCGATTACCCCGTTTCCTTTTTTCCTGTATCTTGATACATTTTTTTGATTCAGTTGTTGAATTGCCTAACAGGTGGGATGTTTGGCAAAACCATTGATGTTCCTTTTTGACAGAACGTTTAGTTCCCCCTCATTAGAGAAAGAAGCAATTTTGCTTAAAAGCCCTTTCGCTGATTTCATAGTATAGTTATAGGATGTACTTCCTGCTGTTGAAGTCTGTGGTGAAGTATGGATTATATGCCAGCTCAGCTCAATATCTCTGTGTGCTGCTGTTAGACCAGTATACTGTACCTCACCACACATTTTTCTCTCTCAGTCCTTCTCCTTTTTTCTTTTTTAATCTCCCTCCGTCTTTTTTCTCGTCTCTCATCTTAGAATGGTCACAGAAGCACAAACATCGAACTTTCATTCAAACTAAAATTGTCCAAATCGAAATAGAACATTTTTCAAGAAGACCCCACTGTTTACCTCAGACCAAAAAGGTTCTTTTGTTCATTTTATCTACTGCTAAACTCAAAAATGTATTGCATAAACAAAAACCCCCCCGTCTTTTTTGACAAAACGTGGTTAGAGTTCAAGTCACGTCATACAGTATGAGAAGTAAATAGTATACTTTTACTATTTAAACTTGTACATACTATAATTATAGTATTTTGAACAAACATTTATAAACAAGAAACATCAATAAAGAGTGTTCTTTGCTAATGACGCCTAATGCATGAACTGAACTTTACTGTCAAGTTTGTATTATCTTTATTGAGGGATATTTAAGCAGTATTTATTTCTCTAACTGCAGACTGATAAGTGAACAATGGTAAGTTAATGGATTTGCATAATGAATGGATAGCAGCTGGTGCGGACGCCACGTGTAGATTTGCTACCTCCCTTGTTTCTGAGTTTCCTCGTACGTGTGTTGAGAAGCTGATAGCACTGCAGGAACATTGATGGATTTGCGAGGTAATCGCTGGTCAGCAGAGTTTGTCTGCATATTTTTCATTGGCCTGACGGATGAGTAGGGCCACAGGAGACGATTTGTGACTTACTCTAGGATAATATACATTTATTTTGGAATACATCATCAAGCATAGACTGTCATAACGGAGCAGTTTGTTTGAATTAACGGCACTAGCTACATTTTTTCAACTGTGACACGCTATAAAAATGGATCAAGCTCCCTCATGTTTTGATGTGTCCAAATACAAAGTAAACTGAGGCTGTAGTCACTAAAAGTAGATTTCCTCCAAAACCAAAGTGAGTTGAAATTGGTTTTGGGCGGCTATTAGCATGTCAGGTCAAACTTTGCAATGTCATGAGAGAAATGGATATTTACCACGTGCCACTTCGCTGCATGCCATCTGTATCGCCAAGCTTTCTGTTTACTCTCTGATGCGGCCATTCATCTTCATTTTCCTGTATTTGAGGTGCTAGACAGGGATTGTTTGTTTCAAGTCTAATTCATTGCTTTTGTGTAGGTGTTAGCTGGGATGAACGTGCACCCGGCAGAGTTCGACGGGCTCAAACAGGAGTTTAGCGTCAAGGGCTATCCAACCTTCTGCTACTTTGAGTAAGTTTGTCTTTATTCTGGACTCGAATGCACAAACGAAGTCACCTTGTGACTGATTTGCTAAGCTTTAAATCTATGCCAGTGTTATTTTATGCCACAAAATAGGAACTTGTTAAAGGAAACTAGATGGCCAAATAAAACAAAGTCATTGCAATATCAAGATTATGTTGCCAGCTAAATGATTGTATTTCGCAAGTATTTAAAATTCGCCAAGCTAGTTTTGTTTTAATTTAACAGTACTGCCATAGTTGGGGTGTGACAAGATGCTTATCCCCCGATTCATAAGAACGAGATATTTAGACTTTTTTAGAAAAATAAATCCTCAATGATAAAATATATTGAGAAAAATAATATGTTATTTAACAAAAACATTTAAAAAATGTAGGTGCATTTCGTCATCAACTTTTTGAAATTTTGAAATATTTTAATGAATTACATGGAATAAACAACAAACTACCACAAACTGACAGGCAAGTAATTACACAAAAAGTGTAACAGTATAAACAAATAATAACAACAAATAACACAAATATCCCTTTAAAAGCAGGTTAAGCGATTTTTCAAGTCGGGCCGAATACCTAAACAAACTTGTCTACAGCATTTCGTCATTTTCGTCATCAGGAGGGCTCGCAGACACCAATTTTTCAATTCTGCGTGCAACAGTGTATGCACGAGAAGAATTCTGAAGAGCGTATCGAGCTCGCCCGTCCTCACTAATCCATGATTGAGTATAATTTGAAAGCAGTGCGGATGCAGAAGGAACATGGAGAGTAAAGCACACCCAGGCCCCAAGTCTGCCTACGCCGGACGCTATAAAGCGACCATTGAAAACCATTTGGAATTTGTGTCAGCACGTCATAAATAGAGCTCGGCAGCAGTTTTCTGTCAGATTTATTGCGCAGCATCATACCACTATTGCGAGGGTAACCCCTAAGATCGTGCCACGAGATCTCGTCACACCCCTATACCGTGGTATTGAAAATTCATTCATTTGAAGTGAAGGATCAGAATGGTGGTACTTCTAATTAAGGTCTGGAGAATTTTTGGAGAAGATTTTCCTAGAATCATTCAAAAGTCCCGAAACTCCAAGTACATAAGAAAATGCATCTTAGTGAACACAAGTTTTGTGGAGACTTACTTTGAAATGTATTACTTAAGGGATTATTTCTAGTTTAATCTTATATTACTGCCAACAATACTGATAAATAATGGATAAAGAAAAACTGATCAAAGTCCAAAAGGCTTTCATTATTAAATGATGGATTTAAATACATAAAATATGTTCATTCCAGTAAATATTTGTTGAAATAGATTGAACTCTGCACACCAAATGTTCTTGACCACTGCGCAGTGTAGCATTGCAGGTTGATTTGCATTGTTTGAAAAAGCACTGGTTTCTTCCACAAAATAATCTTTGCATATTAAAAGGGTTCAAATTAATTCATTTCTGAGACAGTTTTGGGGCAGCTTTTTATACGTAGCGTGCTAGAACTAATAGCCCCAGCAAAAGGCATGATTTATGATCTTAAATGAATCAGAGAATTTTAATGTGTATTCTCTGCATGGTGCAATTTGTCCAGAGCATTTTTCCTGTATATAAGACTTGTGGCGACAGCTGTGCATTTAGCTTCTGTTTAGTGTTCTTTTATTTCACAGCTGTTTTAATTAATGAAAGGTTAATTAAACGCGGCCCTACGCCCAAGGCCAGATCTTTACACGACTACAGAGCACCTCTCCACCTCAGCACTGCTAATATTGCACTAATGCATTATTTGTCCTGTAATCAAAGACAGCATAGTCCTTAAATGTAATGAATATTTTTATTTTATTGTATTCATTTTTTTGCCCTTGCCATTTAATACTCACTTGAGACTAAACCTAAAAGAAAAATCAAGATTTGGTCTGACACTAAAGTGATAATTCTGTTTTTATGGCTTTTGGATTCTAACTGATTAGTGACAGTTACAAATGACAGTCCACTGCCAGCATCTGGGCTAAACTCCTACTTGCCGCAGATTATTTTCAGTCATGGAATGGAAGCAGATGATGGCAGATAAAACCCGAGTTTCTGATGCATGAAGCCTTCTTTCGTATACTGCTGTATGTTCAGAAGCATTTCTGTATACATTGGTGATCTCATCTGCTGGTGGTTGTATGGATTAGCAAGGGCACAAAGGCTGCTAGCTGAAGTCTCTCTGATTATGCTAAGAGCCCTGGGCCAAATGGCTTAATTAGCTTTGAGTCAAACGCTCATTTAAAATGTTTATCTTGGATGGTAAGAAGCAAGCGGCAGTCTTGGATGCCTTGGATCTTTGTTGTGTGGGTCCAAATATCCTAAGCTGTCTAGTGCAATTTATGTTGACAAAATAAGCCCTAACATATATTGACTTCTCCCGTTTAGGATGTCCTTTCTGAAAGAAGGCAAGATTTGAAGTATGTTTTTGTAAAAATCAATACTAATGGCTTTAAACAAACCGTCTGTTTCTGTTTTACAAACTTTTGGCCATGTTTTTATACGGAGAGTAGAGAGAGGACAGGAAATAATGGGATCGTGATCGGAACGCAGGCCAGAATCGATCCTGCTCTTTTGGTCTGTGGTGAAAGCATGTGCACTAATCACTAGGCCATGGCTCTTACCTACTTTACAAACATTTGTCCCTAAAATCGTGTCCGTCTTGTATTTATGAAAATGTTCAGGAGTTGAGCGGCCAGTTTATGATGAATAATTTTTCTCTTTTTTTTCCAAAAAGGAAGGGGAAATTCTTGCATCACTATGAGAATTACGGAGCCACCTCTAAAGACATCGCTGATTGGTTGAGAAAGTGAGTAAACCTTTTTTCTACATACAACCATTAACAGCATCTCTTTATTCTTTCTTACACCCTTTACCATTTTAAAAACTGTAAAGAATAACTTTACATCTTGGACTTCTGCCCGAGGTCTCTAGTCTACTATTACCCAGGGAGTGTTTTACAGGAAGTGTGGTGTGAAAGATATGATGCCCATTGTAAAACACTGGATGTAAACACTCCTTTGTGCCCCCTAAAAGAGATGTTACGAGGCTTTAAAATCTCTGCAGTGTCTTAACCAACTATCAAAGTGAACATGATGTACTACAGTCTACAGCACGTCTACACATCTCAGAGATTAACTTCACTAGAGCTGTGCATGCAATGCAACATCTAGTTTATGGAGTGCATGAATCTTCCAGTCATGTCGTGGCATGATACCTTGCCAAGCAACATTAAGAGAATAAATTCAGTGACATTGCTGATGCAGTGAAACCGGACTAGATGAACTAGACCAGATTAACAAGCACTGTGTCCTGAGCAGTGTTTGTATTGTTAAGTTATGTGCTTTGGCATGACACATTAGTAGTTTGGGAGTAGTATGAGAAACATGAAGTCTGGTCCAGTTATTCTGGTCAATGATTTCCCACTTAGACTGATCAATATGTCACAAGACCAGCCACAGCTTGATTTGTATTTTCTTGTTGTTTAAGGACAGGCCCTTTTACAAACAAGATAGAAAGCAAGGATTAAAAAAAGTCAAAAACTGAGATATTTGTAGATTATTTATATTTAATGATTTCTGGATCCATCTGTCTAAAAAGTGAAGTTAGAACAGGCAGTTCTGTTTATATTTAAGACCAGTTGTGTGTCACTAAAAGTCAAATTTGATGGCATTATCCAGATCTGGATCAGAGTCTGTACTTCTGCAAATCTTTTGCATATTGACACCAAGCTCTATGTGTGTCGTTGTCATATGCTGGCAGAGCCACCTGTTGGTTAAAAGTGATAAGCAATTATGTCACATTATAAGTGATTGATTGTATTTTTGTTTTTTTCAACCATTTGCTTAGCTTCTTATTCCTTCCGTTGTGCTCAGCCCCTTAATTGTTGCTTGCAGTTTTAATTTGAATAATATTTAATAATATTTCCACTTTACTTCTATTTTTTGATCAAATAAATGCAGTCTGGGTGCGCATTAAGAACTCCTTTCGTGAACAAATCTTGCCCACTGTAAACTTTAAAACAGTATTGTTTCAATGATTTAGTTAAATTATCATCACCTTTAGGGGGACTTATTAACGAAGTGTCATCCTTAACTCCTAACTAAGTTGCTAACCAGTTAGTTTGGAACAAGCGATGCAATCTGCTCTCACCATTTTTGCATAAGACAGCCAATGAAGGGATTGTGGGTGGTCCACAGTTTGTGAGACACAGAAAATTATTATTGCGATTCCATAAACTATATGACAGCTGAACTTGATTGACTAGTACAAGTGCATGTTAAAAGACTTAAAATTCTGCTCTTAAAGCACTTCCAGATGTATCCCTGGTTTGTCTTGTAGAATTAATTTTGAATGAAGATAGTTAGAGTTTGAATGTTAGAGCATTTACTTATGCACTTTACCCACTGAATGCTTGTGTTTATCCCTGGCAAACTTGCCTCTGGCTGATCTTTGTTCAGCTCATGCACTTCTAGGAGATGAGATCTTGGCTCTATCCGCTCTACGAAGGAATCATTTGGGCCACACTCATGTGGGCACTGGGCCCGTGAGGAGACAGATGTGAATTGCGAGCTCAGACTAGCTCAGTCATGCGGGTGTGACCGTTCCTAACCAGATGCAGAGCTGAAATGAGTTGTGAGATGTTTATTGGCAGTGTCCAGCTTAGAGCTTAGGTGTCTCACATTAGTCATCTGGAGGGTTTGGAGTCATGAAGTTTTTAGGCTTTGAAACAACACAAAACTTTTGACTAATGGAAATGTTTTAACTATTTGTTTTATATGTTGCACAGCCCCCAACCACCACAGCCTAAAACTCCAGAGGTACCCTGGTCTGAGTCCGGCTCAGCTGTCTTTCATCTGACCGATGAGTCTTTTGACACATTCCTGGAGGAGCATCCTTCAGCCCTGGTCATGTTCTATGCTCCCTGTGAGTATCAACGGCACTGCCTTTGCAGTACTTGGGGCTTGAATGGTTTTAAATTTAACAGTAGTCAAAAGGTTAGAAAATTCAGTTACTTCTATGTCGTTCCAAATCCATGTGTGGACGTCCATGCATGTCCATACAATTAAAGTCAATCACTAGATTTGGACTCCACTAACTTTCTTTATATGGACAAAAACAGTTGTTAAAAAAATCATTGTTACAGTTCTACAAAAGAGAGAAAGTTCTACAGGTAAACAATGACATCATTTTAATGTTCGGATCATGTTTGCTTAACAAGCCAGTTGTCAAAATTGCTACAATTATGTTTTAGACGTGTCAACATGATAACATTATTATTCTTTGCACACATTCCAAAAGCAGAACTAGTAGTAATCTTTGAAGTACTCTTTGAAGTACATCGGTGTGTACTGAAGTACCATGTGAATGTAAAATCATATACAGTATACTATTGTCCTCCTACTGTCAAAAATGCATGTATGGTACTCCAGTAACCTTATTAGTAAAGTCTAATTTGAACCACTGAAGAGGTCAGAGAGAGACAAAAAAAAACCTCTTTATGTTGTTTGAATTGCACTTGTGCGCTCAATTTTATTCTCGAATGTTTCTACCTGACACCGATTTGCTGATATGAGTATGTTGGTAGTATTTCAATTTCTTGGGAGGTTGCTTTTTTAGTGATTGAAGGAAGATGGCTCTCAGCTTTCATACATTTTTGATCAAACAACTCTGATAGAACACATTCATTTCCTGTACGGCACAGGGTGCATCCTACCGACCCACTACTGAGCATATGTGCGCACACTCTCTCTCTCCACATTAATACACTGACAAGATACCGGATGACTTGTTTACATTCTAATCAACAAGGTCAAATGCAATATCCTTGTTTACGTACAAACATCGCTTCACATGCACTCAGCTATTATAATGCCAATGACAACATCAGCTAGGCCTTTCAATGCACACTCCTCGAGTGTGTCAAGAAAAAAAATGATGCTGTACCTGCATCAGATTAACTAGAGAAAAGGCATTCTGACGCCCGCCCCCCTCAGTGTGCAGTTTCTAGTGATCTAATTTTTAGTCACACTTAATAATAATACAGTAATAAACTTGTGTACATAGTTCTTAGCAAAAATGCAAAGCATTTATGAATCAGTGACATGATTTGTTCATATTCCCATAGTGTAAATACACATTAAATCCAGGTTTGACTGACTCAGTTCTGGCTTATGATTCCTGGAAAGGCTTTTATGATTATGTAACAGGTGGGGAATCGGAAAGGGATCTCTTTAGTGAAAGTATAATTTCTTTCCAGATGAGTGCTGTTTGTGATTATGATTGACGTGTTGTAGTCTTTTATGGATATTGTGTTGGTTTTTTTGTGCTATGTCAATTATGCAAAAACATGAAATTGACCGGTGATGGTTTGCTGTTTTATGCTGGTTTAGCTAGTCTCGCCGACCTCTTAACTTGGTCATGTTAGTGTTTAGACATAATTTAAGACATAATTTATTCCTGAATTTTCAGCAGCCTTTACTGTTGTTATTATTAACATGCTTATTTAGTACACAAGAAGCAGATTGTTTTTATATTTATGATGTTAAAAGAATTCCCATTCCAATTTTCTTCATTATGATGGTTTTTAGGGTGTGGCCACTGTAAGAAGATGAAGCCTGAGTATGATGAAGCTGCTGAGATCCTCAATAAAGAGCCAGATGTGAGTTCCTTCATTCTAATTCTCTAACAAATATGTAGGGAGTGGATAATGCTAATACATTTGCTTGTCATAAAATAAGACAGTACGGAGGCAGGAGAACACTGGTGTACTGTAATGAAATGGTTCTAGGTGTGTAATTGTCGCTTTGAGGCATTCCTCCTAAAAAGTCTGTGTCCAATTGACTTGATTAAAATAAGCCAACTGTAATTTTCCATCATCCTAGACAATTTGATAACACCCGGCGGCAAATCCGAAAATGGTTTACTCTCTCAACCTTCTATTGAAAATTTCCATCCATGCATGCCATGGTAATTTTTTTGACTTATAACATGAGACACATACAGTTCACAAACATCTCTGGTCATGTTATGCGAGTGATGTGTTTCTCATTTTCCGGGTGTGTCTGCAGTGCTGGCTCTGTTCTCTAGTCCATAGTTTCAGGCCAATTGCAGTCACCAGAGCCTTATAGCTGGAGTATTTATCTAATTTTCCTTTTCCTCTGTGCCGTCCCTCTAGCTTTCAGCTTGGAGCTCCTCGGAGCGATGCTCTTCCCAGAGTTCAATAATGACACGTTATGCAATATCTAATGCATGCTCTAGTCCTCACATCTTCTCCCCTGAGAGACCTGAAGTCATTTATTTTTCTCATTCCTTGCGCTCACGGCCCTACACATGGTTTAAAAAGAGAGTCCATATGTCGAGCTTTTATTTATACATTTTTTTCTTTTTTATAGCATTTTCAATTTGCATCTCGCTGGGACTTTGGGAAAAGATGTTTAAATGTGAATATATAAATGTAAAACTGGAGTTACGAATGTGACATTTCGTAAGTTGATGTCGGAGGAATTCATGCGGCCATACTTATCTCTGAAGTGTGTTGTTGAAATGCTGCTGCGCTTTAATGAGATGTTTTTGTGTATTTGTTGTCAAGTGTTTTACACTTTTAATTGGCTCACTGCTCCGATAGCTGTCCATAGATTATTTGGCCCCTGTAGGGTTGGTGCCTAAACTCAAAAACAAATCCTTTGTTTGTGATAATGACCAAGACTCTCATCATAAATATAAGGTATCCCACTGACAGATGTGTGCAAATAGAGGGAGTTAATTGAGTTTAAGCTGAGGAAACATCCATAATGACAGTCTATTTCACAGCTTTATAATGGTGGAAACAAAGCTGTGCCAAATTGTGCTGTCATTTAATCAAAAAAGCTTGCCTGAACTTCAACAACAAATTGATTGCATTTAAACAGAGGATGTCATAAATCTGTCTAAATAACAGGCCTTTGTGTAAATATAATTTACTGGAATTTGTGTGTATGACACTCAGAGCAACAGTGCTTGTTGGGTCTCACTCTCAAACAATCGAAATGCGCTTTAAAGCACAATGCAAATAGTTTTGGTTTTTAAATCACTTTAATCAATAAGGCTACTTTACCATTCTTAATTTAACACATTTATTTAAAGAGATATACCAAGAAAGTGGTTTTAAAATCTAAAGTTTGAACACCAATTTAAAGGAACTTATTCTTATATCCTCAGTCTCTTTTCCTGAGCTTCAGTAACTGTTTAATAAATATGCATCGCATCTACTCCACCTAAAGGAGGTCTCTTCAACCACAGAACACAATCAATATTAAAATGGCAACTTGCTCTGTTCTCAAATTGCCTCATGATTTTAATTAAGTTTTGAACAGACATTTGAAACCTGACGAGTTCCAGAATTGCTGGAAAGTTATTTAGAGAGTGATTTGGGTTCAGAATTAGTGTTAGCGCCCCGATCACGTTGGTCCTTTGGAAAAAGAGCAGTTTGGACAGTGTCCAACATTTAGGATCTGTTTTGCACATTGTAGGTAATCTGATCTATCAGCTGTCAGATAATGTAATGGTGTGTTCTATCTGTGTATGTTCACATCGTTTCAGAGCCCTGGTGTATTGGCAGCAGTGGATGCCACCATTCACAAGTCCATCGGGGAGCGGTTCAAAATATCAGGCTTCCCGACAGTGAAGTACTTCGTAAAGGGGGAGGAGAAGTACACACTTCCTCAACTACGGAGCAAAGACAAGATCATCGAATGGCTACAGAAGTGAGTTGATTCAGTAATGCACTGACCATCAGCATGAAAAATTTGTAAGTTATTGCACAAGAACTAGCCTATTATTTTTTGTTGTTTTATTTTTATTGTATTATTATTGCATTTAAATTATGGACAGTTAAATATTTAGTTTTTTCAATTTAGAATAGTAGAATAATAATAATAGTAGCAAAAATAATGTATTGTTAATATTTTATTGCTGTCAAAAGATGAATTGCGATTACTTGCATCAAAAATAAAGGTTTTTGTTTACATATGTGCATTTACTGTGTATATTTATTGTGTGTGTGTGTATACACACACACACACATATATATATATATATATATATATATACATTCATGTAAATATTTAAGATAAAATAGTTTATTTATTATATATAAATATATAAATGTGTATACATCAAAATATTTTAAAAATATATACTGTATGTATGTGTATTTGTATATACATAATAAATATGCATGGTACATATACATATTACATAAACAAAAACATTTATTTTGGATGTGATTAATCACAATTGTTTGACAGCACAATTTATTTTATTTTATTGTTATATTTAATTTTTTATTATTTTATCAATTGATTTTTATGATTGTATTCTGCCCTCTTTCTTTATTGTCCTTATATAAACGTTGAAAAAAGGCTCTGTTTCTGCAATGCATCTCTGCAGAGGCGTTAATGTACAAAACTGGATGTTTTTTGACTGGATGTAGTTGTTTGTGTAGGTGGGTGGAGGTCTGCATGGGAAAATGCTTGTTTTTGCTTTAATTTATTTCTTCACACTTTGTAATATTTATTTCTGACGGAGGTGGATGTAGTGCTCAACTAAGGTCGGGTACAGGTGAGGCAGAAATTGCTTTTTGTTGTTCTGCTCTTCCCCTTTATGGTCTCTTAACTCTATATATAGTATATTATAAATGCTAAAAATGTATAAAAGTGCCCACTTTGTGGCTTTGTTTTTATGTTAAAGTGGTAACTGAATGTCACCTAGATAAAACAAGTGTAAAAAGAGACTGCAGAATTGTTTGAAAGGGCCACATACATTTGACCTGGAGATGTTTTTCACGCATTACCGAATTTCACACTTAGAGGGCCACATAACTGACAGGGATGCAGTCGATAGGAACATGCTTTTGAAAACACAAACTGACTGACTGTAAAGAGCGACCTGCGTGTGGGCTGGGAGCTGGAGAATTAACTTTTACACTGCTGTCTCCCTTGACTCTCTGGGATGTGTGCAGCGGAGCTTGACTACATTCAATCACTGCTAAACTGACCTCTCAGTGGAAGAGCTTGCCCTTGCTTTGATCCTAGATCAGTCGTTCTGTGCGGGCATCAGCTATGAGTTTAAGTGCCGTCTCACAGGTCCCAGAAAGCAGGGTCAAGCATGTTGTCAGACTCATGACTCAGACTCAATATGATAATACCATGGGACAAGGAAAGTCAGGAGTCCCAAATATGTTTTTTTTTCAATTGCTCATTGTGTGATATGAATTATTTTGTTAAGTGGCCTCAAAAAGCATTAGCACTGCAGTAACAAAATGTCAAACGATATATATACACAAAGGTTTGGAGTCAATATGATACATATATATATATATATATATATATATATATATATATATAAAAAGTCCCTAGCGATCACCGAGTCTAAACGCCCAGAAATTAATACTTTTGTTATTATAGAATTTATTTCTGTAATTAAATGAAATTCTGGCTTAAATGCCAAAATACTTTGGCAGCCGTTCAGTTTCTCTAAACTCATGGGTGTAAGTCTAATTACATCGGTATTTTGTTCAGTATATTAAAGTGATTATGAACATTTTTACAGTTATTACACAGCGACCTAACTCGGCTGTGAGTGTTACAGCCTAACAGCTCTCCTATTTAATCACAGGCTCTTTCTCTCTGTTTCTCTCAGTCCCCAGGCCCCACCTCCTCCGGAGAAGTCGTGGGATGAGATGCCGTCCAGCGTGAGCCACCTGGGAGCCGAAGATTTCAGGGAATTTTTGAAGAAGAAGAAACACGCCTTGGTCATGTTCTATGCACCATGTAAGCTTTCTTTTCTTTCAGAAATAATGCAGCTGTAGTTTTGGTCTCAAAGCACGTATCCAGGCTTTTCATAAACCTTTTAGCGTTATAGGAAAATGAATCAGAATTCTGTTGCATTCTCCTAAAGCATCATGTGCAATTGCAATTATATGGAGCACTAAAATGTGCAGGTGGCATAACATCTGCCAAAAGGCACCATAGCTTCCTGGATATAGCTATTACCACATTTTAAATATTTACAATGGGTCATAACAGTTAAATATGATGCATGTTACTGGCCGAGGAAGCAAAGGAAGATTAATTACTTGCATATCTCTTTGTTGTGAAGACAAACACAGTGTAATGCAACTCAATATAATTGAGTTGTGTAGTCCTTTTTACATATTACATAATCTTCCATAAAGAATATGTTTTACAAAAAATAGTTTTTAAATTTAAAATGTATCCAAAATACATTTTTGCTTGCATGTGTATATACATTGTATATTTATTATGTATATATAAATATAAACAGAAAAATAAGTTGTTTATATATTAAATATATTAAATAATATACAATATAAGAATATACAGCCATGTAAATATTTTCTAAATGTATGTGAGTGTATTTACACATATATAATATACAGTGTGCATGCATACATTATATAAATAAAAACTTTTATTTTAGATTCAAATTAATCATTAGACAGCAGATAGATAGATTTTTAGGTTCATATGAAAAGACTGAAGCTTTTTTCTCTTGTATATTCATTGTACATCTGCAACAGACAGCCCCTGATAGTAGCCAACTCGTTGTGACACTCTTCCAATTTGCGCAGATGCTACAATACATTTCAAACTGTTTTGAAATCTGGCCAACCAGTCGTCAGGTCTGCGCATTGTCACTAGCAAGAGAGCAGCGATGAGCAACAGCCAATGAAATTGCAAGATGAGAGCTAGACAGTGAGAAGCAGGAGCCAAAAACAAAACATCAAACTGCTACCCACGTCTCCCCCAACACTGTCTCATCTTATTGGCATTCGGCTCATTTTCCTTCGTTCATGTTGTTTGTTGACATGTTGTCAAGAGCAGTAGTGTTGCTGTGTGCTTGCGTTTGCATGTAAACAAATCTCAGGATCATAGGAATTGACAGGGAGACTGATCTTGTAATTTGATGCACGTTCTCTGCCGTTTGTCGAATAACGTTTGCACCAACATTACATAAAACAATGTTTTGTAGTGTACTTGACTATACTTATATACTAATATATCCAGATGCATTGCAGTAATGAATATTGATGAGGAAATATACTTCATTTCTGATCAAATTAATTTGAAAACATCCTAGTGGTCCCATTTTCTCTGTGTTATTTTATTTTAGTATATACCAATTATCTACTTTATGTAATCTGTGTATTTTTCAGTTAAAAATTTCAAGTTAAAAATTTGTATGAATGTGTTTTTCCACCTTGAAATAACTTTTTGAATAATAATTTTTCTGTCTGTGCAGCACCGATGTTGGTTGCGCACACATTTGAAACATAATTTCATATTAATATGCCCTTTTTTGTTATCATAACTGAGGCTTGTAACATAATTGCAGCATGTACTCAATGAACCCAATGAACAATGCTGTAATTATTTGCCATTAGACTGTATTGTGTCATACTTCACATCTACTGACCTCTCAGTCTCACTGGATCCTTTAATTACAGCTTCTTTTTAGGTGTAATACAAACGGAAACTGCAATCGTAGCTTTTGTATCGTGTATTAAAGACTTAATCAAAACAGTTAATTAGTGGTACAAACGATGGTTTAAATAGCGCCCATTTAAAACAAAGCTATGCAGAGCTTTATTGAATGATTACATCAGCGTTGCTTTGTTCTGGTGAACGGCACCACTCGATAAACGTGATAGTGGGCAGCTTTCATCGCTGTGAAGCAACTTTCTTCTTAATGATAGGGCAGGTCTTCGCATTTGTAAAAGAACTGAAGGTTTAAATATCACCAAGCTACCCTGATAATAGTGGTAACTCTCTGGAGCGAGGGTGATCGTTAAAACAAGATGTTCTTAGCAAGCAGACTTGAGCCACATCCCTTATGTCAAATGTCAGTGTCAAGTCGGTGCACCTCAAGTACATTCTGGGAATGTCTAGGGGGCAAACGTTACAGAGCGCTGGATTGATTTTGACACTCGGACCGCCCTCGAAATTGTTCCCAGGGCAACAACGACTGACCTAAAATGCTGATTGACACGCACCCCAAATTTCTTCTTGCATATGATGAGAAGTGATCATGCGCTGTTATTTTAAGTACAGCTTCTGCCAACGCTTTGACTTCTTGATTAGCGTATCTAGCTGGGCACTGAGACAGACTCGCATCGACCTCGCATGGGCTTGGAGGCCTGCCCAGCCTTTCTTCTCCTCATATAAAGGCAACATGAGCCAAAAGGGAAGGTACACAACTTTATGCTCCATTATTTATAATGACCCTCGTGCGTCTTAAATTAGACCCCTTGTTCCTCACACAAACAGGCCTTTGTTTGCTGCCCTGCAAATTATGACCGTGCCATTAACTGCCATTTAAAAGGCACCAGTTTCCAAAGTGAACTCACTTGCGTGAATAACTTTCGTTTAAAAAATGCAAAGTAACACAAGTGTGTGCAAAGGAGATTGCGTGACAACCCAAACCAGCACAGTAATGAGACGGTTGTCCCATAGCTGTGTAGCCATGCCGTTTGGCAAGTTTGTAGCTTCAGGCAGCTGTTTATTCGATGGAAGTTGTTCATTTGAAACATTTAACTCCTAATGCCTTGCATAATTTATAAGAATAACACCCTTAGCATCAAAAGCACCTCATAAGAACATGATGGAAATTCAAGTTTGGAGTTATGACTAAGGCAGGTAGAAACTCTTGAAACCAGTTCTTTAGTAAATTTGATGGACACATATTGCCACAGGAAAGCCCCCGCTGGGCCGTCTATGAGAATAATAAAGTGACTCTTGACGAGCTATAAAGTTGAATTCTGTCAGTTTAACCTGCTCTATGCAGGCGGTGATAGATATGTGAGTGTGTGTGGAAGTAATGTCTTTTTATTTGTAACGAATTCAGTCATTGTGTTGTTCTTTAGTATTCATCTCTGTGTTCGTCTATTTGTGTATGCTGGGATATATCACCGCTTGCTGTTTGTTCTCTGCATTATAAGGTAAGACAGCTCAATGAATACTTATATCTTACTGTTTTCCCCAGGGTGTCCGCACTGCAAGAACGCCGTCCCTCATTTTACCACAGCAGCTGAGCTGTTCAAAGAAGACCGCAAGGTGAGGCTCAACACCATTAAGGAGATTTCCAGCCAATCTAAATAACAAACCCTTTCAAATTACTTCCAGGTTCTGTCAAGCACAATCAAGTTCCCCCTCTCTCATTCAGACAGCCTTCACACATCCTAGAATTTAATCTCTTTTCATCTCCAGAACGTTCGCAAGGTCTTCAATGTCACAGTCACTGTGCCGTCTGATGCTGTTGACCTTCAATCTTCTACCTCACTCGTTATCCATCTAGTGTTTCTCTATTGAGTTCTATATTATAGTGGGAGGCAGACGATGCTGCCTTGGCCATGTTTTGTCAGTTCAAGTCAAGCACTCACTACAAGACTTCTTTGCCCTTTTAAAGACTTGAGTTGGTGTGGGGATGCTCATGGCTTGTGGCAGAATTGTATTTGGATGTTTTAGGCAGTTGTTCAATCTGCAGATATAAGATTTATGGAATATTTTTTGGGGAAAAAATCAGTTTAGCTTTGATTAAAAGCACAGTAGAAATTTGGAAATATTTTTACGATGTGAAGTAACTGTTTTTTATTTTTATATATTTTAAAATAGAATTTATTTCTGTGATGCAAAACGGAATTTTTAGCAACCATTACTTCAGTCTAAAGTGTCTCATGTTCCTTGAAAAAGTGTATAACATTAGTATATTAGTTAGTATGTAATTAAGTAGTTAATGCAATAGATATGTTATCAAAACTTTATTGTAAATTGCCATTTATTATTGTCGCTCCAAACTTTAATTATTTATGCTTTTATGCAAATAAATGTTGTTTTTTTTAGGTTTTTTTTTATTCCATACATTGGATAATCAAGGGGTCCGGTAAAATCATTATGTAGTTCTCAGATGGCACAAGTTGGGAGGTCACAGGTTCTTGCATGTTATCCTGTCTATTATTTCTATCTTGCATGCACTGCGCTGAGTCTGCTGTGATCTGTGGCATTTTGCTGCAGACTACAGTAGGTGAAATCTTAACACACAAAGACCGACAAGCTTAAGTCTTGTAGTGTGCTTAATTTTTAAATTCATTTTATCAAGTGCCAATGTTTTCACTTTTTTCACACTTAAGACACATCTTTCTGAGTAACACTTCATCTCAGGCTTCTACACACACTGACATTTCATCATTCTCTAAATCTTTCCTCTTTCTCACGAAACCTCTTTGAAAGTAGCTGTCTCTCTTTTGAATCAGAGGCCTGTAAAAACGTTTCCTTTGGCTTCTTTAACAGCAGACATTTATCACTGGCCATAAGACAGTGATGTTGAATTGTTATTTGCAAATGTCTATAATATATCAGGCACAGCGTCAGTCCTCTTCAATTTCACTATTGCTCTTGAGTTTAGACTTGCGCATAATCGTTATTCAGATGGACGGCATTTGGAAATTCACTTTGCCAAGATTCAAATGGAGCCAGTTTTGTTTTTTTTGTCTTAGATTTTATGCTAACGCCCTTAAAGATATTATTAAAAACAGATACTTTTTGTCTGAAGACTAAAAGCTCTGTTCATGAAGCTCAATTTGCTGGTTTTTCCAAACATTGAGCCACTTCACAGCATTCTTTAATATACAGCGAGTTATTTTCTCAATATGCGTAAACCTCCGCTCCTGTCTGTCAGTCATTGCATCTGAATTCATGAGGCTTCTGAGACCACATGAGCATCAGAAACGTTTTATTATTTACACGTTATATGTCCGGGCTGTCGAATGCTTGATTTGGGTTGACAAGCATTCTTAGGTGTACAATTATTTTCCAGCCAACCTACAGAGATAAATGGCTCCTGGTCATTTGCCCAAATGATTTTAGCTACATTGAAATCCTTCCAGCCAAAAACAGCAAAAACTGACTATGAAAACAATTATGACATACAATAGGATAAAAATGACACAGGTTTCCCATGCTTTTCCCCAATAATTAACCTTTTTAATCTATGTAAAGCACTTTTTCTTTCTCTCTCTGCCTGCACACACGTATTGGCTATGTTTCCATCCAAAGCTAGGAATTTAACTTATTGGAATATTGCATAAATATTTGCAAATAAAGCACCAGTTCCATACAATGAGTAAAAAAGAACAAACGCATCTAAAGTAGGAGAAGACACTGAATACAAGGTTTTCATACATAATAAATGACTTGCACCGTAGAGCGAGCAGAAGAAACACAATAAGTATGGTCATTTCTTCAGGAGGTGGATGCCTGCTGTATGGGAGCGCAGAGAGTTCTGGGAGGCAATTATACAGAACATTTTTGATAACAGACTTTGCTCAGGCATTTCAGATGCTGTGCAATGAGATTGGCCCACTGCTTAGACAAGTTATACCATTCCTTCGTATACTGTCACATGACTTTGTTGCATGTGTTGGAATTTATATAGTAATCGTGTTTACCTCTCCCATTATTCACATTAAAGGTCACTGCAAAGTCCGAAATTTTCACACGTTAAAAAATAAATACGACCAATGTACGCATCAGGGTAGGGTTTTATTTTTGTTTAATTATTTTCGTTTTTGCATCCATAGCAAACATTTGTGTTTTAAAGCTGAACGATGTTGTGGGATATAGTAACCATGGTATAAGTGAAATTGATTGACTTTGGGCCATTCAATTATTGAAAAATAATGGTTTCATTACAATCTCAGGTTTGCATTATTTTTCAATAATTCAACAGGCCATTGTCAGTTATTCCTTAGTCCATATCCTGTATATGAAACTGCTCATCCATTATTTACTAGTGAATACCATACTTCACTATATAGAGAAAGGCTGAGGGAAAATGAGTTACATTTCAATGACTTTCAAGAACACTTCCACTCTCGCCTCTCATACTGAAAAGCATTTGCAATTTTTGTATGATTTAGGATATATACAGACATAAAGAATACAGGAATAGTCAGAAATAGAAATGTAAAGGGGAGTTTTGACTTGCAAGCCATATTTAGTTGATAATGTGGATAACGATGTGGCTTTTCCAACAGAATTTAATTAGTCGCCTTGTCTTAATTCCAATAGAAATCAGTGCAATGGTAGTAAAGGAAATGGCAGGGCATATGAATTAGTGTAGCTCAAAATTTTCATTCAAGCCACATATGGACGTATTTGGATTGGGTTCACATTTCAGACTACAAAGAGCTGAATATGCTAAACAACCAGCTTTTGCTGCCTAATATGCTCATCAGTTTTTTTTCATAGGTTCATCAACGTAATTCACTAAAAGGCTAGTTGAATTTTCAAGTAAATGTGACCCTGGCTCTCAAACAAAAAGGTTTGTTTAATTGTATCAAGGATTTGTGCTTCTGGTTCCACTTGGAGTCCAATTATCTTCTGGTTCCACTGTTCATCCTCTGTTCTCATTAGTGCTCATTTCCTTTATGTATAGTGCATTAGTAAACATCTCGAAAGGCCTTCCAGCAGAAAAAGGCTTAGAACCTCATTTCTTAAATTCTTAATAAAGCCTCTTTGTACCCTGTTGTTTCTGCTTGACTATTAAACAGTTTTTTTGGTAGTGAAAGCTAACATATGCAGTCCAATTAAATACAACATACTTCAATTGTGGAAAAAGGCTTATGGTTTAAAGCCTAGTCTTGGTTCAGATGTTCTTTTCTTTACCTGTTTTAACTTAATTCCACCAAATGGAAAAACCTTCTCTTCTGTAATATTCATGAGCTCACGGGCCGTTTCATTTCCTCTGCGCAATGACCTGGGCTCTTTCTCTGTGAGGCTGATAATTATTGTCTGAGAAGGATCTCTTTGCCTTTGTGAATGACCTTTTTTTTTTCGCCTCATCCATCTCATAAACCACCCTCTGTAAGCACGAAACCAAGACTATTCTATGAGTCTTATGTTGCTTGCATCTGCTTATTGGTGAGGTTATAGAAAGATCAGTCAAGTGCCAAGAGGGTATTCCACCAACACGAGGATCGATATTAGAATTGGCCGGAAACCAAATGAACAATCCCTTTGCTCTCCATTTTCTCCTGTCGATATAAAGACAGAATAATCACAGACACATTTATGTCAACCAATGAAACTCTGTAATCTTGGAGGATCATGTTTGATTGGTGCACCAAGATCCATTTCATCGCTTTTCATGCAAGTTGTTTTTATCTTAAGAGTGAGAATACTACATGCGTATAGCAGCAAACGTGGTTGCCATGAAGATAAATATTTAGTTATGCAAAGAAGGCTTTTTGTTTTCACCTTTAGAGTGATAAAATGCACTGAATACCATTTGACAGGGCTAAAATAGGCCTTGACGGCATCTGTTGGACTAAAATATGCCGTTCGTCAAGAGACATTTATGGTTCATTTGTTTGTGTTTCGCTAACTGCCGTCCTCTGATATCATGAGCATAAATCTTTGCTCTTGTTTTATTATTGAGGTGTTTGCTGTATTATTTTACCCAACGCTGCTTTGCATGGCCCTTCTTGACAAGAATGCATTACTCATTTTTCATTACCCTAGAGAAAAACGGCAGGCTAAATTCAGGACGTAGGGGTGCAGCGAGCGAAACGGTTCAGTCAGTGCCAAAGCAGCTGTGCTGTTAGATTTCACGGTTACGTTTTCACACATTAAAATATCTACTCCAAAGGGCAAAGAAGTTTGATTTTTAGGTGCTATTGACTGTCAGCTTCAGGGTTTTAATATATTGCTGTCATTCCTCCTTAATTGTTTTTGCCATATCAGACGGTTTATATACAAGCCAATAGTCATCATCATTCAAATGTGCTGCCATGCAGTCTTGTGGATTATTGAATAGTGTTTTACATCTCTGTAAATTAGGCCAATAGAAACTTAAAGCAATGTTCAGTTCAGTCCACACACCATACAATGCGTATCAGTGCAATATGGCTGTTTGATTAAAAATGTGTTTCAAATATACAGCTTTCTCTAGGGAACGTAGACTCTCCCAGGAACTCGGCACAATGGGTCTCCAAGGGGCTCAGGAGCGTAAACAATGAAACCATGATCAGACAGCATAATTCCTCGACACACACCACATCCCACACAAACTCATGCCTTTTTTTTAGTGTTGAGGGAAAAAAAGTATGCTTTTATATTTCCAAAAAGTCCTGATAGATGCAACCACAGCTCTGTACAGTATATATCACATTACCATTGTAATACTATTTGATACAGCATACTTTTAAGGGGAAGTTAGGGGTATTCGTTTAAGACAAACTGTTTCATGTCAAAATGATTGTGCTGTAATTCCTTTCAGATTGCATATGCTGCAGTGGACTGCACAAAGGGACAAAACCATGAGTTGTGTAAACAGGAGGGAGTTGAGGGCTACCCAACATTCAACTATTACAACTATGGGAAGTTTAGCGAGAAATACAATGGGGAAAGAGGGGTAAGTGCTCTGCTCATTATTTAAAACAGCTGCCCTATTAAGAAACACATAAAAATGTATGAATGTTATTGCATATGACAGCACATCATAAGTTGTTATTGTAGATAAATGGAAGCACAAGCACACTTATCTCATATCATATATCTACAAAACACCTGTGAAAAGTAAAAATGACAGCAAAACAGAAAAGGTCTAGCTGATTTATTTTGTCTTTGCTAATCTAATATAATGACATTTTACATACATTTATAGGCAAATATATTTGTGGCCACCATGATAAATGTTTTTTTTTATATTATGAGGAAAACAATATTATATTTTTTACTTTGTACACTGTCTACTTACAGGAAGCTGGCTTCACTGGTTTCATGAGAAATCTCAGGGGCCGAGACCAAGAGAAAGTTGTCAAGAGGAAGGAGGAGCTCTAATAGTGTGGGAGTGGTTCCTATAAATGGGAGGAGCCTATTACTGCACTGTGACTTGGGCAGGGACATCCCAGCACTGATGCCACAGACTTGAAACCTCAGCTAAAAAGGCTATTTTTTATACAGCTGTGCCCTTATGTTTGTAATACCAATGTTCAACCATCAAACCACTTTTTGTTTTGTTTTAATTTTCTCTGAAATCGTTTCCAAATACTGTGACTTCATTTACTGAAATCCACACCTGAAATCTATGCAACACTCGGCCCTCACTCGCCAGGGTCCCATACGTGTGATGGGTGGCTGGTGTTTAATGGGGAAAACCAGTTATCGCCAGGATACATTGCCGTCACTCCCATTCCAGTAAGGAGTAATAATGTGTACAATCGTATCTGCAAATATTTTTGTTAAAAAAAAAAAAAAGAGAAAAAAGGAAAAAATACTGTATGACATCATGGTTTTGGGAGTAAAAAAAAAAGGTGGAGAAAGTTGTTGTAGCTGAACTTTGTGGCCTTAAATGTTTGAATAACTGTCGTCCAAATATTTGACTATTTTCAAGAAATACCGTACTAGGGGCCAGAATACAAGAGCAAATACAAGGACATGTATTCAAGCAAGTAGTTTACTCATGTTTTATTGTGAGTTATGACAGAAAATGCCAAAAAAAGAAAAGTACAAAAAAAACATTTTAGATTGAAACAATGTTTCAGAATTAATTCCTGGAAGTTTAATCCATGAGAATTTCTGGGCCCTTCACATTCCATTGTAAATTAATGTTTCTGTTTATTTTAAAAGTCTGGTTATGTAGTTTCTGATTTACATTGCTGTTCTAGATACACACGGACATATCCTCTTCTAAGCATGGGAATGGTACAATAAGTGATGATGGGAACCATAGATAATGTCTTCATTTATGCGAGAGCGAGATGGCTTGCTTTAAGTTATGCTGAGTGATGCTGATTACCACCTTGCTGGTTTAAACAGTGTAGTGCCGGAGGATCTGTTTTACTCGCTCTATGCCAGATGTTGGCACTTTTAGTGATACCGCACCCCTTACCAATATCTCTGTGGCGACTCCACTATTGTGTGTGAGGAAAACTCCCTGCTCTAGGCTGTATACATATTTAATGGTCTTGTAGCTGAACATTTGTTGTATAATTCAGAAGGTTGGTTCGTTTCATTATGAATAAGGTTCTCAGGGATAGCGAAACACAATTGAAGAGCACCATCGCTCATCGTAATTTGCAATCCAGTTGGGTGTGCTCTATTTACGTCGCCGAATTATGACTTGTTTACATGTGTCTTTGGGAGATGGAACATGAAAAAAATAATTGAACAGGAATTTAGTTTACATTTCCTTGCCAAATTTGTGGCAAGAAGTATTGAATAAAACATGAGCCAAGGAACGCTGATGCATAGATGTCAATTATATGCAAGATAATGGCAAGTTCAAAATACTGTCTGTAAGGTTAAATAGGGATCACGTGCTGAATTTGTATCATGTAGCTAAACGTAAAAGGGTCCTGTTGAGGGGAAGAGTACAGATTGCTTGCCAGAACATGTTTAATAATGGTCCAAAATGACAGATTTATTGGATAAAAGCTTGCACAGATTTGTCTTACTACGTGCAACCACTGTCAAGATATTGTTTGTTTGTGCGTTGACATTTTTATCAATATTTGGATGGTCGGGGGCATTCACCTGGTTCCTCAAAGTTATTCTCTTGTAGAAAGGTCTGCTTTGTCTTATCCCAAAGGTCTGTGGAATGTGGAAGCTACCACAATGCCAAGAAGTCACTGTCGCCTTTTTTTTTTTTGTGCCCAGCCATATGTACAATTTTGCTGCATTAAACACAATGCAAAATAAAAGGCATACATTTCCTAGACCCATTGTCAAAATTATTTAAATAACATTGTGTACTTATTAGTTGGTAATGAACATACAAAAATTTTAATTCTGTCATTAATTACTCACCTTTATGTGGTTCCAAACCCATAAGACCTCTGTTCATCTTCAGAACACAAATTATGATTAATTTGAACACAAATTAAGCATACGCTTTCTTCTAGGTGCATGTAGCCGCAGATTATGCACTGTAAATGTGTGTGCTTTCACCAGGATGTAAATGACTCTTATTACGTAAAATGCATAAAAAATTGCTTAAACAGTGCATTGTGAGATGCAAGTCAAGAAAGAAGAGAAATTGATGTTGTTTTCTTTGTATTCTCGTAGCATCGCAAAAGTGAAGTTGTTCCACTGATGTCACATGGACTGTTTTACCGTTGTTTTTGCTATGTCTTTGGACCTGGATCACTGCCAGTTGTGTTGCTGTCTATGGAGGGACAGATGGCTCTCTGATATCATCACAAATATCTTCATTTGTGCTCCGAGGATGAGCGAAGGTCTTATGGGTTTAAACGACATGAGGTTGAGTAGTTAATGACAGAATTATTTTGGGTGAACTAACCCTTTAACGTGCAAGAACTTTAAATTTCTTCATTTTTTTCAAGATTAAATCTAAACTGGGTTGAAATGGAGTGTTTCACTATTAATTTATTTCCCCAGGGGATGATGGTGAAAAATTTTACTATATATATATATATAAAATCTTATAATTGAGGCATCAGTGTGCTAATATTTTTACCCAGAAAATAATGACACAGAAAGGCAAAAAAGGTGCAGTGCGCAAGAAATATTTGTGAACTTTTGCTGTTTTTCTTAAACACCAAAGGAGAAATGCGGACTGGTTTGCAGACACCTCATTTGTTTTTAATTTGAAAGATATTGTCTTCAATAAGTCCATATTTATATATACTTAATTTCTTCATTATTTAAGTAGGATAACAATACATGCATACATGCTTATTAGATATCAACGTTAATGTTATATAATGTGAAAATTTTCAGAAGAACAGCACATCTGACAATCTGAGTTGTTCTTTTGCGTTTTGCTATTTGGGTAAATATGGTAAGATGTGTCACTGCTTTGAAATGAATGAGAAAATTAGTCTTTGCCTGCTGCCATTTAACACCTCTGCTGTTATGGTGTCTACAACAGAGTACAACAAATAAATTGGCTGAAGAAACTGCGAAAACAAGCACTACTGTGCTGTCCTTGAGTAATTTCTTATCAAACTTTTCTGTCAGGTGTTTGTTTACGAAAGTCTTCCTGGACTAATTTTGTCATCATCTCAAACTAGCTGAGCCCTTTGCCATCTTACTGCACAGGAACCCTTGTAAGAGGCATGAGCTGTTTGCCAGATTGGAAACTCAAGGGATGAGTCATTGTTGGACATTTAAACGACTTCCTGTGGAGAAACACCTGCTGGTGAAATGCATGTGTTGTCAAGTGCAATATGTGACTCTTTAATGGTTTGGAGAGAAGGATGGGTCCATCAAAATTACATGGAGGAAGCTTACTGAGGGTGCAGGCAATTACTTTTGGCTGGATGCACCCCTACATGTCAGAACCAGGGGTAAAAGGAGGACAAGAAAATGCTAGCATGAATGGAAGTTAAGAAACAAGATAAATAGACATTATACCGTGTGTAATACATAGTACACTTTGTCTAATTGGGTAATAAAGCGTATCCCATCTCACTGACCTTAAACATCCAGGAAATGGCGAGGAGCTGTCATAATCCAGACATGGCCTGTCAACCACCTTTCTTTATCACCAGGAAATTGTTTGCCAGTTCAGACTGAATGCAGGCCTGTAATTTGTATCTGTCAAAAATAACACATAGCAACATTATAACGCTGGCATAAAATTGTTTGCTATTAAATAGGTTTTCTGTTTTCAGAAAAAGAGGGGGAAAAAAGAATGAGCTAATAATGATAATGTAATTCGTTACATATTTTATATCTTTAAATGAGTATATGAAATGTAATATACAGTTTTCTAGCAGAGACTCAATTTGTGTTTGAAAGAATCAGTTGAGTGAATCATTCAAGGCTATTCATAAATAAAGTCACTTGTTTCAACTGGAATGATTAAATGAATTGGTTGAATAAATGACTCTATTGAAAATGACTCAAAATGAACCTATTGGCGTAACTACACAGAGAGAGTTGCTAAAATGAATGAGAGTCTGAAAGCTGTTACATTACAAGATGTACAGTACATTCATACCCTACCCATAATTCAATTTGTATTACCCTAAAGCCTAATATATTATTTTATTAATATTCAATAGTGTTAATTATTAATTAACTCTAAACACCTGCAAAAGATTCCTGAGGCTTTTAAAAACTCCCAGCCTGGTTCATTACTCAAAACTGCAATCATGGGTAAGACTGCCGACCTGAAAGCAAATGTTCCATGTCATTCGGAAATCAAGGTGCCAGAGTCTGGAGGAAGACTGGGGATAGGGAAATGCCAAAATGACTGAAGTCCAGTGTCAAGTACCCACAGTCAGTGATGGTCTGGGGTGCCATGTCAGCTGCTGCTGTTTGTTCACTGTGTTTTATCAAGGGCAGGGTTAATGCAGCTAGCTATCAGGAGATTTTGGAGCACTTCATGCTTCCGTCTGTTGAAAAGCTTTTTCAAGTTTTCATTTTTCAGCATGACCTGGCACCTGCTCACAGTGCCAAAACCACTGGTACATGGTTTACTGACCATGTTATTACTGTGCTCAATTGGCCTGCCAACTCTCCTGACCTGAACCCCATAGAGAATCTGT
>JAUYWG010000042.1:15960777-15973588 GCA_034779775.1 Enteromius afrohamiltoni
GAACATAATTATTTGAAGGTTGACTTTTTTTGTATTAAAAACACTTTTCTTTTATTGGTCGGATGAAATATGCTAATATTTTTGAGATAGGAATTTTGGGTTTTCATGAGCTGTATGCCAAAATCATCAATATTTAACATTTTTAAATATACATGTCTAGTATCTATAAAACACAAAATAAAAATCCCGTTTGTGGGTTTGCAGAGATTTTGTAGAAAAGGCTTTTATGAAAGACTTTTTCCACGGGTCAGGAAGTTCACAATCTAATTCCACAGCATCTCTAAGGAAAGACCTGCGACGCCCCTTGCTGCCCATTGAGCAATGCAGTGACAGTTCCACCTCAGTGTGCACAAATGAGCTGCCAGCGCTTTATTGTGTCTCTGGCTTTGCTCTGTGTGACTCATAGTCTCTGGAGACCTGCTGAAAGTTATGCAGCTAAAAGCCCAATATCAATCAAACCCGCTCAGGTTATTTTAGTGGAGAATTTGAAGGTTGATAAACACTTGGATTTAGCGATGATGTGCCTGTAAGAGTGTTAGGAAATGGTCTGTGAAGGACGTGTTAAGATGTATTGTTTTCTAGGGCTTAGGAGGGGGTTTTGTGTTTTCCTGCATAGTTTGTAGATGCAATGTTGCTCAAGGTTTGTCCTCTTTATGCTACAAAAATAATTATAGAAATGAAATAGGCTATATTTTGTACAGTACAAACATTTCACTCACCCCGAAACAGGAGTAAATGGCTGAGATGAACATGACTGCCATCAGGAGGACCAGGCACAATATATAGAAGCCAACCATCAACCCAGAGCTGCAGAGAAACAAACAGATGTAGAAAAGAAACAAGGTGAATAGAAAATAGATAACTCTGCAATTTACAATATATATTACATGTCATAATTAACAATTAACATAGAGTCTAAGGGAGAGGAAAGACATGTTTTGGCTGCTCAGGTATTAACTGTCTTCACCTTTACAAATTCGAAATGAATGAACGCTTCTGTGTATGAAGGCTATGTGACATTCCCATTCAAAAGCAAACAAAACCTTCCTAAGCCTTATACTTGTTTGAAAGGACCAGAAAACATTTTGGAGGATCAGGCATTTAACTGAAGTGTATACGTACTGTGGCACAATGATGATCTGAATGAAGCAGATGAATAAAAAGACGAGGGAGGCACAGGCTACGTATGCTCCAAACCTGGCGTCTACCTGTTTGGAGTACTGAAAGAAGAAGAGAGAAAAGAGTGGGGTTACAAATACAGTTCAAAGTGAGGGAAGGGGATGTGTTAATGTTTATTGTTTCATTTAGTGCGTACTGAAATATTTTTGTGGAATTTATTTATTTTTTTTCAGAATTCTTTAAAGAGAAAGAAGTTTGATTCTGAAGTATATTTCAAAAAGAAAAACATTGGAAATAGTTATCTTTGATGAATGCAATATGTCGTAATAAAACTTCATCTTTCAAAAGCAAAAATCTTTCTGAACCGAAACTTTTGAACAGCAGAGTAAATTGCTTCATTCATGAACCTAAAATAGAATGTCAGGACACAGACGATGAAAGCAACAAAAGCAATAATTATCTCCACTACAAACTGGAAGCTCTGAAAGAGCTGTGTGATCAGTGGCAGACGTATGAGGACCGATGCGCAACGTGCTAAAAGTGGATGTGACTGCAGATGGAGGATGAGAACGCAAAAAAGCAGAGGCTGAGAAACATTCGTTCCATTCCCTTTCATCACTCTTTACAAAGAAACCTTGTCTCCTACGTGTGACAAAAACCGCATCTTTTCTGGGAAAATCTGGCATCTCTTTGAGGTGGGGGAGGTCAGTGGTGACAAATGCTTTGAAGGTAACACCATAAAATGACTTAAATCACAGTGCAGCATGAAGACGTCAGTCTCTGACTCATTCTGAAGCTGGACCTTGAATTCTATTGCCTCTATTCATCCTAGCAGCGCCACATCTTTGAGCTATGCTGAATATTTTTTCTGTACAACAGTACTATAATTGACTTCTGATTGGCTCTCTGCCCTATTTTTTGCTATGCAACTGAAGGAACAATTTACCAATTACATTAACTAATGATCTGTTAAATAGTTAGTTCCTTCTCACAAGTCACGCAATTTACAACAAAATCTCTAGAAGGATAGATAATGTCAGATTGATGACGCATTTAAATCAGAAGACTTTTTTTGAAAAGCATAAAAACACACTTACACAATCAACCAATTTTCAGTGAACAACAATGTGGAAAATTTCATTTCGGCCTATTCTTTAAAGGAAGCTTTCATATAGTGAACAACTTGCATAGACTACTTTATTGTGTGCATTTATTAAATGCTATTTTAGTATTTATGAATATTTATATTTTAACATTATATTTTGAGTTTTAATTTCAAATGCTTTATTAATTTTAGTCATTTTAGTACACCATCTTTTTTTTATTTCAAATACAGTACAGAACATTTTGCAAAATGTCTCCTTTTTAGTGGTTCAAAACCTTATTTGTAGTGCTAAGGTTTATCTATTCATTAACGCTAGTAATGAAGTCATACCTTCTTCTCCAGGTCAGGTTCCCGGAAAGTCAGCAGAAATTTCTTGACGTGTTCGGACCGTAATCGGTCGATGCTTCGAGCATCAATGGCACGGCCCAGAAACTCGTCCACCTCATCCTCAGGGTTCAGGTTTTCTTGCGTGTTTCTGAAAATAAAATGTCTAGATAACAAGACGAGACACATGTTTTTGAACTTTTTCCTCCCTTCTTAGTTATCCTTTAACTTTCTTCTATAACTTAATACTATAAAGCCAAAGCACTGCATCCCTCAACAAAAACTAAGGACAGTTCACAATCACCATGGTTAGCCTTGAATGATTGCCAATCAAAACTGTAATTTACACTAAAAAAGCAGAATTCATCAAAATCTCAAGGCCTTGCAATCACGTTCATGCAATTCAGTAACTAAATCACAAAAGAGAAAAACAAGGTTCTGCATTTGAACTCAGATACAGAGAAGTGTCATACTTGACATATAATAGGTTGCAGTCTCTCTGTATAAGGTTTGATGATGAATTGCGTAAAGAAGCAAACTGACTTGCATATCTGTATTCACACATTTAGATAAAAGCTGACTAGTTAATACAAGCAAAGTGGTACAGGCATAAGTATCAAGGGACCCAGGAATGTAGGTTCTGATTTTTTGACACCACTGGAAAAGTGATGGATAAGCTCACACTACAGTACATGCATGTGTTGATTAGTTCATTGGTAGTTGGCAGTTCAATCACATATGAATATATTTAAATGTCTTAAGTAGGTCTACATAGAATCGGTGACAACAGCTCAGCAGTTTTCCAACAACTACAGATGCATATCATTCACAAAGCTTAACACCACCCCTTTGGGTTTTTTTTGTGTCTTTTTTATTTGTTTGTCCAACTTACAGTTAGAATAATTCAATGTTTTAATGTTTTCCCCTCTATATTTAATAGCCCTACTTACATGACACTGAATATATTGATTGATATATAATTCAGCTGATGCATCCCGAGTCTTTATTGGTTATTTTATAACTTTCAATGATACTCATTCGACAACTTTTAAAAGTCTGCACTATATGTTTCATAACATTACTTTTAATTATTTGAAGCGTAACACAATGCAAAGCTACATGCACCTTTCAAACGTTTGAGGTCAGTTGCACAAATTTTGTGAAAGAAATCAGTAGTCTTATTAAATGCAAACATGCACTGAATTTATCAAAAATGACAGTTAAAGCATTTCATTACAGAATGTTCAAGTGCATTTGAACTTTGTCAAAGAACTCTTGAAAACAAAAATATTAAACACCACAACTGTTCTTAACACCGATAATTATAATAATAATATAAAGAAATAATTTAAGCAGCAAATCAGCATATTAGCATGATTTACATTAGCATGAAATACAGTAATGACTGCTGAACATTCAGGTCTACTGCCACATAAATTACATTTTTAAATCTCAAATATTTTTTTGAACTGTAAAAATATTTCACAATACAACTGTTTTTAGCAAATAAATGGAAACTTCATTAGAAACTTCTTTATAAAAACCTTTGAACAGCAGTGTATAAAAGATCAATTCTGTAATCAACTATAAAAATTGGCATGTATGGTAGAGGCATGAAGATGTGTTCCATATACTCACTTGTCTTTGGGGTCCTCAAATCCCTGCAACAAAATTAGGAGAGAAAATGCATTATACTTCAGTGCAGAATGAATGAGAATATCTGCATCTGTACAATCAGCACGACAGTGACCTCTTCTGGAGGACCTCAAATAACGTAATAAAATGTCTTGATTAAAGAGAAATTCAAAAGATATTTATTGAAAAAACTGGAAAACGTTGACGCCACAAACTTCTCTTCTAGTTGGTGTAATAAAAAAAAAACTAAAAAAACAAAAGCAATGATTTACCCAACACCCTATTCCAAGTATAAGTCTCTATTAATTTCACATACTGTCAACATGCAACAGTACACTCAGTGAGACTGAGAATGTATTATTACTGTACTGAAATATATCGAATATAAATAATAATAAATAATAATAAATCGAATACATGATGTCTGACTAATATTTATACTGAGTATAAACAAGCAGAGAGCTGATTCAGGTGGCTTTATTTATGGCCGCAAGCTTTTTGAGAGGAATTTAAATTCAGAGCTCACTGAGAAACAGAAGTAAACAGAGCCGGCTGATGAGGCATTGATTTATCGTGGTAGGAGGACATGGGAAACACGGAGAGGAAACCAAATAGGCTCATGTTTCACATGTGCTTCAGCGCTTAGTGTTTTGTCCTTTCCTCAAAGGGTTTAAGTATATGATTTTACACCAAAAATAGATACTGCCAACAAAGACAACTGGTCGTTTTACACAAGAAGCACAAGATTGATACGTAGCACGTACAAATGTAAAATAACTTATTATGTGAAATAACAGTATTATTGTAAAAAACAAAAAAGCTTTGTCATTACACACTGCTCAAAAAAATAAAGGTAACTCTTAAACAAATCGCATACGGCTTAAGTAGGTACAACTGAACGTACTACCCAAACTGTTAAAACAGTATGTTCTATAGTATGAATGGAATTCAGACGTACTACATCCGCCATATTGATGTTGTCACGTGTCATGCGTCATCGTCACAACAGCGCGAAAATGTAAATTGTCAATAAGTCATCCATTTATTTAGATTGTGTTAAACAAGTGTAATTTAAATCACAATAAATGTTTTTTTTCCTGAGGTACGTACACTTGAAATGAGCCACATCTCAACTTCCCGCCATTTTTTACTTCTCAGCAAGACACCCCCAATAAAGGAGTGTTTCTGCAGGTGGAGACCACAGACCACTTCTCAGTTCCTATGCTTTCTGGCTGATGTTTTGGTCACTTTTAAATGCGGGTGATGCTTTCACTCTAGTGGTAGCATGAGACGGAGTCTACAACCCACACAAGTGGCTCAGGTAGTGCAGCTCATCCAGGAAGGCACATCAATGTGAGCTGTGGCAAGAAGGTTTGCTGTGATTTAGTCAGCACATTCAACTATGTAAAGAACAAAGTATATTCAGATCTAGGGTGTTATTTTAGTGTTCCCTTTATTTTTTTTCAGGAGTGTATATTAAAATTAATATTAGAACTGAGCAGTCTTTAAACATTTAAGCAAAACCCCTTTTCTTAGGTGTCGAGACCATTGAAAAACCAAAACAAATTATAGTCTATCCAGAACATAGCACAATCATTTCAGTTTTTTACTGTAGTATTGGTATAGAAATATAAGAATCCAATTCTCCACATTAAGTGCTTTGGATAAAAGCATCTGCTAAATGACGACTACATGCTTAATATATAAAAAATAGCAGATATACGGGTCAAGGGACAGACTGAATGTTCCCATTAAATATCAAATGAGCATTTTAATGGTAATTTCTAACCACTAAACATTAAATTATGGGAGTAAAAAGCATCCAAGACACAAGTTGCTAGATGCATAATAATAGCCACTGAATTTAGAGTCTCAAGAGACTACGAAGTATTCACTCGACAGAGACTACGACCCAGTCAGTATGTTGACGTGTTACTCTCCTTCGACTGAGCAACACCTTCTGAGCCAATGCAAGCCTCTAGACAATACAACAGACAAAAACAGGTGCTGTTGTTATTATGAAACAGATAATCTATTCGTCAGAATACTCCGCATGTTTATCTGCCTTCATCAATGCTCTGTGTTTGTGTAGGCGTGGACAGATATTTGGCAATTACATGCCAGTGTGCGCTCCAGCAGGATATATCGAGCGGGATTTATCTGTGACACTATCAAACGAAACTGCACAAGTAATTACAAACAGGTTCCCGTATCTGCTGTTGGTTGGACAAACACATATTCCAACTGCAATATCCCTGCTGGTGGACTGTGTAACTACATCGTTTATTTTCAAAAAACAGCTCTCGCCATTAAAAAAGTTTGAGGCCTGTAAAGAAGCCTATTATGCTTACAAAGGATTTTGTTTCTATTTTATTTTAACAGTATTTTAACTGTATTTTTACAGTCATGTTAAAATAGCATTACAATTAAAAATAGTTTATTTTCATGTGTTAAAAAGCCATATGCTGAGAAACATCTCTTATTATTATCAACGTTGAAAACAGTCCTTTGTGGAAAATATAGTAGATAATAGATTTTTTTGGGAACATTATAAATGTCTTCCTCACTTTTGATCAATTTAAAGCACCCTTGGTGAATTAAATTCACCACAAACTTTCAAATTGTATTTAATTATACAATTTTTGAAAACTAATGTGGCACATTTATGCTGGAATATTAAAACAATATTAAAGAATGAACATGATAATCAGCAGAAATCAACCGAGATGAGAAGGAACAGGTGATTCAGACAAAATAGAAAAGATAAAGGGTATTCCCATGGAGCTCACGGGAACGAATTGCTGGTTCCACTTTGCCTGATTAAATCCCTCAGGGCGGTATGTGAGGCAATCCAGCTTTATTTAATTAGAGAGCTGTTCCCTTTGGGTTCCAGAGCTGGGGAAGAGCTGAGAACTGAAAGAAAGAACAGGGACTACACAAAGAGCATGAGGCCCTTTACATGTGGCCCTAAAGCAATGTTCTTGGGATTGTTTTGGCTTAGTTAACACATGGTACAAAAAGCCTCCCCTGTCAACGGCCTTATCCTCCAACAGAGGTGGTAATGGATTTTAGACACGGCAATTAGGCTAAATGCAAACCAACTGGTTTTCATCACTCAGATAATGTTCTCATCCTACAAGGGTGGCTAATGCGGGCCATTCAATAGTGTAGCTTCCTCACCATCCTCTTCATCTCCTTGGAAACCTGATTGCCACCCAGGTGATTGTAGAAGGGCCGGTCTGTCCAGTGTGTACTATTATGCGTGACCGAGTTGGTGCGTTGCCGGTTCATTTTAGCAATCATTGCCTTTTCTTCTTTCTGTGAGGGGAAATACAAAACAGAAGCAGTGTTACGGTCCGTGCTTATCTATCATTAACTAGCTTTTCTTCTGACATCACATTTCCCAGAATTTATCCACATAGCTTTTTGGCATTCATCTGCTGCCCAGCATCATGTGAGTCATGCTATTCCTGAGCGCTAGGTGTTTCTGCTTGAAAAGATGTGAATATTAATGGAGAATCATAGCTTGTCGAGCTAAGCTATTTCAGGTGACAAAGTTTAATAAGTAATTCGAAATACACAGGAGAAAATGTGAATTCATACCTGGATTTATAAAATTGAACTTATAACATTTGTTGGCAAGGAGAAAAATATATCTTACCCGCTTCTGACTGCAGCCCACAATGAGGTAGGTTTCAATGTTGTGCTTCTTGAGATAGACGTTTCTTTCTCCACCAAATCCAGGTTCTACATCATAATCGCCATTTAGATAGTTCAGTGTGGCCTTGGTGATATGAATACGCCTGCGATGATAAAAACAACTTTCATAAGGCATAAAGGTAGACAGGAAGTTGCTTTGGAATGGAAACGGCATGTTTGGAATGAAACACTAGAGTACTTAATATTGAATATGAGCTGCTTACATTTCATATAACGTGTGAAACAAAACACATAAAGAATAAACATTAAACATTTCAGTTATTGTCAGCAAGTGAAGCAAAACGAAGAACAAAGAAACTGTGGGATGATTACTTCTATTTCCAGTGTGGCCCTGAGGATATACAATACATTTTATATACCAAATAACAAATTATAAAACACTAAAATAATATATTTGTATTATTTTCTCTATTTCATGTTGAGGTTTATTTTTAGAAAATTGCTAAATTATTACAATTATTAGACATTCTGACAATAGTTGTAGTAAATCCGTCAACAATGCTACATACTACAGAAAGTAGTATGCTGCGCTGAACATTGGAAAGTAAAATAACTGGAGAGAGACTTGTTTGAACTGGTCTAGTGTTGATGGGGGAAAAAAAAACACATTTTCAGGTTTTAAAAGTGAAGGAACACATCTCAGCTCAGCCGAGAAAACATGGGCAAAAAACCCCAGAGTTCATGAACCCACCCTGCTTTGCCCCCAGCTTCCATGTGATTGGCCAAGGTGACATCGTTGGACCAGACATCAAACTGCCACTTCCTTAATCCGAGCACCCCACAGTGGACTCTCCCGCTGTGTATACCCACACGCATGTTAACATTAACGCCGGTGACTTCCCTCACCAGCCTGGAACACAGAGACAAAAAACATAAATATACCTGTTGTTAATACACTTAATTATATATATATATATAACTGCAAACAAGTTTAAAACAACTAAACCTTATTAGAATTAATGGGGTCTGCTATCAACTGAAATGAAAAGAGTGTCTTTGTATAAACAAAAGTGGCACTTTCCAATGTTAATAAGCAGTGGCCAGTTATATTTATGAATGATTTGCATTTCAAATAAATATATGAACATAAAAAAAGATTATATTACTCAATATTAAAATATATTGAGCAATATAAATAATATAACTATATTACTCAAATACGATTTTATTTTTTGACTAAACATTCGAGTTTTTCTTTTTTTTTTCTTTTTTTTTTTGTAATTGAATTAGAAAAAAAAACAAGGCAAAGTAAAACAAAAACAGCAAAGCAATTGTAAATATACCAAACAAACACAAAGGATTTTAGTAAGTAAGGATGTGAACTGTAATTTTTTTAATTACAGTATTTCCAACAACTATTTTACAATTGGAATTTAACATACCCTTACCCACTGACACATCTCATCCCACTTTTCCCCGTATTAAAATCTCAATGTGGATTAGCACTCCCTGAAATGCACTTTTCCACTGGGCACATCAACAAGTTAACACAGCACATTCTGATCCCCGCGTCACACAGCAAACAAGCCATCAAACTCTTTTGAACATTGAGGACGACAGGCGAGTCTGCGGAAAACGGTCTCTTCCTGTGATGGGGCGCTGGGCCGGTTGGCTGCAGCTCACAGAAACACAGACACGTGCCCATAGGGGCAGAAACAGAGTCACCACCGTTCCTGTCTTAACAAACAACTGCTCAGAGAGACTGAACATTGGAGAAGTCAGGTCCGTGGACACGTCCACACGCATGCGATTCAATTAAGGGATTACCGATCTGACCAATTTAGAGCAGCAGAACAAACTCATAGAGAGCAATTCAAAGTACAAATATAATGCTTATAACAATTTAACCATGGTTAGTAAAAGCAGGAAAATTAGATTAATTGTTCTGTCTCAACTCAACCCTTCTGTGAACTTTCATTCAGTCCAGTGCAGATGTACAGAATGTTCTACGAACAGAGTACAAAACAGGGCCTTTTTTTTCTTTCCTCAAGAGTTAGTCAGTCAAAAGATATTCTTAACCTTCAAAAAATATTGATCAGTGAAGATTCAGTTCAAACTAAATATAATATGAGCTGTTTTTCTAAGAGGTTCATTCATTATTGAGGAAATGCTGCTCATAGGAATAAAATGCTGAAAAACATGAAAAAAATGCATTGGGATATACTAATATATATATATATATATATATATATATATATAAGGCTAACAAGATTTTATCTTACTGATTAAAAAAAAAGATTGAGGTTTAATTCTAAATATTTTAATTACATAAAAAAATATATGTTTAGTTAAAATTAGTTTTACAGCATTGAACTAAACATGCATTTTGTTCACACACACAGTTGAGTTCCCATGTTTTATGGGGAAATTCCATAGGCATAAAGTTCTTTTTAATACTGTACAAATTGTATTTTCTATTGCCCTACTAAACCAACCTTAGACCTAAACCTACCTCTCAGAGGAAACTCTTAGCATTTTTAGATTTGCAAAAAAATACTCAGTGATTTATAAGCTTCTTTCCTCATGGGGACCAAAAAAAAAAAAAAAAAGGAATATTGCCATCTATGTGGCAACCCCATAACATAAGGTTTACCAGGACCACACACATGCACGTACATATATAAACATGCATACAAATATATGGCTATATTTGTACAATATATATGTACTTTATACTATTCCGTGTTATAAGAATATTTATAATTACTAATATCAAAATTTCATAGAAACTGCCAGGTTGTGATTCACCATAGCATCTGTTTTGTATTTCCTGGCTAAAGTACATTTTCAGCGAGACATTAAAAACGACACACAAAAGCAACACTATAATACTCACGAGATTGCTTCGATCATGTCTACACCCATCTCCACACAGCAGTGCGCATGGTCGGCGCGGGCCTCGGGCAGCCCAGACACACAGTAGTAGCAGTCGCCCAGGATCTTAATCCGCAGACAGTGATTCTCCTGCAACAAGATCAACAATGAGCCCAATTATAAAATTGATGTATGTTGCCATTATTATTATTTTTTAGAAAACCTTTCACTCAAAAGTGAAAGAACAAGTTACACACCATTTCAGACATTAGAGTGTGACACCCCATACAGGGATATGTTACATATATAGCCTTTCTCCCATTTAAAACCCCTTCACATACCGCAAATGGTTTTTCCTTTTAAGGGTGTGGATTTTCATTGGGATTTATATGATTTATGATGAAAAAACAAACTCAAAACTGAACTGTTCCCAAATGACTTAGAAATCAGATTTTAATCTTTGTGGGTTTTTTTAGGTAGTAGTAGGTTTGGCATTCCACTTTCATGAAATCAAAATACAGTTAGTCCTGAAATGATGCTTGGAAAACATAAGTAGTCTAAACAAAAAGCTCTTGGAAATTGATGTTGAAAAATTCAACATAACAAATACAGATAATACTGTATTACAGTGGCATAGTATCTTGCAATATACAGTATAGTGTAAAACAGCACACAGTATTTGATGTTTCTCTGGGGCTTTTGCATCCTTTTTGAATCTTAAAACCTCATTGTAATGAATGGGAAAAAAACAACCAAAAGTTTGGAAGAAAAATAAGGCTTACAGATTTGAAATGACACAAGGGTAAAACAAATAAATAAAAGAAATTTCATTTTTGCATGCTTTTTGAAGCCTGGAGTACTAGGTATCTTAGTTTGGAAGTTAGGAGAGAAAAAAACAGTGGAGAGCAAAGGAAGCCTCAGGCTGGGCATAGGACTCACGGCAGCAAGACCGGGTCTTATGACAGCCACCTGAATGTCACCCCAGGACATGCCTTCATTTAACCCGCAGCCCATACAACAACGTCTATTGTTGATCATCAGGGCCAAGTGCGCATGCATATTTTTTTTGTCTTTTCGCTCCAAGGTTTTGTGAAGTGTGCAAACATCTGAAGAGACAACAGATGGTTTCCCCTTTGAGCGGCATCTCTCTGCAGTGGCAGAGTACGTGCACGAATGCATGGCAACTCGGCTGCGATGAGTCACCACCACTGGTGGAGATAACGAGGAGATAGTTGAGCTGGAAAACAGTGGGAAGCTCAGTGTGAGAAGCGTGATCGCAAACACTCATCTGACAGGAGGGAGGGCTTGTCTATCCCAGTCAGCTGTGTGAGTGGGATGCAAGCGGAATTAATATGATTACATCTGTTTGCCTCCGTGTTTCGGCAAAAAAAGCTGTTCGGATGAGGGTGTGGGCTGCTGTGCGGACACTTACGGCGGCCAGTTTGTCGAACCGTGCAAAGAGCTCGTTGAGGGTCATCACTAACTCCTGGGCTGTGCACTGGGAAGCCAGACTGGTGAAGCCCTCAATGTCAGCAAAGAGGATACTGCAGAAAGTGAGAGAAATATCAGTTAGAATAAATGAATCAGTTATAAGCACTTTCTCTTAATGTTTTTCTTTTTGTTATATAAAGGTCTCAACAGAACTGTGTTGAAACATTTTAATTTTTTATTTGCAAAGCTATCACCATAAATTATTTGGGCTTATTTTCTAATTATTTTTTTTATGTATAGATCTCATTTTGCTCTTGCCTATGTCCTTCAATACTAAAGCATTCAAATCCTTTTTAATATGGTTAATTATTACTTTAAAAAACTAATGAAAAATGTTATAAATAAAAATCTAATAAAATATATCAATATTTATTATATAAAGCTCACAATCTAATTTAGTCAAATTATGCAATAAACACTTTAATTGTTATTACAAAATAATAAATTAATTATAGTTAGGATGCAATACTAATACTACAAGTAGTCTTGTTAACAAACTTAGCAATTGCATTCCAAAAGTATTGGAAAAGTGTATATATATATATAGAGAGAGAGAGAGAGAGAGAGAGAGAGAGAGAGAGAGAGAGAGAGAGAGAGCGAGAG
>JAUYWG010000042.1:15973616-15988249 GCA_034779775.1 Enteromius afrohamiltoni
TATATATATAGAGAGAGAGAGAGAGAGAGAGAGAGAGAGAGAGAGAGAGAGAGAGAGAGAGAGAGAGAGAGAGAGAGGTTATTTAAAAGTAAATCCAAAAGAACCGATGCAAGTACAGCCCATATTAACGTAAAGAAAGCTGCTTACAAGGTGACAGGTTTGATTCTGAGGGAACATACATTATAAAATGTATACATTGTCATTGTGGATTAAAAGCATTTGCCACATGAATAAAACCCAATGAAAAATCAGGTCATTCTTGTTAATCATTGCAGACTCTCATCCCCACACATCACTGTAGTGCACATTCACCTATATTACATGGTTGCCCCGGTTACCTGGCTGACAATTGAAACCCTCGCCCACCGCTATTCATTTCAATTGACCATTTGTGAAGCAGACTTTACATAGATACAATATGAGCTAACTAATGTGATCCCAGCGTCACAGCTCCATTACCATGCCAATGGCACAGCAGACAGGATCGGAGGAGAGTGTGCGCTCTCTTTAGCAATAGATGACATTCACATTAAGAGAATGTTGGGCCTACAGAGATGAGAAAAGTGAATAAAGCACGATATTCCCCTGTGGGAGCCGTAACAGATATGGTTCTTCTTTGTGCACCTTGAATGAAATACAAAACAAAACCTTGTGGGCTGTAATGACTTTTCCTATTCCTATTCCTATGCTGACATTGATCTAGCTTAATTTCTAACAGCTCAGGGCTGGTCTGACACTCAAGCTAGCGTGACATTAGAAATACTGACTGAAAGTCTGACTGAAGCCCAGGATCCGGGTGAGCGTCACCTCTCAGTTGAGACTCAGTATCAAAAGCAATTTCCAGAATGTTTAAAAGGGGCCCAGAAGGCAGGCTGTTCTCGATCAACACACTCATGTCATGTGATGTTTGCCACTCCCTTTCTTTTCAAAGCATACATGCTTGCTTGGATCACTGGAAAAAACCTGACCGCTTAATGACTTTCAATCAGTTGATCTTTGTATGAACTGTAACATTGCAGACCATTTACATATTTGCAAAAATACCCTTTAAACCTCAATTAAATGCTTCGATTTTTCAGTATTTTAAATTCAGAGGGATAAAAATAGCAGCCCAAACCATCCTAAATCACCTGATTTAAACATTGTTTGTTGCCTTAAAAACACCTAATATTTAACTATATGAAATTAAAAAAAGAAAAGAAAAAGAAATATGCAGATTTCAGGTTATTTATCTTCAATGGTCCCTAGAATACAAAAAACAAGAATACAAAACAAGTTAAATATATTTTTTTCTTAATTCTAGTAAACTAAATCTGAAGTGCAATTGATCCCAAGACAAGTTTGCTCAAATTGTACGTGCATTTAATTCGATTTTACCCCTCTCGCTTTCTAGATTTACAAATCTTAGAATTGATTTTTTTTTAGATTGAATTATTCAAATTAGATTACTTGAATTACTGGAACTGATTTGGGTCTCTTAACTGGCCCCTGTCAGTTATATGATCCAATTCACTGCACGAAAGGACAACAGATCCTCTTGCTGCCTTTAGACGACTTCCTATTCTATGATGTCAATACACCATAATGAATTAATGATGCCACCTTTTCATAGTAAATCAAGTGAACAAAGAGCATCATGAGACCATGTCTTAAACCAACAAAGAAGAAAAACAGGAATAATTTTTATCTTATTACTAGAGCCATGATCAAAAACAAATAATACAAAAAGCATTATATGACTGTACTGTACACAAGTTTCTTAGGAGCTGTCAAACGCAACAAAACAAAGGCGATCAAACAAAAAAAAAGCACTTTGACTGCATGGATCAAAAGAAAAGAGTTTGTAAACTAATAGTTTTTTGTAACAGCAGGGTGAGCAAATGATGACCAAACACAGAATATTTATAATCCAGAATAATCCATCCAAAAAATTAAAAACTTCATTCTGTAACCCAGCAGAATTTTGGGTGAACATACCACAAAGTCTAAATTTAAACCCTCCCTTATACAATATAGCATCCAGAAACCCTTACATTAGTCATAGATCAAAGGTTTCCAGATAGCTGATGGATCTATTAGAGTTGCTATATATAAAAGCTCAAATAAAAGGCCTCCCTGGGTGGGTGGATTAAGGTTAGTCGACTCTGAAAGAGTGCAGTGCTCTCTGAAGGATAGCGTCTGGGCTGCTGCGAGCATCTCAAGCGGATCTTTAAACCTCATTTAATCGTTAACACAGAGGTGACTCATCAGCTCCCTGCAGTCTGGACCAAAAATGTCACTGCAGTGTGGCACAATGGCAGGACAGCCCTTTAAAAAGAGTCCAAACACGTTATGACCGGTATTATGAGCACACTCTAGGTTCTTTATTAGGTGCTGGGCTTTTAGTGTGTAAACACAGGGCAAAGTATTAAATGAAATCCAGAGCACACTAGAAAAAAAAAGACTGCCTTGACTGCCAGCTTTCTGAAAACCAGTAATAGAGGAAAACAGCTGTGGTTGAATTTTAGTGAATGTTGTGATAATAACATAGTTTCAGGAGAAATGCGGCACGAATTAACCACGGCTGGCACCTAATCAATCACCTCGTTAGCAACCGCCAATCACTATCTTCCTTCCTACTATAAATAAACCAGTTTTTATACCCTTTTATTCACATCTCGCTTTCATGCACCCTCCACCTCCCCTTCTCCTCCTAACTCCACGTCATCCTCCGGGGGGCATGCAGAGATCGAGCCGGACTCGAAACCCCGCTAAAGGGTTCAAGCCGCTAGGGTTCGGAGTCTGCCGATTCTCCCGGCTCGCTCCCTGGACAGCACGCCACATTTGCTTTATTTACTTATGAGTAAGCGTGAACTCATGAATCCCAGTCAACAAGAAAAAAAATGGTCAAATTCCTATTTAAATGGTTTAAAAATATTGTTTTTAAATGTTAATTTTAATAATAAAATGTTAATAAATATTAATAATATTTTTTAAATTGTTTAGGAAAATATACTAGTTAAAATATGCATGTTCATATACTGTAAATCACTCATTTACTAATATATATATTTAATAATAACAGATCAAAATTTTGGTGTCAGTAAAAACAATGTTTTTGAAGATCTCTTCTGCTCAAGTCTGCATTAATTTGTCAAATATTGCAATACCTGCTTTCTGTTTTTAGATTTGAACGTGTAATCTTCATTTAATACCATGCAATCTTCAATCAAACATTGCTTATCATTATCATGGTTGAATAGAGTTGTTTCTGCTTGACATTTCTGTAGAAACAATGATACATTTTTATTAGATTTCAGGATTTGTTGACGAATAGAAAATTCTACAGAGCAGCATTTATTTGATTTGGGAATCTTTTGTAAAATTATAAATATTTTTGTGACACTTCTGATCTATTAAAGGCATCCTTGTTAAATAAAATATTACATATATTAAAACAAACAAAAAAACAAACATCATATTAACCCCAAACTTTTAATTGACAGTGTATAAATGATTATTTTACAAATATACCAAGCATAATAATTACGCATGCTGCATGCTGATTATTCTCAGAAGCTGATGGGGAGATATACAGTATATTGTGTCAATACAGACAAAACAACAGCTCTCGCCAGTGGCAATGTTAATGGATTTGTGGTGACAGCAGCCCTAAGGTCAAATGTAGGTGCTCTCTGAACATACTAAATTATATTGGGAGTTAGAATAGCAAAGCGTTGACAGGAAAATTACATAATGCAATGGCAGGAAGTTTAATAAATGGAGTGTGTAGTTGGTCAGCAACAGTCTAATTAGGGACATCAGCGTGAAAACCAATTTAGCCAAAAAAGAAAGCCCCTGAGTGGAATGTTGCACAAAGTCAAACTTCCAGCTTATGTAACACGGCCTCCTAAATCCATCATGCTTGAGTGGTCTGACCTCCTGACCAATCGCTCCTGGATCTCCGATTCTACAATTGCTTAATTATAAAGCAGTTTTCAAATATACCTGACTCCACAACAGTGATTTGTAGAAAACTGCAAATTGAACTAATATTCAAATAAAAAAAGAAAAAGGATTTACTCACAACTAGTGTTTTCTTGTTGCATAAAACTATTTATAGCATATCAAATCAATTTCAAAAGTGCAGCATGAGAGTAAATATGAATAAAAAAGAAAAATCAATACAGAAAATTCCTTCATATTAACATGGTACATGGCACCGTATTATTACAGACTTTTCTTAGTTTAAACCACACAGTTAGAAGAAAGTAGAATATTGGATATTGATTATTCATATTCCCTTTGAGCAGGAAATGTAATGGAAAACCCTTAACAACTGTTAGTCTAGACATTCATTTTGTATAATGAAAAAATATTATTATTATTTCCAAAGCTAACTGATATGTCGAATTGGTTTTGGCCTAGAATGTGTTCTCAGTGAAAAAAAATATCAAATCAGAATTTCATTGTAGTCCATTACTGTTTAAATTAGCCGTTGCCACACCAGACAAACTATCAGTTCATTCCTCGAGCAAAACTCCCAGCCTCCTATTTCAACAATAGTGTGGGTTTCACTCAGGAGCAAAGATTCAAACACAGACATTGTTACATAACTGTCCTCAGCAATTAAACCACTGGGTCCTCCAGTAACAGACCTATCAATACTCAACTTAGCGAGATACCGCTTGGCTGCACACTTACATAATTCCTCTGACCATGGAGCCTGTTAAGTGGGGGCTTTACTGGAAAACGATAAGAGACAGAACCTCGATAGCAGACAACAACCCAGAGGGCCAAGAGTCGTGCTGCCCACTGGTTCACAGAGCCCAAGTTCCTGTTGCCCTTTGTTTCTGTAATGTACCCACTATTTGTATTTCATGTGTGCAATAAACCAACATTACATGTAAAAACATTTAATACTTTTCAAAATTAAACAATTTACAATAAAATTTAAATAAAACTTACCTAAATATATAACATAATGCTTTGAATTTTTGCTGTATTGCTGTAAAATTGTGTATTGCTGTATTAGTTTTAGCTGTAATATGCTGTGGCGGGCAGAAGTCATGCCTAAGCACTCTGCCACTAAATCCAACTCCTCCCTGTCAAAACATATTATTTCTTGGGTTAATCTCTACCCTCCAGATTTAGAATTCATCAAATAGATTCTCAAGTTGTCTTATGTGAGTGACCTGAGTCTCACATGCTTTAAACTCAAGAGTAAAACCAACATGAGGTTGAAAAACAAAAAAACAGAGTAATTTAATAGGGCCTCTTGTGATTGTGAGTGTCCATCTAGTCTGGTGGTGTGAAAATCTGCACATAATCAGTGGAATGTGTCTGTAAATGCTCAGAAGAGCTGGTTTGACACACGGACGGTCATTCAGAGAAAGAGATGAGCAAGTGTTTTCTTCACTTTAGCCACAAGAGGGTGCAATATCTAACGCTTATCAGATTTAGAAAACACCTATAAACTCTAAAATAGAGTAGATGATGTATCAAAGGTGTGACGTAAAAATGTCAACAACAAAACAAACTCTACCATTGAAGATAAATCTCTCTCATTATATTTGTAACTAAAAATTAAGATACATTTTTCTCATGTTATTTGTAGATTAAGGGTTTTTTTTCTACATTTTTGCTATGCCTCACCATAGGACACAATCCTTTTTATTCGTCGATATGAATAACATCTGGCATGCAGACGGCCAAAGAGAAAGGCTGGCAAAAGTAAATATAACGTACTAATATTTCAGGCAATGCAAAAAAAAACGTATCGAATAATGTAACATTATCATAACAAAGTTCTGACATAATTATATGTAAAAGTAATTGCATTTGATTACTGTAGGCTAATAAGGTTTAAAAGGTGCTTTGAGGTGCAAACACTACCTTTTTTCAGGTTATTTGATGAGTCACTCTTACCTCACATTGTCATGCTTTTGAATATAGATCTTGTGAAACATCATATCTTCTTGTTTGGCATTTATGTCGGCTTTCATCTCCATGGCGACATGTCGAGGAAGCACAGAAAGAAGGAGGCGTTCCTGCAAATGATGACAGTGATAGTAAGAAAAAGAGCATCGCATGTCAAAAGATGTTACTTGCTTTTAGGAATAAAGAAAACTGATGGAAAATACATTAATTCCAAAACATTATTACAGGATAATAGTTATTTTAACTACAGAGACCATACTGTTTGTTTGTTTTGTAAATATATATATATATATATATATATATATATAAAAACAAAATCCACAGGAAAAAAAATGATGAAGCCTCAGTGGGCTTCTGTGTTTGCAGAAACTGACATGATTTTTCCCTTTGGCGCCACTTGAATCTCCGTACTGTTCTAGGATGTGGTTCTAATCTCACAAATTAATCAGTCTCTTTGTACTAGTTTTCTCACAGCTTCAAATATATACTGAAAATCAATGGGCATGTGAATGGACTCTAGCTGAAGGACTTCATTCATTTAGCTCTATTCCAAGTAATCTGAGGCTTTTTCCTCGCACATATTTGAGTCTAAAAGAAAGATTTGCACGGAATGTTGCATGATAATATACTTCAGTTCTTGGTAAATACATACCATAGTATTAATAATTAGTAATACAGACATTAATACAGAAGCCTGTTTCTGCCATTGAATAAATGTAAAAAAAACAATAAAAAATGCTACTCAGAATTGTGAGATCCTTTTTTTATTTTTATAAACTCACAATTGCGAGTTATAAAGTAAAAATGGTGAGATTTAAAGTCGCGATTGCAAGAAAGAAAACTGCATGATATAAACTCTGTATAAATTGTGATTAATAATGCCAGAAATGTGACTTCATAACTTTTTCCCTCAGAATTGGGAGATATAAACGTATAAAGTCCAATGTAGCCAAAATTGCATGTTTATCTCACACATTTCTGACTTTATAACTCACAATTCCTGAGAAAAAGAATTGTGAGATGTAAACTTACAACTGCGAAAAAATTATTATCGGCTTTCTGAAGCGCTTTCATAAATGTATTATGCTCATCAAGGCTGATTTATTTGATCAATAAAAATCTGATAATATCTGTGTTTGGAGAATCTTCATACTAAACAATAAATCTCATAGAATGACACTAGAATTGAAAATGTGCTGTTACGATATATGGACTCTCACTTGTTGCTGGTTTTCTCTCTGAGAGTGCAGACGGGCTTGAATACATTCTCTGGTTTCCTGGAAGGCTTGTCTCTGTGAGCCTTCTGCTGGGTAGTGTGTGCACACACCAACTATATTAGTGCACGAGAAGATCAGGACATTGGACACAAGCTGTAAAAGAAAGAACACATTATTAAACAATATGAAGCTTCACCTTTAGAGACCCAAACATTGATATTGATGTGGTGTTCCCATAAAACAACAGTTTACATAAAATTCCAAAATCTTATAAAACTGGAGTCTGCAGCTTTCATTGTATGGACAAAATAAACATACTGAGATATCTTTCAAAATATTGTCTTTTGTGCTTCATACAGGTTTTAAACGACATAAGGATGAGCAAATCAATTTTCGTTTACTGGTGAACTATCCCTCTACATGCGATTTCCACTTGTTGTAAAATTCATGATTTATGTTTTATTTTCAGTACGTTTAATCTCAGGGCACACCGATAAAAAGTTTCATTAGATTGCACTGACAATCATTTGGAATAGTTTATCTATGATTTACTGGAGTTTGAAGAAGGAGTTTTTTGTGCAACCCTGGCATTCTGGGAGTTTCAAACTATAATACATTTTTGCCAAACTATTTTTATGATACATCTTAGACGTTTTAACTCATTTTAAATTAAACAAATATTATGCAATTGTTTTAAACAAGTGAGTGAATCATTGATTGTTAAAGTAGTACCCAAAAATGAACATTTACTACAATTTTATCCCTCACAGGCCATTCAAGATGTAAATGAGTTTGTCTGCAGTGAATAAGTGCTGTCAGAATGAGAGTCCAATCAGCTGAAAAAAAGCATTACAATAATCCAAAAGTAATCAATTAATCAATGGCTTGTGAAATAAAATGCTTCATGTCAGTAAGAAACAAATTCCTCTAAAAGAAACAGTCCTCTATCTGCAATATTGCTTTCTCCAGTGAGAAACTCTTTTCTGAATCCATAGAGAAATATGCAAAGATCACAGTTTACAAGTGAAGGCATTGATGGGCTGGAGTCATGTGAATTGTCGTCATCAACAGTTTGGGCATTCATTCTGACGGCACCCATTCACTACAGAGCATCTGTTGGTGAGCAAGCGATGTACAGATAAAGAAAAAACTCATCTATATCTTGGATGATCCGAGGGTGAATACATTTCTTCTTTTTTGGGGTATACTAGCCTATCCCTTTAAATATAAAAGCAGGCCCAAGAACCACAGCAGACATTGAGGGGGCCCAAATTTTATCAGCGTTTTGGAATGAATTGGTAACACACTGACAAAAACACGCCTTATTAGATTTTCAAATAGTTATTTCCAGGATGAGTTTGTGGTTCAATAATAGAAAGCAAATCCAGGAAGTCTGTAAGCTTAAAATAGTATGTATGATAAAGACTAGCCAAACAACCTGAAGCTGTTCAGTGTCAATGCAGTTCAATTTCTCTGGGTTAAAAAAGCCCTCCTCCCTCTCTTCCACAAGCGGGGTCAGGAACAGGGCGTCTACACTCCTTCTAAACACTGGTATCAGGGGCAGCAAGACGCATTCCCATAATATCTTTGCTTAAGCTGGACTGAACTTCAGCGGACATATCTCTGACATGACCTCAGGGTCCAAAACACAGCCGCACCAGACGCTCCACCCTAATATGGATTGTGTTAACATAATCTTGCTTTTCTTTTGCTTGGAATCGGTGGTCTAAACAACAAAACTCTATTTTTACTCTTTATCATGCAAAAAAAACAAAAACAAAAAAAAAACATCACATCCAACAGAAAGCTTTAATGTGCTTCTGCTTGTCTGTCTTTAATAAAAACACTAGTGACATGCAATGAGAAACCAATAGAGTCAAATCTCATCAAATGCCCTAACATCAGAGAAAATGGAAAAAATAACTTTGGTTACTCAAAAGTGGAAAAGGACAATCAATAATGATTAGTCTGCTTGCACTAAAACGAACCACCTGGACTTAGCACCACACTAGAGCAAGCATCACAAAGAAGAAACATTTATTAAATAAACCAATACAATCACTTTTTGTGAAAATCAGTCCAAATTTAAGTCACTACTGAATGATTTTCCCTCCACTGTAACTCACATTTAAATATGACAAATGTCACGGCATGTGTCTTAAACTAGAATATGCAGAAAGGAGATTTTTGTTTTTTGTGTGCATGTTGTAGCAATAACGTAATTTAATATAAAATACTGCCCCACAAAAAATAAATACAATTTCAGGATATACATTCAGGTTCGGAACTACACCAGCATACAGAATTGAAGCAACATTAGCATGAGCATGGAGTAGCATGATTTTATATTTTAGGTGGACCATCTGTCTATTCATAACGCAGAAATGCATTGCAGGAGTTACAAGAGAACTCGTGAAAAAGAAAGGAGTGAATAGAGACCAAAATCAAAATGTGTGAAAGGACAGGTTGGTGTGTCACGCATCCAAATAAACACATCTAGACCTCCCTTTCTTACCTGCATGTTCATCCCTCAGTAATTGCAGCATCAAGACTTAGGGAGTCAATCATGAAGAGCTGAGACCGGCCCTGAAAGTCATTTCATTTCAGCTCAGTTAAGGTCTGCTGATTGAATGTGTGATATCAGGCTACAACATTATCTGGGAGCAGCAGCTGCAGTGTTGGGTGTCTGCTGCATCAAGCACCGGAGCTTTGGGCCAGTAGTGCATTAACTCTACCAGTGCCATGGAAACGCACACATGCGCTGCAATGGAAATATTCCCAATCAATAATCCTCTCTATTAATACACTCTCCATTTCCTTATTAGGATGTTGGAGAAATACCTCTGTCACAGAGTAGGAGGGGATACATAATAGTGCTTCACGGCTGGAGGAATGCGTGGGATTCAACTGCTATCGGAGCAGGGGGCGGGAAAAAATTGTAGGCACTAGAATAATATATGCATTACGCTTCTCGAATCAGCCCTTTGTGCTTCACCTCATGTGTTATTCACAATGTCTGCTAATTCAAAACGCCTCCTTGACGGATGTAGCTATATTTTGCATTTGTTGGATATATTCATAATGAGTCGGAGAGGAGAGGATGGGTCAGTCACGGGGTCCTCAGGGAAGCCAATCACTCGCTCACTGTCAAGGCAGTGCAGCAAACACACAGATGCCAGATGCAAACCCTATGAATTGGAACAGCTAGCTGAGGTTTTACAGCCAGGATTCTGAAATAGCGGTCAAGCAGAGCAATGCGAAGAAGATAAGCTAAGTCTTAAATTACTTGGGTGATGATATAACACATGTTTTGTTTCTTATGCTTTGTCCTTGACTTTTAAGTAAAGTGATCAACCATCAAGTATGTGTCAATGAGCTGATGTCACTAAACTGGCAAACTCTGTAGGAACTACATTTTAACAAATCAGTTATGCTGTTAACTAGTTAAATATAAAAAAAGCTACTAGCTAACTGTAAGAAATACAATTTTGTCTATTTTAAAAGGTCGATCTAGCTTTCTATAGAAAACGCTGAAATTACAAATTCTAATTAAACTGTACGGCCAAAATAAGTCTGAAAAACACAAATTAAATTTTTTTAAATCAGGCCCAGGCCACTTTCAAATGTGGTCCTAAATCGGATACATATCTGATGTTTTGCAATGCGACTTCAGTCTGAACAGCAGTTTTGGCATCATTGAAATATGACAGATGTCGCCATTCTGCGCTGGAGGAGACTGAAAGATTAAGATTTTCTTCTTATCACTCTGTTGTTTAGGCTCTGATTGCATATTAACTTAAAAATCACTAAACACACTCTAACACGAGCAGTATCCATTTTTATTTCTGCGAACACAATGCGCTGCGTCCGATGTCACGTCTTCTTCTGCGCATACGGGTCACTTCAGGGCTTTATACAGTTCACACATGAGACTTGCGGCAGTCACATTTAAATGACAATGTGTAATTTGACAAAATCTTAGCAAAAAAGTATAATAGGACCACAACTCTCACCAAAGACAAAATGAACCAAAGAAAGAAAACCCAGCCAAGGAGAAATATAAATGAGAAGAAAAGAAAATATAAAGCTGCTTTTCCCAGGAAACGAATCTTGATCAAGGCCTATTTTAGCCGTCTGTTGTCATGTCTCTGTCTGATTTCGTCACATGCACTTATACTTGTAACATGAGCTTTAAGAGTCAATATCTCACTAACCTGCGTTTTAACTTGTTAATAATCTATTGCTAGCTTTTTAAACTATGTATTTTCAGTGATTTTTTGCCACTGAGTCTTCTCTTCTGTCTGCTTGTGCATTACCATCCAATAGGGGCGGCGCTAACCTCTGGCCTTTCCAATGAAGAATCTTTCAGGAACTTTTTCTCTTTTTTTTATATAATTTATAAAGCAATCTTTCTGCACTTTTTTCTTTCTTTTAAATATTATGACAAATTTTAATTTCTTTTAAATTATAACAGTAATAATTAGATAACATTTCTAATTAAATATTTGTGACCTAGATTAATGATCTGGGTTACATGAGCATTAAAACCTGCAGTGTAAACTAAGCCTACATTCTAACAACTTTTTAACAAGTTTTTAGAGCATGCATAAAAGGAAAATATTAATATGACATTGTAATCATATAGTCAGTTTTACAGTTTTATCACACAGTCCATCTGTACTTCAAAGGCATTTTGTTTTAAAATGTTTTAAGAACAAAACATATTTATACTAATAAACATGAATGAACTTTGTTTACCTATGCAAAAGTTACATTAAGTTGCACAAATACATTATTAAAAAAATAATTAAATGAAAACTATTGTTACCTAAACAGCTTTATTTGGGGTTTATGCTACACTTACACAATAATACGTGATTTTTCCACAAACACTATTTTTTAATAGCAATCCACCTGCATGCCAGCTGCTGCACCTAAAACTAAAAACAGGAAGACACAAAAGCAAATGCCCAAACAAAAAGATGGCTGAAATGCAAGTTCATTGTGCAAAAAAAAAACTAAGAAAAACACTCCAAGCATTCGATTTTCTCATCAAAATGCACTTGCATTTCTCATGCACATAATATGACAATGATGCTCAGGAGAAATGCACCCTCATAAGAACACAGACAGTGTAATGGATGATACCGGTATGAATTATTCTAGCAAGGTGAACAGTAATGGTGAAGTATGAGGTTCAAGCTGAACCTTGACGTCCAACACACCTAATAAAAAAAAATACTACAAAAATGATTAAAACAGTATTTCTTCAGTGTTTTAAACTGTAATATAAAATCCCCTTTATTTTCCAACAATAAAATTAAATCTTCATTAATTAAAAGACAAATGTTTTATGCCTTAAAAAAAGAGCAAATAATAATGCACTAGTGTAAAAGTAGCATATCAGAATTTTTTATATATATTTATTTAAATGTATAATATTTAATCATTTGCACTGATTCATTGTGCTCAATATATTTTTTTCCCTGCAGTGGCTTAAAGAGATATGAGAATTCTGGCCTCAAGTGGAACATGTTTTCTAAAGTCTAATATTATAGTCAGCATACTGCTGTGCCAGGAGAAGGTTCTCATGCATCTTTGATGAATATGGATTTAATAACAGACAACGGGCGCAGTGCGTTTATAAAGAGCGCAACCTGAACAATAAAACACAGTCAACAACTCATTTTTTATGCAATATAGTCGTCAATCATGTGGGAGCAAAAGCAGGGATAGAGCTGTCATTCCTGTTCCACAGGGCCGTGGAGAGGCATGGCTGGCTGAGCTGTCTGACTGTGTTCACAGAAGCGTACTGCCTCAGACGGCATGAACTGTAACTAGGGAACAGGCACAGCAAAACATTATTTCAGAGAGATTAATGATTGTTGGCGACACCATAAAAATCCCACCAAGCAAAATGTGGCAAAAGTCAATATTTGTCTGAACACCAGTCCCCCGTTTTCTCCTCTCCCCACTGCTTTCTGATAGTTCTGCTATCTGTATCAGTTCAAAAGAAAGGCTGCATCTCATTTGACTAATGGATTTCATCCGTTTAAGGCAATGAATAGCTAAATGACCTTATCTGAATTGTTCGGGATTTAAAAAAAAATAGTGCTACTGGCTCAGCTTTTCAGACTGGATAGATTTTAGTTTTGATTTGATAAACATTTTGATCAGGAAGGATGCACTTAAAATTTTATCAAAAGTGACAGTAAAACTATTTACAACATCACAAAATATTTGCATCCTAAATGAACACTGCTCTTTTTATATTTTTTCTGTTCAAAAGAATTCTATGGTGTTTGATCCCCTTTCTCCTGCAGAACTGCCTTAATTCTACGTGGCATTGATTCAACAAGGTGTTGAAAGCATTCTTTAGAAATGTTGGCCTATATTGATAGGATAGCATCTTGCAGTTGATGGAGATTTGTGGGACGCACATCCAGGGCACGAAGCTCCCGTTCCACAACATCCCAAAGACGCTCTGTTGGGTTGAGATCTGGTGACTGTGGGGGCCATTTTAGTACAGTGAACTCATTGTCATGTTCAAGAAACCAATTTGAAATGATTTGAGCTTTGTGACATGGTGCATAATGCTGCTGAAAGTAGCCATCAGAGAATGGGTACATGGTGGTCATAAAGGGATAGACATGGTCAGAAACGATGGTCAGGTAGCCTGTGGCATTTATGCCCAATTGGCACTAAGGGGCCCAGAAAGCCAAGAAAACATCCCCCACACCATTACACCACCACCAGCCTGCACAGTGGTAGCAAGGCATGATGGATCCATGTTCTCATTCTGTTTACGCCAAATTCTGACTCTACCATTTGAACGTCTCAACAGAAATCGAGACTCATCAGACCAGGCAACATTTTTCCAGTCTTTAACTGTCCAATTTTGGTGAGCTCGTGCAAATCGTAAAGCCAAACTTACTTTAACTTTACATTCACTTCACAAGCACAGTTAGTCTGGCAAAGCGGCCTTTTTAGAGCATATCCGTTCCCAAAAAAGTGGGAACCAATGAGAAACGAGCTTGGTTCCGTCACTACGCATACGTCATCGGAATGAGTGGTCTGATTGGTTGTAGATTTCTCCAGTAGTATACAGAGGCATCTGATGGACGCAGGTTAAGCCCGCCTCCCAGAAGGCGGGTAGTAAGGTAGCTTTGCCAGACTAAACTCCTATGAGCTTAATAGTCGCGAATGCCAGGCTAGAGATGAGTGGTACCCGGTGGGGTCTTCTGCTGTTGTAGCCCATCAGCCTCAAGGTTGTGTGCGTTGTGGCTTCAAAAATGCTTTGCTGCATACCTAACGTAACGGAGTGATGATATCTACGATATCTATGAAGATTTCAGTCAGGTTTTAGGCCCCATCACAGCACAGAAACGGCGCTTGTTAAAATCACCATTGACTTGCTTCCTGCGTCAGACCAAGGCTGCATCTCATTGCTAGTTTTACTTGATCTTAGTGCTGCGTTCGACACTATAGATCATGACA
>JAUYWG010000042.1:16004070-16046517 GCA_034779775.1 Enteromius afrohamiltoni
TATTAAAAGTTTGGACATTTGCTACAAAACAAAAAGGAAGAGGATGGATCTCTTGGAATTAGAATAACCCTGCTCTAAAGTTTAATCCCAATTCCAATTGCTACTTAAGCTCCATATATGGCAGGGTTAAGAAATTCTCTCTTCACAAAAGTATGATTTCATTCGACTCTCTGTTTCATTTGAGTTCACTGCTGGCGAAACATCAGAGTGGGATGCTTTTAACACAGCCTAATGATAACTACAGCATACTGCATATTTAAGGATATCTCTTGCCAAAAGAAAAATCTGTAATAAGAAACGAAGAGCAACACAACCTCAAGCACAGGAAAACAAAACTGCAAAATCTATAACCAAAGTCAGTTTTTAATAATGTAGCCACATGAAAAAAATGTCCTACTTATCATAAAAACTCAAATTCTTGTCAATCAATTACATTTTTTAGCGATGTTATGATGTATGCTAAATTAATCGCATATCTCATATGAATGAGCATATGAATGAACTGAACATGAAGATCATGTGAAATTTTATTAAAATGAAAGTAAAGTATCCATTAGAGGTAAACAAAACATGATGAATTCTGTTTTTAATAATTGCACTAAATGAACACGTCAACTTGACAGTTCTAGTTTTTATGTAACTCCTACCTAAAAGGTCTAAGATTCCAGCTTTTCCTCCCACTGGAGTCTTGACTATTTGCAGAGGCTCTTGCTACCAAGGCCGCCAAAAGTGTCATTCAGTTGCCTTGGCAATCGCTTCTTGAATACACTCAGGTTTATCCTCTGAGGCTGATGTACACACATATGCACTTCATTTCGTAATACAGCACAGATGCCATCTAAATATGAGTCCTCGTTCAAATTTTACATCTCAGAACATCCAAGCAACAGGGTGGAATGCAAAAAAATGTAAAATAAAAGTGGAAAAGCTCAAGAAATCAAAAACTGAACCAATGCATTCCAAATAAAAGAGAGAAAACAATCAAATAATATGAACAGGAACCTTTGCTTGGTAAAAAGAAAAACAATTTCACCCTAATATGAATGAGCGATTAAATCTCATTTGCAGTTCAGCCCATCTGATGTGAATAAGCAATTTAATTCTTTCCCGTTGCTTAAAATGGATGAAAACAAACTAGACAGAAAGTGCGGAAGAGTGGAGAATTAAAACAAGAACATTTCCTGAAATGGTATGGCATTTAGACAAGAAGAACATGAAGTTTCCTGTGCGTGACTCAGCTCTGGTGTTAAACGATGTCAGATCTACTCTTCTGTTGGAAGATAAATCAGGAGCAGTGGATTTATTGAGACACAGCTAGGTTCCAAACGCTACTGTTCTTCATTGAGTAAAACAGAATTGACTTGAAAATCTCTCTCTCACTCATTATTCCGCACAAGCACCTTAACATGCAAGGAGGAGAGGAAAGCAAAGTAACATAATTCCTCTCTTTTGCAATAATTACCATAATGGCACTAAAATGATGTCTATTCATGAGCTTAAAACGGTCACCCATAATTCATTTCACTATCCCATCCACTATTTCAACCCTCTCGTACTGTGAGCGGCAGAATGCTACGTCAGTGCTGCTCTCCAACCTATTAATTGCTCGGATTTTATGACTGTCAGTCATATTCCACCAAAAAAGTGAACAAGAAACAACCATTTGCAACCCCAATAAAGTAATAACATATATTAAAGTAAATCAGGAAAAGTTCACTGTAAGAAAGAATTTCACAAAAAGGATGTAGAGATTTTTTTGAACAATGTGCACCTTTAACTCGACACCAGGGCTAAGATAAGGCTGCAAAAAATAAAAAATAAAAAATAAAAAAAATCAAATTGCATTCTTTTAACTCAAATTTGACTACGATTTAGAATGCAATAAAAAAAGCAATAAAAAAAATACAGAACAACTATAAATTTGCAATACTATTATTTATGCCTTTAATTATGGTTGATTACAATTTCCCCTTTCAACAAAGATAAGAAAGGGGAAATAAAATAATCATTTATTAATGGTAATTGTGATTTTGGGTCATATTATCCAGCATTTAGGACCCCAATCTGGGTCTTCTAATCTGGATGTTCTGTGCATATGTATGCAAGTATGCAATATGAATCAGTAAATGCTTTGAAAGTACTTGCATTAAGCATTTTGGCCATGCTGCGTGTCTCGCCATAATGAATCCAACACTGTTTCCTGGCACAAACTAAACCAATCCATGTTACCATGTGAGATTTAATTTAGACCATAACATATTCGTATATCAGATCTGAGCACCCGTGGCCTTGTTTCAGTCACCTGGACTTGCTACGGCCACCCTGTGATTAGCACAAATATCGTGTTATATTAACAAGCATATGGGCTCACAGAATGAAGCCACAGCTAGACAGCTGGGATATTGTTTCCCTGGATTGAGCTGCTCTGGTCTTTCCATGTGCCACAAACACTCGCTGTTGTATTCATGGAATTCACAAAGTTCAGTGCTTGGATCCGAATAACAGCTGTTACTGATACATGTGAGAGACCCGTGAACCTCGTTTTGCTTTGTCCAGCTTAATCACTTAAGGCAAACTAGAAAAAAAAAGCTACAAGCAGAGGCAAATAGGAGCCAGAGGAGAACATACGTCACAGGCTAACACTCTTTAAACACATCCCAGAAGACCGACATGATGAGGTCATCAATTTTCCACTTTGTTTTAATGCATCCGAGTTTTTTTTCCCCATGACTTTAAATGGAGTGGTAAGAAAGCCATTTGAGGCATGCTGAGTGCTACATTAGTGTATGTGTGAATCATAGCATTACTTTTTCTCACATTTTCTGAGTTAATAACGGTGTTAAAATCTTCAGAGTTCTGTGGAATGGTTTATTAAATAAGGCAAAGCGTTCAAAAGAGCTTTGAGCATTACACTCTTAATCACAAATATTTAGCATACAAACACAAAAAAAGAATTTTGTGGACATATCTAGAGTTAATCTTACTGCATGCAGATTTTATGCAAGCCTAGACATTCACAGTACAGGGTGACAGCAGAATTCACAACACTGCATATGTCTAGGCTATTTTTGGTAACACAGTGAATAAGCTTTATCACATCCATGTGAAGTGTTACAGAAGCAAAAGGAGGAAAATGAGCCTTTAGCTTGTCCTCAAAAGGTTGTACACTTTTAAAAATAAAGGTGCTTCCCGATGTAATGGAAGAATCTCTTCTGTCTAAATGGTTCCATAAAGAATCTTAAACATCTGAAGAACCTTTCTTTCTTTGTGGTAAAAGTAGTTTTTTTTTACATTTTAAAAAAGTAAGAGCGAGCCTTTAACAGAATGGTTCTTTGTGCAGCACCTTTATTGTTACGAGTGTAAATGATTAGAAATAGCTCATTTTAGGCATAAGAACTTGAAAGGATAGTTCACCTATGGCATTTTTATCATCATTTACTAACCCTCATGTCATTCCAAATCTGTACGACTTTCTTAAAAGGTCTTCAAAATTAATCAGTTTTTAAAAAAAAGAATGATTTCTGTTATTCTGTTCTGTTAACTAATATAGCGCACAATTTCTATGGACTATTTGTGATATATTTTAGTGCATCTGTCTCCTTTTAAAAGCTTGTGAGATACAGTGTCCATTTGAAATTGTACAGAAAGCATGAAAATAGTTTTCGGATATAGGTTTGACATGATGAGAGAGTGGGAATGATGACAAAATGTTCATTTTTGGGTGAACCACCCATTTAAATCATCTTTGCTGCATTCCTCTAGTGCTCCAGGACTATATTTCACAGAAATGCTGTCATGATGGGGGTCCTGGGGCTGTCAGCTGGGGCTTGCCATAAAATTATAGTTATGAGTTATTCCATGTCTCTCTCAGGATGTCGACTAAGAGCTGGAGAATTTCCTCATGCTTGCCACAGTCACACTGAGCGCCTGTGTCCCCGGAGGCCTATAGCACACCTAAGGACCTATAGGGCTGATCCGTCTGCTCCAAATGGGGCTCTTGCTATCCATTCGATATTAACAAAGCTGTGCGCATTGATAACACAGACAAACGTGGATTCCCATTTCGTATACTACAGTCAAATTGAATTAAAGTTTGCCGTTCGGTTTGTAGAGAAACTACAAGAGAAGACTGTAAACCTCAGTACTCTTCAAAACTAGCCTTCACTGGCACCAATTAAACTGAGAAATATGAACGTAAAAGAAGCCTTTAAAACTGCTACTGTGAAACGCAGATTTTGTGCCTTGTTGTTAATTAAAAATGATTACACCAGCAAATTTATCAGTTACTGGCTAATTCTTGCTCATCAAGCCCCGAAATGTGGGTTTATTTGCTATAACACTAAGTAGATTTCTATATAATATATATGTTTTTGTTTTAGTTTTTTTTATCAAACACTACATGTTTTTGGTCATGAAGCACTAAACTTACAATTTACATTTACTTATTTTTCAAATTGTCATTCTACCAAATATGTTAAATGTAAGCTTTGTGGCATAAAAATAAGAATTTCCCTAAATTCAGTGTTGGATGTGCTCACCCTTAAAAGGTATACGCACACTTGCTGCAACAAAAAGACAAAGTATAAAAGCATTGTTTTTCAGAAAATGGTTAAAATCCGAAAGTCCAGAATGTTTTTTTTTTCTAAAAGTGTATAAGAAAACGGGGAAGAAAGGGAACTGACCGACAGTGTTTTGGCCCAAACCTTCCCGTTGGGATTGACTGGGTTGAGATTACAGAATATTTTTACAACCATCTAGACACGTGATTTGTTAAAAATGGTTTCAGATTCTCTAGAGACACCAAAACTGAGTGTGGGAGTCTAAAAACTATGAGAGAGTCTTTGAAAACATGGAGTTTCACATGTAAAGCTTTGACTGCATTAAAAATAAAAACAACAAGCGAGCAAAGAAAACTGAATTTAGCTACAAAAAATGTATTACTGCATATATTTAACACTGTAAAAGCTTCCAGTCTTACACACAAAGTCTCCAAATCCTACACATCCTTTCTCAAGCCCGTTTTGGGAGCAGAAGAATGAAACCCCCATGTTGCTGATGACATTGTCCAGTTAATAAAGCCTGCTGCCTTTTGGCTCACTGACACAACCCTGTACATCACTGTCATTATCAAACAACCTCCCACAGTTCACATTCACATCTCACATCAAACCAGTATCCAGCAGAAGCATGAACCAGATCTGATATTATTATTAGTAACAGACCGATCAATAAATTCAACAATATTAAGCTATTTTGAGATCGATGTCTAGCAACCATGCAAGTTAATCCGCATCAACACAAATATTACCAAAAACCTGGTCAATGCACAACGCACAATTTCTGTTTTTAAATACTTTTAGTATGTTTTGGCACTGGTGAGATTGCTATATAATGATAAGTGAGAAATTAATTTAGTTTTAAGCTGCCTTTTCTAAATTGCATTGCACTACATGACAAAATACTTCATGGTGAAACTGCAATAATGTGGGACGAGCAACTGATTAGCAGCTAAGCAGCTTTCACTGTGTTGTGAAGAGAGCTGAATCACTGACAACCCTCTGCTGGGCCAACATTGCCGCAGACATGAACATATTTATGGTCTGCTATTAATCTTTATGCTATAACTGGATGACAGTTTTATATATATATTAAAAAGCCACAGTGGTTATCTGTTGTCAGAGGGGCAAAAAAAATGAGTATTGGCAACCTTGGGTATTTTTTTTGTCTAATTTCTAATATATATAATTATAATTTATGATTCCATTTTTGTATGGAAAAGAAATACACAGAGAATAAAATAAGTATATATACTTCTATTAACTTCACAGCTTCACGCTGCTGCATGAGCTAATTTTAGCGAGGTGGGCAAAGATTACAATAGCATATCAAGGTTCAACATCAGTGATGCAGTAGACATGTCTAAAAAGCATCCATCAGCTTCTATTAGTGCTGGCTCTGGACCTTTATAAACAAGGCCAATTATAAAAGGTTTTCTTATATGACTGAATAGTTGACTAGTACACACGACTAGTCATGTGGTCACTTATAACAACAAAATGACTTTGGCAGCAACACAACAAAATATATTTGTCAACCTTAAAGATCATAAATGTTCATTTAGCAAACAGCAGGTGATGCAAGATACATCCAACTAAGTTTCCTTTTTAACAATGATAAAATTCATGGCATGCAAATGAGTTTCTTTAGAACCTTCATGGCATAATCTCTTATACTTTCTATAAATATTAATCCAGTTGGATGATAAAAAGAGGAGGGAGAAAAGGTACAATCAAGGCAAAGTGTAGCAGAAGCTCACATTAAATTTTCATCACAGCAGTTTGAGATGAGAAAGAGCTTGGCCTTTCTTCTCTCGCACCGAGGGAGTGGATCACTCATCCACATTACATACCATGTCCACATCTAAAAATATGAAAAACATCAAGCTATGAAACATAAATATAAAAACTTTAGAAATGTATCTGATTACTAATACATTTATAAGAAAAAAAAAATTCGTTTATAAAAGGTAAAAAGTCCAAACCCACACTTTTGACTCGTGATAGCATACTTTATCTGCACTGTAAGAGTTCTAAGATTTATTTGTGAAAAACTGCCAGCAATGCCAGAAATTCAGGGGAAGCATATTGTACATTTTATAATGTATAACCAAGGGGCCGGTTGCATAAAAGATAAAGACTAGTCTTAAAAGTCAGTCAGCTACATTTCTTTAAGACTGGTCATATTTTTTTTTTAATCCAGTTACATAAAAATGTAGATTAGTCTAAATTGAATCCAAAAAATAAAACCGATTGCTCAGACCAGCTCTTAAGACACTGTCTTAACATGGAAGCTAAGTTTATGCAACTGGCCCGAGGTACATCAGTAAATAATGTAATCTTAACATACATACCAAGATACTTCCATTACCAAAATTACCTTTTTACTTTAAAGGTAACTGATAACTACCATAGCGATACATGTGACCCTACAATTAATCCCAATTAAATCACAATTAAACGTAAGTGGCTGTCCATAAAACATGACAGATACTCATGCTGCTGCTGAACAGGGTCTTATGTACAAAGACCAAACAGCAAAGTAACACACAACACTAAAATAATGCAATAAAGATTTACTAAATAACCAAAATTAAAAACAACAAATTCTTTACAAAAATATATTAACGGAATACAAAAATCAGTCATAAGGATACTTTTTTAATGAAATCTGAATAGATTAGCTTTCCATTGATGTAGACTATAGTTTGTTAGGATAGGACAATATTCGACCGAGATGCAACTATTTAAAAATCTGGAATCTGAGGGTTTAAAAACACTTCTAAAGTTGTCCAAATGAAGTTCTTTGCAATGCATATTAATAATCAAAATTAAGTTGAGATATATTCACGGTAAGACATGTACAAAACATGTTCATGAACATGATCTTAAGATCCTAATGATTTTTGTTATAAAATAAATATTTGCATATAATATTTATATAGATCATTTTAACCCATACAATGTTTTGGCTATTGCTACAAATACCACTATTACTTAAGACTGGTCCAGGGTCACATATAGTAGTTAATTTAAAAAATCGAATGTTTTGTAAGATTAATAATAGCATTTAATAAATGTACTACCTACTCAATTTAACTTTTTTCTTCTTGTATTGTAACGTTACAGAATAACCAAGATCAGCCGTTCACTTATAATGAACCTCACAAAAGCAGTGGTCCTGGAGACCCATAACTCTGCTCGATAGCCATCTTAACACATTTCTTAGTTCACGACTGCTAAAGCCATTATTAAAAAAGTATTTATTACACCCTTTCTAGTGAAAGTATGTCAAGAAAAGCGTCACATCTCACTCCAACAGCAAGCAACTGCTAGAGTGAGAAGCAAATCCCTGAAATGTTTGTGACATCAAACTCGAAATCTGTTCCTTAGTCACTAAAACCTGGTTATTTACAAAACAATGGCATCTGTTATGTAGGCGAGCTTATTATTTTTGCACAAAGACCCATTTTATAGCATCTACTTAGTATAATTACTAAGGCAGCCAAGAGGTTTTTCCACCCGTAGTTTACCTGAAAATTTGATTAGATTAGATCTGGTCCACTGAACATTTATTTACATTTCTAACCTTGAAAGAAGAGGAGCACATGCAAATTTGATTTGATCTTTCCTGACAACATAAAATCCTCTCACACAGAAAAAGACACAAGCTACCATGATAAGCAAATAACAGTTAATTCTATATCAAAATGATTTGGATACAGGCAGAATAGGTATTTGCCTGCCACTAAGTGTACAGAAGCACATCGGGTTACTCTTCCGTGTTACTGTTCCAGAACTGTTACTTCTGCTCTTCGAGGAATGAAAATATCAGTACGGTTCATAATCCTCAAACATTTTGCAAGTAAATGTAGCCTAAATTTCTCATGTAAAGCCCCATGATCTGGAATAAGTTGAATCACACTTCTCTTTTGTTCTGCATTAGTGAAGTAGCTGATAGAAATGTGGTTATCACATCTAAGTGTTTCACTGACTAGCCATATGTTCCTTTTTGACTTGGTGTCACTTCCTGGATCGCTGCCTGTCAGAGCTCTTTGAGCGGTGCTACAGAGCTAAATTCTCCCTTTAACATAATTGTGCTATTGTTATGAAATATATTTTGACTACAAAAGATTGAATGTTTACAACAGTGACAGCCCTATGGAAAGGGTTTGGACAACTTTCAGGACTGTTCAGGAACCTGTCTGTAAAACTGAGCGAACACTGGAACTGGCTTAGAGGCCGATGATTTATTTCTAGAGAGAAGAGGGCATCTGCTTCTGATCACACTAAATGACTTCCTAGGAACAAAATACTAAACAGTTCAAGTCCATCAACTTTCCTCAACAAGAAAAATGTTAAAGATCCAAATATGGAATAGTACTTATTAGTATTTTAACAATTAACAAACAAATGATGCATTGCCTTTTATGACTATACATTTAGATCATTTAATCAAGTCATTTTTCTAGAATTACGTCTAAATTCTATTCATGAAGAATAGAAGATGCTTAATATTTTTTTATTTTGTAAAATACTAGCTTTGATATTTTTCCATTTAATGCAAAGATATTTACACGCTGTCAAAGTTTTGAAACTATAAAGAATTCCTGTAGAAATTACAGGAAAAAATAATCTCTAAAAATAGTCTCATGAAAAGCATTTCTGGCAACCAATATCAGAAAAAGGTTGAAGAGGATTTCTGGTTCCCAGAATGCTTTTCATGAGGAAGTTATTAATAGTTTTATTCTGTACAGATAAAGACTTTTTAATGTTTAATGTTCATTTACCCATGTTTAATGTTCAACAAACTGTTTTTACAGTAGGTTACTGGCATCCAGCTGCTTGATTACAGCAAATCTTTTTACAGTGAATATAATACTTATGTTTATTTAAAAATATATAACAAAACAAAAAGTAAGTCACAGTGTCATTTTGAGAACTGTAATTAATGGCTGTTGTTCTGCATAACACCAGCCTATATGCAGCTGTTAGGATTTTGAGAAACTATACATGTCTCACTGTAATGTACCCCTTGTATGCTTTTTAGAAGCACTCAAAAAAAAGCATTTATAGAGGGCCACTAAGATATTTGTGGGAATGACATTAGAATTGTTCGCTAGCTTTAGTGGGCCACTTGCACAGCAGGTTGGCACTAAAATGATATGAAAAACATGTTGACTATTACATTTTCCCAACCTGCCATGTAAAATTACTAAATTAGTGTGTATACATGATTTGACACTATGCGGGAATAACAAACACACCAAAATTTGTAGGCGGCAGTGAGGGCGATTTGTGAAAGCAAAGCAGAAAGAGATGGGTGACAAATGAAGGAGAAACAGAGGGAGGTTCTGCAATAAAAATAACATGCTGAGTTTGGTTTGCATCAGGATGCATTCCAGAGTCTCTACAGAAATAATCGGCTCCATGTGCTACACACATCGCATTTATCTTGTGTGAAAGCATTAGAGAAGACGTGTGAAGAGAAGTCCTGTGTTCATTTCATGTAATTAAACAATGGAAGAGTTTTGAAAATGATCATGAAATTACTCAATTAAGTCAACAAAAATGGTTTTCTCCAAGACAAACTCTTGCCTTAACTATCTGTGGTATACATGAAATACCAATACAATCCAACCACACGGGATAACCCGGAAGCTTCATGAGGACAGGAGAAATCTGACATGCTTTCTGCTTTTATTTCGGGGGTCATTTTTAACAGAATCTTTTTTTTTTTACATGCTCCTACCAGTCAATCTATTAACAGCATAATATACTAATACAATATTATTCATACAACGTCACATGATCATTGTAATAGGCTAATTTGGTACTAAGAATGTACAGTAAGCATTTTTACGGACATATATTCTATAGAGTTTGTTTCTTAATCTGAAAACATTTGCAAAAATAATTTATAACCAACAAAAAAGCTGCCAAAAAAGCTGCATATTTGTATTAAAAAAAAAATATATATATATATATATAAATAAACCAATCATCATCCCGGTATTTTAACTTTAAACCATCACTTCTGTCCAAAATACTGTACCAAAATAACGTTTCCCCCAGCAAGTGTTTAAAAATTACATTTAAAAGATAAAAAAGATTATCTCCTCACATATTTGTTCAGAAATGCGTTCACTTGTAAACAGTGCTTGATCTGTGCATGTTCATCCCCTAATTTAGACATTCACTGGAAAGAAAGTAATATCATGGATAGACAACAATCTATTTTAATCAGAAGCAACAGTTTGAAGTTAAAAACATGGATTTGTTTATAACAAACACAGCTTTTTACGAGTGGTAATTTGGCGCAGTGTTCATGGAGAAGAACCTGCGGCTTTGGCAGGGATGTTTTGTGCAGTATATCTTTGCAATACAGTTCTGGTGTTCACAAGATGTTATCCAATGAACTGGAGTCATGTGGATCACTTCGGGATTGTGATGCTTTTATTTGCTGTTAACTCTCAATCTGCATTAGAAAATTTTTTTACACAACATAAAAATAAACCATCAAAGCTTATGGTTGAGTAGTGAAATGAAGAACCTCAAGATGTGGTTCCTAACAATGGATCTAATACATCCCATGGACCGCAGCAATTGTTTAAGAGAGGTGCAAGCAGCCACCCACACACATCAGAGCTTGATTACCCTCAGGTATACCTTCACAACAGGAAAAACAATGCAAGAGGGGAGTGAAGAAAGGAGAGAGTAAAGACTCCCAGACCAGTGGTAGTTGTGCCTTAATTATCTCAATTTGAACCTCTAATGGTAAGATCGCACATTCACTGGAGGTGGTTAAGAGATGAAAAGCAGGGGTCCTCTCACAGGGAAGCCCTGAGTGCTTCTGGATGGTGTTTGTGAGAACAGGCCGTGGTTGCTAAGATACAAGAAGCACAATTGAGGGTCTGCACTCATAAGAGACATGTCAGGGTCTGATTTTGAAAGGTAACACAAACTCACTCCTACAGCTGTTTTATGGGGGGAAAACTTCAACCTTCCCAGGGATTACACATATGGTTGCCCACTTGAAGCTTGTAAAGTAACAAACAAAATCTGCAATGAGGTCAGCTGCCTACTACCTCACAATACACACAAATATGTATATAAATCTATAGGGCTATATATTGTTGAATAATAAGAGGGGTTGCAGATTTAAAACAAAAACACAAACAGTGTAAAAAATATATATATTACCCTTAATATAACATATTTTATAACATATTTAGTCTTTCTACCCCACAATTTCATGTTACTTGCCATATGTTTGTGATTTACTAGCTATTTCTGAGTGACAATAGTTTCTACACCAAATTATTCCAGCGCACCCTGAGATTTAGTTTTATTATTATTTTTGGAAATTATTATTATTTTATTTTTTTCCCATTTACACACTGACATGCTTCAATACAAAACATCATAACAGGATGATAACTTTAGAAATGAATAAAACATTAAACAAATTATTAATACAGGGTTGTCCACTCGGTACACTTATTTAAAAAAAAAAAAGAATCATTTGAATGTATGAAATTAAAATAAACAATATCTTGACTTGTAAAGTGACTTTTGTGAGATGATATACTCCACCCCCACCCCCCTCCACATTTTAATTTATTATTATTATTATTAATAATAATAATAATAATAATAATACAAACACAAATAACAAAATCAAATAATATATTAATAATATAACTAATAATAACAACATAATATTACCATAATAATATTCTATTATTCTTATTATTTATTAGTAAAAGTGCCCCTGAATAGACTTGCATTGACATGCATATTAGTAGCATATTAGAATTTTCACCGGTATTGGTCTACAACTGAACCGTGATTAAATGTAAATTGATTACTCAGACAATGTAAACATCTGAACAAGTTGAGCAAAAGTTGACAGAGCATCAAAAGATCATCTGTGTGTGAGCACCGCATTAGTCCCAAGAGTTGGTGCTTCTTCAGCATGCCGCTCTGAAGAGCACGTAGTCAGCCTGGCTTGGGGGAAGGTTAATGCTTCCATAGGGGTTCACTCTCAAAGGCAAATTAATAGCAGATCTTTCAAGAAGGACAGGGAGGACATCTGTTTTGAATTCCAGTGGGTCTGCATGTTACAGAGTGGGGCAATTCAATTAAATCAGCCACAAACCATGTTAGAGCTGGAGATGTGCCAGGCAGGACTCTGTCCACCTCCTCTGCCCCCCCGTCTATGCTAGCTCCACTAACTGGGTCCCACCTCCGGCTTTAATGAAGCACACAGGGGAAATGGAGCTGGAGATTGTGAACTGTCGATGATCTGTAAGACAATCCTGAAAAGCACCTTTGGTTTGTTCTTATCCTTAAGTGCATGCTGTTTTTCTTGTAGCCTGGTCTTGCTGTAAAGAAAGAATGGTATGCAAGACAACCTGTGGCACTTTAAGTACCTAAGAAATAATTGCTAAACATCAGAATTGCTAATGAATTTGCAACCGAAAGTTACAAATGATTAGCTGTACTCATTGTCGGATCTAGCACCTATGGAATTGGAAGTTTAAGCTTTCTGTTTAAAAATCAATAAAATAAGATGGCTAACCTTGTACTGAACCCAGAACAGTAATTTAAACTCAACAAAACGCTACCAACGACCTGATTTCACCTAGTCACTGCTCTAGCCCCAAAACCTTTGATAAAAAGCAGCACCAATCATCACAGCCTGATGAAAGCTAGTCATCTATGAGAGCGCTCCTAATACATCCTTCATCCCAGGATCTTTATAAAACAACAGTGAACTATTGGAGAGTCCTGCTAGGTCCCGTGTAAACAGAGAGAGATCTGATATGCTAAAGACAACAGCATTGTGTGGAAAGAGCAACAAACACAGCAGGCCGTTCCCACACACACCATTCAAAGAGTCTGTGTTTTTAATGAAAACATAATTACGTCCGGAGATTAAGAATTTTAAAACACATTTACTATAAAATGTTATTTGTTGAAGGAGTCAAAAGATAAAAACTTCATCTGACCACAGTGTTTAAGTATACAAAAACTACCAAAATGTACACAGTGAGATGTAATTCTTTGCAATAAAAAAATATGTAGTCTTTATATTTATTTCAGAAATAATCCATACTCAAGGCCGCAGATTATTTGCACACATACGGTTTCAAATTTCCAATAGAAATGGTACCAAGCCACCCAAAAAGGAACAAAAATGGAATCATTTACCAAACAATGTCATAAATACATACAAAGCCATTAAAAGTGTTTGTTCAACTAAATTCAAGGCTTTGCTGAGAAAAAGGTATGAATCGTCTTCAACTTTTGTCGCCTTCTGCAAGAACATCTAAGACCTATAGTATTGACTGATAGACAAGTCCTCTTTCCATGCATAAACACTCTTAAGCTTTTGCTCAAAGGTTTAAGGCTCAGGTTACAAAGGTTCTTCTAAAGATCTGCTGAAAATCTAACGAAAGAAACTACAGAACAGAAAATGACAGCAACTGGACAGTAACTTTACTAATAAACATGTCACCAGCAGCACTTGTGCCAATGCAATTTATAATTAAAACAACTTTTTATCCATTTAACAAATTATCCAAGAACAATGTTTATAAGTTAATTTCAACTACGTACTTCGGCGAAGCTGGGAAAGGTAGTTGGAAAACGCGATGGAGTTGGAGCGGAGAGATTACGGAACACTTGTAAATGTCCAGCTGTCGCTCCGATCCAAGTCCAGACTGTGAGAAGCAGCGTAGATTAGGCTATATAAAGTTGAATGCTTTGGCTCCTTTCGTCATTTTAGTTGCCAGAGGAAAATTGCATATAAACTAATAACGTTAATAATAAGAAAATGTGTTTAACACAGCTGTTGCATAAAAAAAACATGGAAATGTGCACATGACCAATTAGACTAATCGCAGCTACGTTACATATGCTCAAATCACCATGTTGACAGTCTTTAGATAGATAGATAGATAGATAGATAGATAGATAGATAGATAGATAGATAGATAGATAGATACGATGAAAGCATATAAATATGCATTGTACTAACCTGTTTCCACAAAAAGATGTCCATTTCGTTTAACTTCCATGAGACCAGCACATGTATGGTGGACAGTATAATTCCAGTGATGACCGCTGCTCTCATCCTCACCGGCAGAAGTGTGTAAATGACATGGATGAAAAACACGGTCCACCAGATGCCTTCAGACGCGCTGCGCGGCTCCACGAGCAGCACACCGGTCACCTGTACAGTCAGCACCACCAAAATGAGCACATAGCACACTATCCACATGTGATCCTGATGGAAGCCGTTCCTGTTGCACACGACCATCAGCGTGAGGATGAGCACGATTGCCGTGGAGAAAACCACCACGTAAGTGACCCGACACACTCCGGCGCAGTGGAACCCCAGCATCACCGCGCACACCAGCACCAAGACGGCCATGAGCATCGTCAAGCTGCTCTGGTTGAGTCGGAAGAAGTAGCGCTGGTAAAGCCGCTCCAACTTCTCCGACTGGAACTTCTTGGATTTGAAAATCTGCATCACGCCGCTGCAGCACGCGCTCATGGAAAAGTTCACTTCGGGCATGAGCTCCTCCTCTGGTTTGGACTTGGTTCTCCTGTCCTCCAAACCCAGCTCCACGGACTTGGGTCTCACTTCTCCATCTCGGTACCTCGGGGAAGATCTGTTATTGTTGCGGCTCTCCTCCCCGTGTTCTTGCCAGGCAGACTTGGATCTAAAACTAACCCGGCTGACGGTGGTCGTGGCTCGGCCCGGTTGTCGCTCGAAGTCATCGTCCTCTCTCCACCGACTGTTGGACCGTATGAGCTTTTTGCAGGAGGATCTGGCCGAGTATGGACATCCGTTCGCCACGGACTCAGACTCGCCCCAAGCGGATCTGTGCTCCGTCCCTCCCCTCAGTCCAGGAGCGCCAGCGCCGGGTGGGCTTACGCTGTTAGATCTGGACATGATCTCGATTACTAAATGCAATAAATGGCTTCAGTGCAATTAACTCAAAGTAAAAAGTCGGAGGTCTTAAGAGTTTGTTTTGTATCTACACACAAACACAGCCTATATACGCTTTCAAATAACGTTTAGCAGCCGCGCAAGTTAGTCAGAGTGCGCTAAACCTACACTCGTGAACAGAAATTGCCTTTGCTTGAGGTGGAAACCATAGCAACAGCTGCTTAACAGCTGTTTGTGTTGAACGATACATACCTACTGTTATTATCTGTCAAGTCACTATAGGTGCAACGCCACAAATGCATAATAAAGTGTTTTAAAAAAGGAAAAATTGAACCGAATCCGATTGGTGACCGATTTCAATTATTCGCACATCGTGTAGGTTAAATATAAATATTGATGTTATCACTTTGAAGAACACAGCTTATATTAAAGTCACTTTCACAACTTTGAAGTTAGCTGGTGATATCAAACGTAAAAAAATAAACCAAGGATGTGTGTGAGGTATGTAGACGTGCGTCTCATTGAGAAGCGGTCCATTTTGTAATTTATAAAAGCAGCGTTTTGTTTACCGCTTCTATAAATTAGGACAAATGTAAAGCGAGCACAGTCGCTGTCGAATGCTCTGAAAGAGACAAACACATTTTGCAAGTCAATCCGCTCGTTTTCACATCACAGAGGACTTTAAATGATTAAATATACAAAGTAGTCGTTCGGGACACATCCTCAGGTGGCAGCTTTAGAAGAGGTAAACACCAGAGGGAGTAATTGCGCGCCCCATTTCAATTCATAGATACTAAAGCACAAACCACCTCTGTGTGCAAATTTCTAGGGGGCGTTTTAGAGATTTACCCCCTAATTAAAACTTAAACCACGCCAGTAAACAAAAATAAAAAGATTCTGAAAGTAGATAAAACAAAAGTGTACAGTATAGTTATGAAAGTAGAAGTGTATATAGGTTTAAAACGCTTCAGCACTAATAAAAGTTAGTAAGTCAGCTGCGTATTTTCACCTGTTGATAAACGGAAGCTAGCAAACAAAAGTCGCGTTAGCCAGATGAGGTAACCATAACAACAGCAAGCTGCTCGCCAGCTTTCCATCGCGGTTAGTTTCGATGCGGTCTTTAAGCACAACAGGGACTAAAGTTACGCTTTATTATAGAGTTACGTGTCACAAATTAGTTTTAAAAAAAAAAACACTCTGGGAAACTGCTTTTGTTAGTGTCGCCAAATGGCAATTTGTTTTTGCGCGAGACCAACCTCGAAAGACAGTGCCTCCCGCAACATTAGATATACATTTAGCAGATTTGTTTAATTTAAAAAGCCAGAATCCTTTAAAAATGGTACAAAACAACCAAAAAAAGTCTCCGCGTGTAATTTAATTCAGATCAATGAGAACTGACCCTACGCCCATCACTCTAGATCTCCACGTTTTCATGACAGGAGCACATAGTCTCCGCAAAAGTGTGGTTTGGTCTGAGCTAGAAGTGCGGAGCACGACTCCATGGTGGGGACGCATTGATCCACGCAAGCTGTACACCTGTGAATAAGAAGTCGCAGCCCACTAGATGATCACGATTGCTGTGAAAACCTGAGCTTTCCAACGCTCCTGCATGGTCAGTTGCGTCACCCCAAGATGACCTCACAAGTGTCCTTTGGTGAAGGAGTCTTCATCCGTGCTGTGCAGATAGGTATCGCCAATGCTCCTGATGCAGTAGCAGCAACATCACCAGCGCTGGCGTCTAGATGAGAAGATGAATTGTGACGCCACAGGAGCGTCGAATCCGCCCTACTCGCGCGGAGCTGCGCATTGATTTTGCAGGGCGAGCTGCGCGTCCTTTCCCTGCAGATTCTCAAGACCGAAGCATACAGAATTGATTAAGCATTATCCTCCGTTTTCGTGCTTCTTGCCTTTGTATCGCCATTCAACCAAGTATGATCTTTAGGCCCCGCCTTATCTGCGATTCTATTGGATAGAAGGTTGCACAAGTTGCCAATCATTTTTTCTATTGGTCGACCTGTGTGTCAATACGCTGTGATTTGGATAAGTGGGCGGGACTATCCGCACAGCTGTACTTAAGGCAGAGTGGGGGAAATTTTTTGTTTGTTCTGCTAATAAAGTAGAGCGGTTTTTAATTAATATGTCAGATAATTTATGTCAAAACGTACATTTTTATTAAACCACTTTATACAGATATTCTGAATATTAAACATTTTACTGGACGTTTTAGGTAAATATGAATAATGTGCATGGGAATTTTTATTTTTCTCATGTTTATTCTTTTCTTTTTTTACTTTTTAAAAATGTCATTATTCACTTATTTATATTCAACAGACGTTGTGACAAGTTAGTTGTTCATCATCCCAGTGTGTGCCTCTTTTTCCATTTCAGCATGCAGGATTCCGTCAGCTAGCAAGAGCTGAACTTTTTTTTTTTGACGGTTTCAGAAGACAAAAGATCTTGTTGTTTGCAGTTAACAGAGTCATGCTTTCTCGGTTTTGTTTTTTCATAGGTCTCATGACTCCTATCCTTTAAACAGACGAGATGCTGAGATACAACCCCTAAGGAAATTTGCTTTAACGCTGTTTTGTCCCACTTTAATTTGGAACACCACAGAATGCCTTTTCACGCCAAGAAAACTCAAATATTGATAATCAAAAACTTTAAAAAAAGGACTGAAAAATTGTCTTAAAACATTAATTGTTAAGACAATTGTTTTAACACATTAATAAGCGTTCACATCTGTGTGATTTATAGCCTATGTATTGGGCAAAGAAGCTGTTTTATTATACGATTTGGCTTTATAAACTTTTCTAAATACCAAACTCAAAAGATTTGTGTGGCTTATGGTGAAATTCAAAATGTGAAAGCTTTGCTCATGGCTCATAATTAACCCTTTAAACACCAGATATAATTTTTTTTTAATTCAAAGTAAATTATTGTAATTCTTCAAAAAAGAAAGGTTACTTAAGTAAAATAAGTATGTTTTTTGACATTTAAATATATATATATATATATATATACACACACACACAGTAGTTAACATTCATAGTGGATCAAAACCATCAAAGTTGTTCTAAAATAATACCTATTCTTGTCTTAGGACAACTTTGATTAATGTTTATGATCCACTTCAAATGTTGACACACATATATATATATATTTTTTTTTTTTATAGATTCAGCATAAAGGTTCGTTCTTTTTTTTTTTCAAACCCAGAAAGTCAGAATTGCCCCTTAATAAAAATAAATAAATAATTTCTGAGGATGGATCACTCGAAATATACCAGATCTTATGCTGAAGTCAAAGATAGATCTCTACTGCCATCATGTGAAGATAGGATGAATATGTTGTAGTCCTCTTTACTAAGATACTTTAAAAGTCTAAAGACCTAATAGACGTTTAATTGTATACTGACATGAAGGGAAATAAACACTTAAAAATTCTATTAATTAAGCTAAAATCATACTAAAATATGATGACGATTAAGCAGTTCAGCTTATATAATAAAAAACAAACTGGCATTGCTTCCCATATTATGGTTTATTGTAAATATATATCATCATATTACTATTAATACAAAGTTTGCTGGTCCCATGCAGAACTTGAATATCAAAAGCTTGACAATGTCGGCATTTTTATTTAAGTTAAGGGTCATGCTTCTACTAACCGAGGTTTAGCCACACCACTTTCACATGCAGTGTTATTCCAAGTTGCACACCAATCATCCCATGCTAATCTTTTCGTGAATAGGCTTGATAAGGAGAACAGGCTTACCACTTTGCTTGCAAATACTCTGTCTGTGCAATAGTGTGGCTCACACTTGAATACGAGAGAGATTCATTTGCATTGGGAGGGCTGAAGTTGACGGTTTCACAATTAGGCAGACGGGCAACGAAGCGTTAAGTTAGTCTTGACTCCCAGCTTTCCCTCCACATTATTAGATTTGACTCATTGGAAAAGCATGACTGGAGGCACTCAAATCCAATTGGCCCCTGTTAGCCGGGGCTTGCGCTCTCTTCTGCTCAGCGTGCAAGTCTCTCTCAGCCAAACACTTCCACGTCTCCAGCCGTAAAAGCTATCTCCTTCTACAACAGAATTGCACATCTAGTACATTAGTAGTATTGACTTTGAGGTCCGACCCAGCAACTCAGCCAATTTCTTTGGGTGATGCCTCTTTTTTTTTTTCTGCAAACGGCCACAAACCAACAATACATGTCCAATACTGATTAAAACAACCGATTAACATTGATCCTTCAAGAAACACAGCACAAAACAAAAAGAAAACATTAACACTAATCATAATGGGAATCAGTAGACAAGTAAGCAGTGTGAAAGCACGGTTCGAGTTATGAATCATACTCAAATATAAAGAAAAGGAATGCGTCGAGTGAGAAACAGAGAGATTTAAGTCAATTAGATTCAAATGTTGGAGATACAGTGTACAAAACACACCACACAGGAGACATTTTTATCTGGTTAAAGCCACCAGATGCAGCTAACTGTATTTTTGCCCTTTGTCTGAGTGATATTAGCTACAATATTTGGTCAGTAATTCTACATTTAGAATCCAAAATAAAAAGGTTTTCACACAGAAGCTGATGTATTTAGTATGGAAACGTCATTGCTCTCCCTCTAAACTGAGGAAAAGCCATTTGTGTGGTCACAGGATCCCTAAAACCACCAACTGTCAACAGTTCTTGACCTTAATAGTACTGTTAACAATCATTCTGCATATCTGGCCTGTTTAATCGACAAGACGCCTTAAAATAAATCTGTAGTGTGGCTTTTAAAGGTTATCCGCTTGTTTTTCGGTGCGATCAGTCTGCTGTTTGTGTCAACTGCGGAGCGAGTTATTCCACTTTGCTGTACTCCTCCACGTGACCCAGAACTTTCTTCCTCTGGCGCATCATGTGGAAGTAGAGCTGAGGGAATACTGAGAAACACAGACAAAAATGGTCATTAACAGGAACAGAGCAGTTCATTGACAGAGCTTCTAGCGATTTCGAAGATCAACCAAGGAATCGGATTATTTACAGATGGAAGATTTCAAAACATGATGCATAATCTCTTTGTCCAGGAAGATTCAAAACGTACGGGGAATGTAGGAGGCCATGACGAGGATGAGGAAGGTGTGGTAGTCAAAGGAGAAGTTGTACTTGTTAGGCAAGGTGATGGAGTAGAGCCCTGTTTTCTGCACGTATGGCAATGCGGCATAGATGGTCAAAAGTTCCCCTGCCACTCCCATGGGGTACAGCACGATAAAAAACGTGTACCTGTTAATAATTGAAGAACAAATTATGTAGGTTTTTTTTTTTTTAAAGCAAAAAAGGCAAGACAGTAAACTGTGAGAAGCTTCACCTTGCCCATTTGATGAGGTAAGGCAGATGGTTCAGCAGACTGAAGGTATAGAAAGAGTAACGGATGATTTCCGTGACTGTCCAGGCCACCACAAAGAGGAGAACACTGTCTTCGCTTTGGACCTAAAACGAGAGGAACTGTGAGGCACACAGGGAAGAGACGGAACTGCTCAGCAAGCAGGAAAATTTAGTCGAGAACCATGCGGTTATGTCTGCTACTGTCCCATCGCAATTTACTGAAGCCACTCGACACACAAAGATGGACTACTGAGAACATCGGAAACAGAAGCACTTCAAAAGGCATTCAAAGGCTCCAACTTTGCTTCTACACACATACAGGCTTGAAAGGAGGTTATTTTAGCAACATACACAGGCACGCATGGACATGTTAAATATTAGTATTACTCCTCAGTTGTGGGTCAAGCAGGATTCTCGTAGGAATGACTTACAGGAATACACACTTCAGCTCAGACGTCTTTTTCTGGGATGAACAATCAGAACTTGATTCTTAGTTTCAAAGAACTTAAAATAAATTTCATTGTATTCTTCACACTTAATTTCTACTAATTTTTTTTAAAAGCACTAAAATATTAAACCAGCTGCCGAAGTTCACTAGATGGCAGTAGACCAAGTTCAATGAGACAACTGCAGAAATGTTGCTCATTATTCATCGCTCATCACAAGTAATTTGAGATATTCAGGTTTTCATATCCAGTTTTTTTTTTTACCATGAGAATACCTGACATCATCATTTTGTAAGAAGTAATCATAATATACCATATTGTAGTTCACCTGAACAAGTGAAATATTTATTAAAGCTTTTTTTTAACAGTTAAAAATGATCAAGACTATCAAAGATCAAAAATAAGACTATTAAAATGTTTTTATGCTAACTGAAATAAGCTAAAATAAAATTAAATATAAGTATTAGTTTTACAAAGTGCTTTCCAACTTATACGAAAACTAAGTGAAATAAAGTGATTTTAAGTTAATGAAATAAACCTAAAAATACGGTTAATTGGAAATGTAAAAAAACCCTCACAAAATAAATCATTAAACTTTTTAAAATAGAATTTAACCTAATCAAAAAATTACAGCAAATGTAAAATATTCTTTGAAAAATATATTGTAATCTATAAATAATTCTAAAATAATGTTGCTAGTTAAAAGCACCCCAATTTTTTATTTAATCAATTACTCACCCTCATGTTGCACTAAATAATGGTTGGTAGCCATTTTCATACTATGGAAGCCAATGGTTAACAAAATTTTTTTTTTCAAAACATCCCTTTTTTTTACTTTGAAATAAACTATCTATTTAAACATAAACTTACTTCTCTAACGCTGTGCGTCACTGCCCAGGTAAGGAATACTCGTGACATCACCTGGAACCCAGTCAGGACCACAGAGGAGGGAACAATTCCTTCACAAAATGTGAAATATTGAGTAAAGAGATTAATCATTATACCATAAATAAGATAAAGAAAGTATGAAAACTCTTAAAGGAAAAAGAAAGGAGCATCCTAGGTGTATGCGACTTCTTTCTTTCTTCTTCTTTCAGATGAATCCAATCAGAGGTATAATAGAAACCGTCCAGACCCCTCCAAGCCTTTGAATGGGTTTAAGTGGGTGATAGTCATTACACTATGGAAGACATGAAAAAAACGTGTATGTGTTCGTAATACGTGTTAAAGTCCTCCTGTAGTGAATCCATGCATTTTTGTAAGATAAATATTTATATTTCAAACTTAATAAGCACTTTTCTCTCATGTCTGTTGACTGTGGAAATCGGAAGCAGTCCCGGCAAAACAAAACAAAATTATAGGAGGATTTCCATATCCTAAAGGCCAAAAGGAGACAGGTTTGAAACTACATTTCCCAGAGGCAAGTTTCCACAGACATCAGACCAGAGAGAAAAGTGCTTATTAAAACACATGGATTCGCTACAGGAGGACTTTATTCACCCCCCTGAGCCGTGTGAGGGACGTTTCATTACAAATACACACATTTTATTTCATATCTTCTTAAGTGTAATGACTATCACTCACTTAAACCCATTCAAAGACTTGGAGGGGTCTGGACAATTTTAATTATAACTCTGATTGGATTCATCTGAAAGAAGAAGGAGCTCTTAGGATGCCTCAAAGCGGAGTAAAAGACCAGCATTTTCATTTTTTGGTAAACTAACCCTTTAATCCATTACACTAAACATTTTTTTTCAGAATTTGAATCTGTAAACTAAAATACTTCAGGAGAGCAATGATGGTTATGATGTAACAGAGAGTGGTGCAGGACTGGTTGTTTGCACTGGGAAAGGTCACATTAAGCTTGAAGTCCCAGATAATGATGTGTGGACTGTGAACTCTACGCTCCACGGGTGCAGTGAGACTCTTTATCACATTATCACTGTCAGACTGGCAAAGAAAGCTGCACCCTCGCTGACGATGGCACTGCTGGGTTAAAAAAAGCTTTCCTTGTACAGCCAATCTGGTCTATATACTTCACCTAGTGCATATTTATAGTAGAAATTAATAAGAGACTGTTATTAGCAGCAGGGTGCACTTACCCACGGCACAATGCAAGATCTGTGAAGAGAGCAAAGAACAAATATTATAAGGTGCACTCAGCCTCAAAGAATGATCATTTTAGCATGGAAATAATACCATTAAACTCTGTAGGATGAGAAATTAACATGCTTCCTCAAAGTGAAATCAGGAAAAGAAAATGTCCCACCCTCCTAAATTTATGCTATTTAAAGTGTCCTTGCTGGAGATTATTGAATTCTTAAAAAAAGAAGAAAAAAAAAAGAAACGACCCCCAAACATTTGAACAGTAGTGCGTGTAAAAACATATATTTATACTTATGCTTTTAGAAAAATGACTTGAATTATGCTTGGAATTATGTTTTTTTTTAATTATTTATACAGCTGTATACTTAAATATTAAATAAGATTAAGATTAAATATTTAATATAAATGTAAAAAATCTGGACAAGAATCTTCTGTTACAGTTTTATATCAAACTATTGATTTGTTGTTAGTTATGTTTCTGTTCTCATTTTATATGTCTTTATGCATGCATGAAAAACCACAACAAATGCCTTGTTTGCACACACTGGGCGAAAAAACTGATAATACCGTATCTATCAACAGTGTACTACATTTTTAGCAAATAATATATAGAGCTTAGGCATACTTCAGAATTATTAATTCATTTAAATGAATATAGCTCCCACAACACTCACCTCAAGGAGGGCACCAGTCTGAAAGAATTTGAGGGGTTTCTCTATCGAATAATAAAGACCATGGTAACTTCCCCTGGCAAGGTACGCTCGAACCAGACCAACAGCAATGACCAGCCACCTGGATAAAAAAAGATTCATAGATTAAATCTGTAGTGCCACTCGTCCTCGCTTCGAGAGAGGCGGGCATTTCCGCAATGCCCACAGCCATGGAACTGCATGCAAATCTCTGACAGCACAGCAAATAGAGGCATGTAACAGTCTCGTTAAAATACATCCACTGTTATACATATGTACTGATGCAAGATATACACAAGAGCTTGCAAATACATAATCTAAGCTCTCAAAATATGTTTTTTCTATTTTAACTGTGCCCACACAGTATATTAGCAAGTCTTGGTATAGCGTGAAGCATCAAAACCATGTTATTTTCAGAAACACAATCATCTTTATCTAAATATCACAGGGAAACAAACAGCTCAAGTATTTTAAAGTCTGTTATAAGGCCAACAGGACTGGGTTGTAATTTCAAATTCAAAATTACACACATAGTATATTACCGGACAACGTTTTTGAGAGACATTGTAAAATGTTCATGAAATCTTCTCTACCTAAAAAGCAAGGACTGAATTGCATCATCAAGCTATTCCTGATTGCATGCCGGTCAACAGAGGTTACGGAAATGTAGCAAATCTGGTTTGGTTGCTTCTGCTGCAACCCTAGTGGGAAGTTCATTTAATTTGAACGACACAGTCGGTTCGAAAATTTCGATTGAGTGATTCGAAAACGACTCGGTTTAATCGCAATAAGCACGATCATAAGAGTTGTGTGCATTTCTGTTGTGTGTGCGTTTCTAGTCAGGAGGAGCTCAGAAATATTTGAATCAAGTGGATTTGCTTTGTTTGAGGGGTTTTTCTTTTCTTTTCTTACGGTTAAAATGGACAAAATATATTTTAGCAAGTACATATAGCACCTTTTAAAAACGAAGCAGTTCTATTGAATCGATTAGCTTCCTAAACGGGCACGATTGTGCAACAGTTTCGTGGTTACAATGGGTAAAGTGCGCTTCTTTTCGCTGTTTTAACCACATAACCTACTGCCAATTGAACAAAATATTGCTACATTTAAACATTCGAGTTACAAATGCATTAAATTAATGCAAATGAATGTCATCTAACAGCACTAACAGACGCTCAACTGTAAAACAAGAACAATTCATGCGTGTCACCGACGACCGCTGTCAACCAGCAGCCCTCAAACAGGCGTTAATAGGATTTACACTGCGATGCATTGCCAGAATGTTCAGAATAATGCCCAGTTATTGTAGTTTCAACGTAAATTGTGCTAAATCATGCGATTTAAACTTAAAGGGGAGGTAACCGCGAATCTGTCAAGCACTTTCAGCACGCTGTCTGAAATCTAACCATTCATTCTTACTGTCACACGCTTGAGCAGAGAGCACGGAAGCGCATTTGATTTTCATCATACCCCGCTGTCATAACCACGTTGTAAATGACCAGATACGCGGTGGCCAGCGTTCCGGGTCCCCTTTTCTTCTTGTTACCGGAATCACTGTGCGCTGTTTTGCTGGTCCCCATGGCAGGTGCCGACATGACTGAACTATCATTAGAAAAACTGGATCATCCAAATGGTCCCGGTGAGTGAATAAAGGCGTGTGGCCTTGCTGACATGTACAGACGCTGCTTACGAAGGGAGCGCCCCCTGGCGAGGACAGGGTGCACGTGATGTTTTTGTGTGTCAGTCCGTTACAGTTTCCATTCGCTCAACAATAAATATTTCCATTAACAGCGAATATCGTATTATTCAATTATCAAACGTGTGTTCAATTTGGGGTTAACGTTACATGAGTTTCACAAACACCTATTCCGGTCGTTAGATGGCGGTGCAGCACACGCTGGTCTTTAAAAGGACGCGGCATATGTGCCTGTCGGAAATATAGATTTACAAAAACAAAACATTAAATAATTTCATTAGTTGTTTTTGTAGTCTTAATAGAAATGCTAAATAGAACTTGAAATCTAGAATTATTTGAATGCTGTGACACGTATGCGGTTTCTTACAGGCATTGCGTTAGCGTACTAAGTTTACGGAAGAGCAACTGGTGGAAGTGCACGTATTTTAATGGATGAGAGAACTATAAATCGTCGATATACGTAGATAATACGCTCGAATTTAACCATTACTAGAGAGGAAAGGGTCGCAAAATGCCTCTGTTTGGCCAAAACCCGTTCGATCAGGATGTTGGTGAGTTTGACAGTGTTGTTTTTGTCGAAGCGCTGTGATATTGACAAGTCAGTTAACAGGGCCGACCCAGCGCGCTGCTCCATGACATATCCTCAAGATCTCTGCTTTGTGTTTTGTTTATTTCCTCCATGTCTCCGATCCCTCAAATGTCCTAAATATCGACATTTGAAGGTGTCAAACATAATTAAAACTGACACCTTCCTTACAGTATTGTTCTACATTTCAGTAACTTTTTCAGATTGACACTGAACATTTTTACTGTTTAGTTGAAATGCTGTGTCAGAAAGTTATTTTGAGTTGCTTAGGGATTAAGTACAAAGTTTCTAAATTATTACAATAAACAACTAATTGAAGCCGTCTCCTATATAGTTACGTGATGTTTGGATATGAGAGAGTACGTACAATGTGATGTAGTGTAGTATCTTCCTAATACAATATTATATCATCAAAATGTTCTGTTTGAAAAGAAAAAAAAATAATTACAAAAATACAAATTGTTACCCATTTCCAGTAAGCGTGTATGACTAAAATAGTGACAGGAGTTCGTTTGTAACACACAACAGCATGTGTCGTGTTTTCTTTAATAGGTTTGTCCTGAGAGATCAATGTGTATGAACTTGAGACACTGTATGTTCCTCTGTGGAGGGGTTGATTGCTCGTTTATTTCGAGCTGTACTTTGCTGGGTGTCGCAATGTAAATTTCCCTGTCGTCAATAAGTTAGTCATTCAAATGCGCCTAGTTTTTTTGTATTCAAGAAGGAGGGGTGAAATAATCTACACCGGAGTATTATCATAGAAATGGTTGTTGTGCCTGTCGAGGCAAGCTGGATATGCAAAATAACAGGCAAAACAGGCTGCTATGTCTGTTTAACGGGATGAATATAAGTCTCTTGCTTGATAAATATGTATTAAAATTGTTTTTCAAAAGCTAGGATGTAAATCTGATTCACAATTAATTTATTATTATTATTATTGTTATTATTGTTATATGCAGTAGTGGGTGTTTATGGCTTGTTTTGTAACTAGTGTAAATGTATTTTATTTATTTGTGTATTCAGAAAAAGCAACTAGTGAAACTAACACATCAGAGGACTGGGGCCTCATTATGGATATTTGCGACCGAGTCGGGACAATTCCCAATGGGTGAGTTAAAATAGCAGCATACAAACAATAATTATTTATTGAATTATTATTTATTTCTGTTTTAATGCTTGATTTTAGTAACAGTTAATAACACCAATGTTGCTTGTATGCGTTATTGTTCTTCTTTTATAATTGCTGTCAAATATTAAATTCTATTTAATTTTATTCATCAGTTTTTTTTTAATGTAGAAAAACGATGAATCTCTCCCTAATATAAATGTGGTCACGCCCCTCTTTTTCTCTTTTTTTTGTGCATCAAAGAGCAAAGGAGTGTCTCAGGTCAGTCATGAAGCGTGTGAACCACAAGGTCCCTCACGTAGCCATGCAAGCGTTGACGGTGAGCTCTTCGTCTTCAGTTTCCTTTATAGTTAAACAGATTTGCACCCACTTTTGAGTAAACCGATACGAGCTGTCAAAGTGTTTTTGTTCTTGGTGAACCTGTCTATGGCTTGCATATAGTCACTGCATACTAAACTAGTGTAGAAGGAACTAAAGCTGTAAAAACTCCAGAGCGCTGTAGCATCTGGAAGTGAGAGGCATCTCTGTGGGCTTCCACTCTGACTCGCCAACATCACAGCCTGCAAAGATGTCTCAGTCTATTTTTAATTCTTTCTCATCTGGCTTTATGTTATTACAAATGAATAAATTGGGTTGATGATGTGCTCTTTATTTTTATTCTTTAAGTTGCTGAATTTGTTGAAATAATAATAATACATGTAATTTTTATAATAATGAAAAATGATAAAGGTAGTAATAATACAATTTATTGGTAGTGGTATTAATATTTATTATGATGTCACATTTAATTTCCGCATATTAAAATCATTAACAGTTATAGGAATGTTACATGTGTGCAATAACGGCTATAACAGTAATAATAATTTTCATTATTTGTTTTGTGACATATATATATCCATATAAATGGCCCACCCTGTACATTTGATATACCTGTTCAAAAGTTGGCAGATTACTTATTTTAATCGCAATCGATTATATTTTAAAAATGTAAATAATAAATATAAAACAAATAAATCTGTAAATAAAGGTTGCTCAAATCTTGCTTTATTTTCTCTTTTTAGTTGCTGGGTGCCTGCGTTTCGAACAGTGGAAAAATCTTTCACCTAGAAATTTGCTCGCGGGAGTTTGCCAGTGAAGTTCGTGGTGTGTTGAACAAGGTAAGAGCTTTAACTCGTACAATAAGACAAATCCTTGTTTCAGAGTATAATAAACTTGCTTGTCTGATGAGAACGTCTACCATCCTCGTTCGCTTCTTCTCAGGTTCACCCGAAGGTTGCTGAGAAACTCAAGGCCCTGATGGTGGAGTGGGCCGAAGATTTCCAGAAAGACCCACAACTGAGTCTCATCAGTGCCACCATCAAGTCCCTCAAAGAAGACGGAGTGTCCTTTCCCACCGCAAACACCCAGGTATTCCTACGATCACCTACCAACCTGATCCTGTTGGATCTCTGTGTGATGTCAGCTGTCCATTAACACACACGATGATCAACAGACAGCAGCTAAAGATATTTGGCCTAGATATATGACCCTGTAATTTGGCTGGGTTTACTTTCACAGCAACGTTTTAGATTCTAATTTTGCATAGCTCATTAGTCATTCTGTTTGTATTTCCTGTGCTGGTGGGTCACAGAAATCTGTGACAGATGTATCCGTGTCACCTTTTAGTCTGCAGTGTGGGTTATTGCAATGTTTTATTAAAATTTCTGGTAATTATATTGTTAAACGTTTGCATTTTAAAATGGAGGACAATGTTTACATAAGTGTATGTGTGTTGTAGTTTGTATCATTTATGAATTAATATAAAATAACTATGTCATACACTAGCACACAAGATTGAGGGCAGTAAGATTCTATTTTTCAATTTTTTTTGTTTTTTCAGCAAGAACATTAATTTCATTTAAAAGTGCATTTCTAAAATCCAAAATGATTTTGATTTGATATAAGTGCTTTTTTTTCTGAACCTTCTATTCATCAAAGAATACTAAAAAAATAATAATATATCAATGAGTACGTATCAGAAATCAGCATATTAGAATAATTCCTGTTTTCTGAAGGATCATGTGAAACTGAAAACTAATCGGCTTTGCCATCAAAGATTTTTTTTATTTTTTATTATTATATGTAGCAAAATAGAAATAGTTCTAGAAATAGTAATATAGTAATTAACAATATTACAGTTGGTAATATAAAACTTGATACAACTCCAGAACCTTTAAACGGCAGTGTGAAAGCAATCGCAAGCTGTTTATTTTTATTTGATTACGGAGTGATTTTTTTTTTATATTTACTCTTTTGTTTGGTCAATCTTTGGAAAAGGCCATGTGTTTTTAAAGATACATTAAAAGTATACCCTAAATCATAGTTAATAACCAATAGTAAGATCCTCTGTGTGAGAGATGGATCATGTGACAGCTTGACCACTGTTTCTCACATGACATGTCTGCTAACCCTTTAGCTATTTAGGTGCGTCTGGAATGCTGAAGCGTGTGTGTAAACTTGAGACAAGAGAATCAAGCAGACAGAATGGAATTTCCTGTCGCGTATTTGCCACACTGCACTTATGAGATATCAATTTTTCTTTGTTATCCTTTTCCTTCATTTATTGTTAGATCATTTTGTTTGACAAGACAAGTTCATGTAAACATTTCCATAGCTGTTAATGAGTACCAACTAAATAAAATGGGTCACAAGACTTTGCTGTGTCACTCAAAGGTTGTCATATAAATGTTATCTCAAAGACCTACTTATATAAATGGTAGTATTTTCTTTAGTAGACCTATAGATGGCATTGTAGTTTTGTTTTTGTAGGTTGTTTTGGGAAATATACGTTTATCTGAAATAAAAAAGCCATGAAGTCAAAATAATATTAAAATACTTTTTAATGCACCCTGCCACAAAGCAAAAATAGTTTAGGAATGGCTTGAGGAGCATAACTTTGATTGATTTCTCAGATCTCAATCCAATCAAGCATCTGTGGCATGGGCTGAACAAACAAGTCCCATCCAGCATCACAGCTTACAGGACTTAAAAGATCTGCTGCTTACATTTTAGTGCCAGATTTTGGAGCACACCTTCAGAGTAGAGTCCATGCCTCAAAGGATCAGGGATGTTTTGGGACCAACACAATAAAACAATCCACCTTTGCCATCACAAGAAAAAAGTACATTATAAAACACATTCAAATAGAAACGAAGATAATGAATATCTTATATATAAAATGGATAAGGCTATATATCCTGTCTTTTTTCCAAATCAGTTATGATGTTATCTCTCCTTGCAGAGCTCCAGCACGAAGCCCAGCAGCACTCCTTCCACCAACAGAGCAGCTGATGATGATGATCTGGCCAAAGGTAAGGAAGGCTCTCAATGCCAATGTGCTTTCATATCATTTTTTGTTATTATAGTCTATTTAGTCTTGTCTGACTAATGATTTTGGGCCCCTGCCAAAGCATAAAAAAAGCCTTTGGCATCATAACTGTCAAGCTATACCGAGATAATGAGTGTATGTATTTTGCTCGATGCAGCCATTGAGCTGTCCCTACAGGAACAGAAACAGCAGGCAGAGACACGACCCCTTACCGTGATAGCTGATCCACCCTACAACACCAACGGAGGGAAAGAGTCCCGTAAAGTGCGTGCCCTTTATGATTTTGAAGCGGCTGAAGACAATGAGCTCACTTTTAAGACTGGAGAGCTTGTGATCATCCTTGATGACAGGTAAACTTAATCATCGAAGGATGTTATTTTAATCAAATTAGAGTAAATAAGTTTTGTGTGTCTCGAGATATAGTTTCTGCTTTCTTAAGTGATTTTACGTTTCCCATAACCCATTGAAAAGTAACGCCACTGTTATCCAACAGTGACCCAAACTGGTGGAAAGGAGAGAATCACCGAGGGGTAGGCCTCTTCCCATCAAACTTTGTCACCACCAATCTGAATGCTGAACCAGACCCTGGTAATACCCTTTACAACCTTGTTTCTGTACAGAAAAAATATATTTTTTTCTATTTCAATTACACATGCATATCCCCTGAATTCTCTTTCCTGTAGTCATGTATGTAGAAAAGACTGTAGCCCCAGAGGAGCCCATCGTTGAAGTCAAAGCTGAGCCTGAGCCTGTGTACATAGATGAGGTGAGTACCGAGTGATCTTTATCCACATGTCTCCACTCACCTGGAGAAGAGTACCTGATATGATCAACAGGCTCTTGGTGAAGTTCTTTTGTCTTGTGTTAATCATTGACTCTGTTCACTACAGGAGAAAATGGACAAAACTCTCTACCTGCTCCAGAACACAGACCCTGCAGATGCCTCACCTGACGGCCCAGAGCTGGTCACATTAGAAGGTACGAGGAAGACCCTTCTTAAGCTCTTGTTTATTGTTACATTACTTTTATGTATAGTAGGTTGGTGTACTATAATGTAGGGTGATAAAAGAAACAACGGTTATTGCCCATATTTTTATTGCACAGTGGGAGAACTATTAACTGTTCATGAGGTAGATTGCCTAGGGAAAGAAACTAACTGTCCTGGTATTCGGTGCTCTGTAGTGCTGACCAGATGGCAAAATGTTTAAGTCATAGCTCGGATGTGAGGGATCCCGAGTGAATTTCTGAGCCCTTTTCCTCACTCTGGATGTGTAACTTTTTTGAATGGTGGGCAGGGATTCACCAATAATCCTTTCAGCAGATCGAACTGTCCTCTGTAGTTTTCTGATGTCTGATGTCTGACAGGACAGACTCACTGACGGCTGGTTGAGGTGTAAGAGTTAGAGTTGGGCGATGTCGACCAATGTTGCATCATACGATGTCTAATGTGAAACATCGCAATGGAATATGGCATCGTCGTCGTAGGCAGTGGTTGTTGTTCAGGGGGGCGGGGTTAGTTGTAGCTAAAACACCAATCCCCGCCCCACAGCTGTCAAAAATAACAGTGTTCGCGTGAGCAGGTGAGAGAAGATCGAGCGCATATGTCATCCGCGCACAATTCAAGCACTCCCGGAAATTATTTGCTGCGCTCGCCAGCATCAGTGGTGCGCTCGCTTATTAATGGCATAGATTTGCCGCCATACATTAAGCACGTTTTTCGCGAGCTGGTTGCTGCTGCGGTGGGACAGAGGATCGCGATGCCGGCTCAGCATCGTGATGTCTATCGGCCATTCGTCCATCGACCCAACCCTAGTTGGAGTACAAACAAAATATGACATTAAAAGAAATTTTAGGTCATGTCATTAGGTGGCTCTCCAGAATATTGGTTCTTATGGAACGTTTACAGATTTCCAGGTTTCTCAGAAGCAGAATTTGTAATAGTTACAGTAGTAGAGAAATATGTTTTTGCATTCCCATTTTGCTTCGAAAGCAAAAAGTATTTTCATGATTTCCCAAAAGTTGAAGAGGATCTATTTAGGTGGTATAATGCAAAGTATAGTGTTGTAAATGTATTTTTTTTAAGTGAAACAATGTTAATACTGCATCAATGCAATTTATCAAATTAACACAATTCTACAGTCAAAGGTTACTTAGCATGCAAGATCATTGAACCTGACAGTTCCTTTTAGTAAATAATGTTAGACTGAGTTTCAGAGTGTTTTGTTCTGTTCTTCTAGATGCTTGTCAAAAGATGAACCCGATGATTGATGAGAAACTACAAGAAATTGACAGGTTTGTTGATATCAAAACTTACCCCAGAATAGGCTGGCTGTCTTTTCAGTCTTCTGCATATGATAAAAAAGCATCGCTCACATTCCTGCAGGAAGCACTCCGAGTGGTCTGAGCTGAATGTGAAGGTGCTGGAGGCTCTGGAACTGTATAACCAGCTCATGAATGAGGCTCCACTTTACAGTGCATACTCCAAAATGCAAAATCTCCAAGGCACTTATCCAGGAGCCCCTAATCCTCTCGCTATGCAGGTATACTTTGCCATTTAAATAGAAAATTAGTACCAATTCAGTATTATATTTAATTTGTGACACAAACAATTCTGCTGACTTATTATTTCTTTTGTCTCTTTCAGGGTTATCAGCCACCTGGAGCCTACATGTCCTCTGGTGTTCCACAGGGATACAGTCTTACGGACCAAGCAGGCCCTCTCTGCTCCCTTCCTCCTTCGGTCAATTCAGTGCCCAGCAGCCAGCCAGCACAACCTCCTTACATCAGGTAATCTAGTGTACCTCTCATTTTAAAGCAACTCTGTCCTTGTATTTTATTCCTATATATGCAATTTTCACCTTCTTTTGTAATCTAATCAAATTATGTCAACTCCAACAGTAAATGTTATTTATTTTCCACTAATTTTTAAAAAGGTAGATGTTTTGAGAAAACAATATTATGGATAGAGGACTAATTGTTTGAAGTTAAAAATGTCTTGATGGATTCTTTTCTTATGAACAAAAAGCTGTTTGCATCACAAGATGTCAGTTGATGTACTGGAATTGTGTTGAAATAGGGGTCATGCTTGCTTGTTCTAACCTTGAAATCAGGAATAGACATAAAATAGTGTCTTCAGATGTGTATTGTTCAAATACTTTTAATCTGGCTCAAAGGATAATAGGAGAATTATTATATAATAGGAGAAAGCTTGGGATAATGCAAGCTTTCTTCACCGTACAAATAGGTTTAAGAGACAAAATGCAATCATATTTTCTCAGAAAGTGCAACGATTCCAAAAACGAACACTATTTTTGGAATCAGCGCATGATGCCAGGCAGTATACTTGTCAACATAGCCTTTTTTTTTTTAGATAGCTTTGTTTAAAATGTGTCTTTCTGATAGTGGTGCTGGGTAAACTAGCCTTAAATTTCTGCAATTTGCTTACTTCGTGCAGCGGCCCCATGAATCCAGCGTATGTAAACCAAGCTCCTGGAGCTCCTGCCCCTTACCCACCACAGATGAGCATGGCTATGGACATGTCTGCCTATCAGAACGCTAACCCTGGTCTGCCTCCAACCTCCTATCCGATGTCCGCTCCGGCCCAACCTGCACCTCAGCAGCAACAAGCAGCCTTCTACCAGCAACCCCTTCTGTAAGGCTGACTCCACAGCCATTAATATTCAATGCAAATTCCAAATGGTGAAATGAGGTCGAGAGTATTTTTCTCTCACATGTCTATCGATGTCAGGGGGTATGCAAAGATGCGGTGACGTTTGTCCTCGCAGGACAAAGATGTAATCCACTTGAAAGAAAGCAAGCACTTCATTTTCTCTCCCACTTACAGTTTAGGGCAGTTGTTCGGAGTTGATGGAATGAGTCACACTAATCATAAACATGATTTTTGTAATCTTGTGATAATCACCAGCATATACGTCTTTTGGCTTGTTCAGAATTGAACACAAATACACACACATGCATACGTTTCCTCATATGAAAAGACTTCTTATGTTTAATTGTTGCCATTTTCATTTAGTACTGGGTTAACTGACCCTAGACTTTAATTTCTTGCCTTTCAAAGCAAACGTGGGTTTTTTTATGCGTTGTAAGAGAGGATGATTGTACAAAAATGATTACACATGCATCACCAAATCTGGAATGAATATATGTGCCAATACTCAGAGCACTTCTGTAAACTCATTCAATCCAACTTAACAGTTTTAGGTTCATTCTGCTGTTAGGGATTTCCAAATCATGGGACCGATTTAGCAGGGGCATGGTTTACTACAGGCTACATGTAATATTCATCAATTCTTTTGGAAACTGTGCTTTAGAACTGACAGTGGTCTCAAATGCAATCCCTTTATGGTCAATCCATATGTCTCACTGTATAATGATATTTATAATATGCAAGTACTGCTTGTGTTTGCGTTGTGGGTGTTTGCTGTTGTTTGACTTAATTTAAGGCATGTAAAATTGCATACAGTGTAATTTTCATCTGGTCTATGACTTCTCAGCTGAAAATGATTAACTAATTGTTGTTTTTTGCTTCTTATGTGTGTGAAGAAATGTGCATTTCTGATATACCCACCGATTTCTTAACAGAAGTGGGGAAATGTATAATTCCTTTAACATATAGACAGCTTCCATTCTCGTTAAAATTGGATTAATGTAGTAAAAAAAAAATATATATATATATATAGATGAAAATCGTCTTATTTCTTTTTTTCATAAACTGCTCGAAAAACATATTGTACATTAGATGTTAAATATCTGGCTTTGTCTGTATTGCACCTTAACTTTATAAACATTTATTTACCACAAGATGCCTTGTTCTTTCACGAGACGGAATAAACATAGAAACCAGTTCAAAAGACTTTATTTCAAAAGCTGCTGTATATTTGTAAACCTGTATGTTTTAAGAGATTTAGAGGGAATTCTGTATTGTACTCATGGACTCAATGTTTTGTAACATCAAGATTTCTTTGTATCCTGCCTGCTCATTTTTCAAATTCCTTTTGTAACACAGTGAACTCTTATAGCCTTCGGAAAATAAAACCTGTGTTTCAAAGTGTGCTTTTCTGTTTTGGATGCTTTACCAGTGTCCTCCCAAACTGATCAGTTCTCACTGAATGTATTTTACATAATGTGTGTATCATATCTGGTTATGTTTTGTTCAAATCTTTTTGCACGGCTGATGTGCTACTAATTATCAACCTCGTGGGTGAATCCTCATAGAGTCTAGGAAATGCTGCTGCAGCTGTGTATGATATAAATTCCCTTGCAATTTAGCATTTCCTTATCAGCTCTTTGCAGATATAGCATGCACCATTTAAAAAAAGACATGGCCTACAGCAATTCTCTTTATTTTTCATGATGTTCTGAAACTATACCTGGGAGGCCACTGAGATACATTATTATTGTCATTTTTAAAATGGGGCACACATTACATTAGCATTCATTTTGAATTTAAGTATTGAAATATGTTTGAGTTTGGTTGTATTATTTTCCCACAGCCTTTTGCAAATGACAGGTAACAGCCAACAATAGACAGAATTTATAATCTTTTAGGGGCTTAGTTCACTTATTATTTAGTTTTATTAATTAATAACTATTGTATTGTTAAATAAACATTTTCACAAAAGGTAGTGACAAATAACAAACATTTGTATACTCTAGTATTATTGTTAATATTAGTAATAATAATAATAATATTTGGAAAGCATGATTTTTTGCATGATGCATTTTTTTTGTGAATGAAAACGTAAGCGGCTCCCTATTTATTGTCCACCAGGGACATATAGTTAATTCAAACAGCAGACGGAAGGACTGAAAGTGGTTTATTGATTTAGTGCATTTCATATTTTCACATTTTTATTTTCTGCGTTATGAATCAGAACTTGCGATGCCCGATTCGCGGGTGATTCGGTTCTTTTAATGAATCGGTCATCAAAATCGGTTAGTGATTCTGTACGAACTAAAGTCAGAGCGAATTCATTTGAGCTTGTAAAATGAGATGAAAATGCACACTAACAAATAACAAAAAATGAGTACATTTGATCTAAACCTGCAAATTTATTTTAACTTAAATCATCGACGAAAAATCCTGCGCCTGCAGCTTGAGAACGATTCAGATCAAACTGTATCGATTCAAAACACTATGTGTAGACCATTTCTGAGATGTGGTTTGTTTTATAATGATGCACATCGATGAAACTGCTATTTCATGTTTATGTAAAATAACTTAAATTTAGCTGGCTATTTTCTTCTGACCAACTTCTGCTTTTAGCTCAGTTTTAGGGGGTGGGGTGGGGGGTGTTCTTGCCCACAACACTGATTAGCTAATGTCTGCATAATATGTGATGACCTCTGTCGAGCATCTAAACACACTGTCCAGAAGCTCGTGCTGCTGCTCTAGCGGTGACCGATCCACACTACAGCAGCACACAACCGCATCAGTCACCGAGAGCTCCGCGCGCACAAGCCTCGTCTTCGGACCGCGGACACCGCAGCGAAACTGGAGCAAACAGTTCAGTATCCTCCTCCGCCGAGCCAGTGGACCGGGACCGAAAGGCAGCCACCTCCGTGGACCGATGAACTCGCAGAAATGTCCCGGCACATCTACATCCGACACGGGATAGGCGACGGGGTTCAAAAGCCGATTTTCCAGGTAGGGACGCAGGAGAAGGTGATAATGCGATAGGAATCTGCACCAAACACATAGTTCTGTTTGTCTTGATATTATCAAACGACTTTACATACATCCATAATATACATATTTCCTTCCAGTCTGCAAACAATGACAGCATGCCCCCACTTTAAGGGTTTTTACTCACAGAAAATGAATCATTTGAATATTCATATTTCATGTGCTTAAAATTTGTCAACAGAGATAATCTGCCATAAACATTATCTTGGAATTTTGTACAGGGCATAGATGTACTTTATGCAAGTTGTGCAAGTGTGTGTGTGTATACCTGCACCAAACACTTGCATTGTTGTAATGTCATGTTTGTGTTTCAGTTTTTCCACTTGTAATACAAACCACTGAACGTCCTTGTAATTTTTCCATTAACATATGATGGATGACTTGATGTTGTTACATTTATTGTTGGTATAGATAAAATTTTCACATGCTACTGTAAATGCATGCACTTAAACCAATTACATGATACATGTCCAAAAAAACTGACATGATAAATAGGCACGGTAAAATTTCTGTTGTGTGTTATAAACATATGTATTTTGTGGAATAATAGCTTCTAAAGGATAGTGCATCTAAAAATAAAATCCAAAATCTTACTTTTTTCCCCCAGTGAAAAATATATTAGGGACTTGAGAGCCACAGTCACCATTCACTTACATTGCATTTTTTCCCATACAGTGTAACAAAATAGTGACTAAGTCTGTCATTCTGTCACCTTGTGTTCTACCTGAGCAAGAAAGTCATATTTGTGGATAACAAAAATAAAATGTTCATTTTTACTCCACGCAGGCTGATTATACAATTAAAATGATGATTAACACGAAATCCCGAACGTGCTAAGATTAATGGATGCCAGTTTGATCCATTGGTCTTTAATTAGGCTGCTAAATAATTCATGTTCTCATTGATTTCCCTGTAAAGGACGAATGATCTGACCCAGTTTGTAAGCATCAGTGCTTCCTATGCAGCAGATGGCCATAACATTTACGTTTCGCGCGCAACAAACCACAGGAAACATCCGTTCAGCTCAAACCGCTATATATTTTAATGCTTCGATGTACAGTAGGACTGCATTGCAGCCAGTTTCGCCTGCTCAACATACTTCATTGATGTCTATGAGGCTCTGCGGAGTTCAGCTTCCTTGTGGTGATGCGCTTTGACATCTATCTCAATAGACCCTCCTTATCTGTCAAGCTTTTAGTCACGTAACACTCAGGATAGGTCAAAGATCTTTGCGTCTGCTGTATTTAGCTGTGCACTGACATACAAAACAGCGATGATTAATGCAAGTGATTAATCACTAAATGCTTTTGCCAGTTTATTTGACTCTGACAGTAAGTTTTATAGCTAACAGACCCCATAGAGACCCCTCCGACAGTGTGGTGGTGTATGTGTTTGTATGAATCTGTCCCTGTTCTGCCGGTAAGAGGAGAAATAGATTAATAGCTTGGCTTTTGCCGCAGGTGAACAGAGGCACCTACTCACGGCGCAGTCGACTTAAGAGATCCGACGGCAGTACAACATCGACCAGCTTCATCCTCCGCCAGGTGAGAGTGAGAGATGTCGATTACGGAAATATAATGTCTCCATTTAAATGGTTTGTGATATGACTCTCTGAAGCACTCTCACACTTGCTTTTATTTTGCAATGAACTGTTTTGTTCGAGGGTTCATTTAAAGGGTAGCTCACTCTGCGAAGGACATTATGAACAGTGAGTTTTGAACAGTGACTAATATTCTCAGCGGATAGTTGAGTATCCACTTTCCGTGTGCCTAATGTGCAAAACTGGGTTACATAATACTTTTTATAGAAGCCAATGAGTTCGCATTTATCCGTAATACACACATTTCTTCCAAATCTGCCAATGATGACAACATGCTCCCACATGGAGGGTGGTTACTCAGTGTACATGACTCATTAGAATTTTTGCATTCATATATAATTCATATGTTAAAAAACATGTCATATATTGAATCAGATTATATGTGATATTTTCATTCAGATTATATGAAGTGATGTAGAATGCTAATTCATAGTGCATTCCATGATATGGAACCTTGTTAAAAAAATAACTTAAATTTTTACTTTTTAGCTCACAATGTGGACTTTTTTTTTCTTTGCTTTTTCTGTAAGCACAAAATTGCACAAAAAATGAATTCTGGTGAAGGTGAAGCACAAGATCTAAAATTGGAAACTCTAAGCTTTTCTCTTATCCGAGTTTAATTCCGTAACTGAGTTTGTTTCTCACAACTCGTAAATGCTAATTTATGTCTTGTAATTTGGTCTAATAACATCAGTTGTTCAGAATTGCAAGGAAAAAGGTCAGAATGCACAACTTCCTTTTTTGTCATGGTGGAAACAATCTATCATAATATACGACATGTACATTGAACAAGCTGTACAGTTGACTCTCTCTATCTCTCTTTATATATATATATATATATAAATATTCTATGTGATTTTCAAAGAATTATACTCTTGTGCAGATTTTTGAACAGGTCATTTGGTTTCTAAGCAACAGACGAATCCTCGCTGTCATCAGTTGAATATGAATTGCTCATGGCTACCTTTCCAACTGAACTTGTTTGACATTTAGCTGAATAGAGCTGGCATGGATCTTCATAACATCTCACAAAAAATATTTTGAGATTTGGAGTTTTGAAATCAAGCCTGTAAATGTTCTTTCAACACATGCCATAAGAAATCATATAGTCCATTTTCCTAATGGAAATATGATGTAATGCCTGTTGTCAGATGCATCTAGATACATGAGTTTGGACAGAAGAAGAAAATATCCCAGGGGAAACCAATGACCTTGAAGCTTGCAATGTGGCATTTTCTAGCTGTCCCTGAATCTACACTTGTTCACATGTTTGAGGACTGTACAGTTTTCCCTGCAGAGTTTGTGCTGCTGTAAGGCAAGGCTTTGTGGTTTCAATCATAATGTGGACAAGAACAAGCCTTCATTTCTATACTGTAACCAAACAGCATTTACTGTAATCACTGCAGAAACAGCGATGGTGAACTATGAGATTACATTCTGGTAGCTATTTTAGATTTGTTTTATTATTAAAGGGGTCATGTGATGCTACTTTAAAGGTCATTATTTGATGTAACAGATATGTTGACATGCTTTAATGTTCAAAAAACATAATTTTTCAAATACTGTATATTGTACTTCCTCTATTTTCTACAAAACTCCTTCCGACAAACCTTCTTTCTTTGTGTGAACATTTGGTATATTGTGTAATATATTTACCACGTAGACAGGAGGCCACTAAATCCTTTAGTGGGAGACTTTGAGTTTTGTAACTCTGCAGATCTTATACATGCACAAACAGCTGAAGAAAATGAATACAAGAATTTACATCATATGACCCATTTAAGAAGAAACATCTTTCCAACAGATTTCTTCAAAGCGAATACATTCTAAAATTGTAACAATATTTTACCATAAAATATTTGTATTGCTTTGGTACATTTGTTTACCTGAACATTTTTGCTATGAATGTATGTCTTAAAATATATCTATTTTACTGTATATGTGTCACGCTCGGATGCATGAAGCACGAAGGCAGAAACAGCATTTCTCAAATAAACAAGCTTTTAATTCTAACAGATAGGCAAAGTAATCCAAACAACGTAGTAACATTAATAATCCAACAAAAGACAAACTAAACGGGCTTTTAAACATTATCACATTAGGGAGAAATCAGGACAGGTGAGGAACACAGGTGGTAACTAATTAACTAAACAAGAACAGGAACATGACCAAATTAGGAAACACAGGAAGAGCGAAAACGAAACCAAAACTTAATTAGTGCTATAATGAGGAAATAGCTTTAAATTATTTAACATATTCAGCGGTCAACTTATGCATGCAGCTTATGTTGCAGTCTCTCTGCAAATGATTTCAGAATCTAGGTCCCCAAAGAACCTTGGGAATTCAGCTTTTTGACTGACTTCCAGGACACTCTATTTCTGGCCATAGAGGTGGTTTCACAGCCAAGACCCTTCACTGAGGACACCCTACATTATAAAGTTTGTATATGTATATCATTTTAGATGTGATCATAACTAGGTTCAGCCGCCAAATCCCTTATCAGACATTCATATTTAGATGGTAGACTTTTTTGTACGGTTTTGCATTTTATGGTGTGAGGTTAACGCATACTCCCATGTCCTCTGGAAAATGAATCTTCATTTACATCTCCAGATATATATATAAAAAGCTTATTATAGAGCATATAGGGTGTTGCTGAGTGGAAACATCTTGCTTCTGAACCTGAATGTTTCTTGGAGACCTGCTCGAATGAGGCGAGAAAATCCAAGGGTGGTAAAAACCTGCTGAGATCAAGGTTAAAGACAAGACTGCAGGCAGTCATGTATATAAAACTTACTTGAACCTGCCTTGAATTTATAGCTGAAACAATCCTCTTTTAATGTAGAGTCTTAATAGTATTTTAAACCAAGCTGCTAGAAGCTGTTGCTGCTTTTATATAATATCGCATTTAAAATTCTTGATCATTGGGAGCTTGTATAAATTATTCACATCACTGGTATAGGTCACATGGCTAAACTCTTTAGTAATTCATTTATTTTTTTTCTTCCATGCTGTGTTTATTGACCATAGGCCCCCAAAAAGCTTTATAGCAGTGGGCAAGATTAGCATGACTGTTGATTTGATGATCAGATGTTGATCAGATGTTTCATTAAAATAATTAAACAGTGAAATCAGAAAACAAAAAGGTGCATAATAAACAATCAGAAAAAAGTCTTTGTAGAATTACTGCAGCCATTCAATGACTATATATATATATATATATATATATAT
>JAUYWG010000042.1:16070289-16117718 GCA_034779775.1 Enteromius afrohamiltoni
CCTCTCCAGTATTTTGAATTTGGACTGCAATACCTAGTTCAACCACTCGGTGTCAATCCTACATACGGTTCCTTTAAGCATTTTAATCCTATGAAGTTTTAAATGTCATTTCATTGTATGGTAAATTGTCAACAACAGAATTAATTCATTTTGTAAAAAGCAAACAATGTACTTATGTATCCATCGCCCTGATAAAAAAAAAAAAATGAGCCCATCTTTCTGAGAGTTACATATTTTTTTTCCTCAGTCAAAGTACTGTTTCATGCAATGGCATGTTGGTAAAGGACGATGAGAAATTAATCCAAAAGAAGTGATAGCCATTTACTATGCAAATGTGTTAAGTGCTGCATGCTAATGCTTTACCTGCCTCTGCAACTTAATGGCTTCAAATGGAATTGTGGGTCTTACTTGTGCAGGACGGTATTTGAGAGAAATACAAAACTGCATGCATAATATTCCATTTGCATCGTCAGATTAAAGAGACACTATATGTTTTTGGGGAAATAGATGTGTAAAATGAAGTAAGTTTTCTTTTGTAAAATAAATTTGAATGTAAAAAAAAGTGCTGTGATGGTTTCTGGTTTTGACCCTCCACTCATTTTTAGATGCACAGTAGAATCAGTGACATCAGGCTTACTTCAGTCAATGTTTATAACAATTTACAGATCAGTAACAATTACTTTCATACATACGTTCATACAGTTCCCTTTATAGCCTCCTCTCTCATGCCTGTGAAATTGTAGCGTCTACTAGCGCCATCTGCTGGGCTAACTGTGTTAACATGTTCACCACATTCACGATTAAAAAAAATATAGAAAAAAAAAGGTTTCAGAGGACACTGTAATTACTTTTATTAAGTAGTTTGATTCCAGATGCTGTCATTAAACCAAACGCGTAACAACCCATATTCTGACATTAATGTTACGTTTTTCAACTGAACATTTCAACTGTAATAAGAGTTGTTTTAAGAAATAAGAAAAAGACTAAATACAAGTATTATTACTTTGTGGCCCCCACTGTAAACACACACACACACACACACATGCAGTATTTAGCTGGTAAAGGTAGCATGTACTCTAAAAAAATAAAGGTGCTTCAAACGTTCTTCCCAGTGATGCCAGAAGAACCATTTTTGGTTCCATGGAGAACCATTCAGTCAAAAGATCTTTAAGCAACGATTTATTTTTTACCTTTTTACAATCTAAAGAACCTTCTTTTGCCACAAAGTACCTTTTCTTCAGATGTTAAAGGTTTTTTATGAAACCATTTAGACAAAAAAGGTTCTTCTGTGGCATCGTGCAGCACCTTTAAAAGCATTTACATAGTGTAAATGCATTTACTTTAATCCTGAAATTACAGGATTACTTACAGATTGATTATAGAATGAAGATTTAAGAGGTTAGATTAGAGGTTGACTGGTTTTGTGGTCCCACCATGTTCTGGATGGGCTTCTGGCTCTTTTGAAGGGCTGGGCTTGACCACCTTCTCACTTTGGGCCCGGTTCTGTTTCTCCCTCTCCAGAGCTTTTTCCATCTCTGTGTAATAATCCAGAGCTTTCCGCACTGGGTCAATGATGTGTTGCTGTAAGGTCAGAGGTAAGAGGTAAAAAACTTTGTCTTTAAACATCACTAATCTCACACAACATGTGACTCTTAGAAACCTCTCAAAATAGAGTATCAATGGCATTATATATTATCTCTGTATATAAATAAAAAAATATTTTACAAAATAAAAACCTAAATATTAGATAAAGATTTAAACTTATATATATATATATAAAATCAAACCTGCTCTGTTAAAAACCTTAAAACTGTGTGTGTAATGAAAATAATGTATAATGATTTTCCAGAAACGTATCACCTCCAGACAGGGGAAAAGATTGGCCAATTCAATGAAGAGAGGAAAGAGAACAAATCGGATGAATCCAGTCTGAGAAGAAGGTTTGGTCACTTTGTCTCGATCCATGAATGGAGTGACAGGAAGACCCTCCAACTTCTCCATGTCACTCTAAAAAAAAGATCAAAGCTCTTTGTTTTACATCAGATAACATAAAAGCACAGAATACTGTTGTTTAAATGAAAATTGTACTGCGCTCAGTGCGCTGCACCCAACATGACACAGGAAGAAGTTTCTTTTTATCTTTTTAAACAAAGTTATTTAATATATAATATTTACCTGATTAAAGAACTCCTGCAGCAGACAGTCCAGCCATGGTTCTGCCACATCCATGGGTCTCGCTTCATTGGAGATGTCACTTACTTTAATCATGATCATCATCAGCTGTTAAAGAAGACAGGAAGACAATCTTCGAGTGGATTGTCAGCAAGAACAGCCCTAAAAGCTGAACGTTTAATGTAGCTAATATAGGTTTGATCAGTGAGAATACCATTCTTACCACATCTCTGTGATCTTTGTTGCTAAAGTCGAACACAGGAAGAATGGCTTTGAACTTGTTGAGGATCTCGCTATGTCTGGTCATATCGGTAGCAAGAATACACCTGCAGTGATGAAAAGTTTGTCAGATTTAACCTAGTGTTTGGTTAGATATAGATATGACTGTGGAGATTATAGAAGAGTAAATCATATACTTAATTATGCCCTCTCTTATTCTTTTGAATTGCTCTGTCGGCAAGTTTCGGAAAATGTTGCTTTCACTCTGAAAAATAATTCATGTTGGTTTTTATGCATATAGAAAATGTGCACACTGTTGATGATGACTAAAGGTTAAATATTTTAAAGAAAGAAATTAACAATTCAAATCCGGCATGCAAATTATTGGCAGTTGCATACATAATGCATTTTTATATCATTGTGAGAGTGAGTCTAAGCTTAAACATTCAAAACATAAAATACCATAGTGATTTTTATTAGAACAGGCATTTTTACCTTTTCCAGGATTTCAAAAGCTACAGCACAGTGGTGATTTTCCAGTGGGGAGATGTCATTGTACCTCAAGGCGAGCTCAGTGCGTGCATTAATCTAAAACAGGATTTTATTTATTGTGAGCGTGATTTCACAAGATGTTCCTGGATCAACATTCCGATCAACCAATCAGATTTGAGGGATATATCTGTTTTAGGCTTATGTTCTGCACCCTTGTTAATCAGCTATCATTTCCCACAGATTTTAGGCATACATTTGGGGTGGGCTCAGGTTTAAGGGTTAGGATTGGGATAAGTCTATATGTTTGAACAGTAATGTTGATCCAGGATCATGTCTTACTTGGTAAAATCACAGCGACCATTGGTTTATCGGTCGCTGTGGTTTGAATGTTGTTCCAGGATCAACCAGGATGTTGATCCAGGAACCATCTTGTACACGCAGCATACTGAAAAGCAACAGATGTTGAGACAGCAGTTACTGTATCTCACCTGGTATGCATTGTTGTAGCCGGTGTGATCTAGATCGTGACAGACGGCTGAGGTTAACATGATGAGGAGGTCAATACTGTCAATCTTGCTTCTGAGATCTGTTAGCCATATTAGTCCATACATCTGACAAACAGATGGACCCAGATATTAGTGGACAGGACTATTCCTGTTGGTCCAGTCAATAAATTATACATTATATATATATATATATAGATATATATATATATACACACCCACACGTTTATATAATGTGATAGACTGGGCCAACAGGAAAAGTCCTGTATTTAGGGGTAATCTAAAAAATTTCATTACAAGTATTGGTTGAATGGATGGACAGATAATTGACCTTCACTGACCTTCAGACAATTCAAGAAAACAACTGATTCTGGTCAAATTAAAATGAACATTTTGGCAGCAGCGCTGTGAGTGAAATGATGGCTGTCTGGGGCATGACATTTATTAATCAAGCAGATGGAAAAGTGGATAATTGGAAGAAATCCTGAGGCTGATTGCACACGCTCTTACCATCTGAGTGACGCAGAAGCAGTGCTTGAAATTGTGGAAGGGGATGTTATTGTAGCGTCTGTACACTTCATAAAGAAACTGCTGCAGCACATCCAGCTCAATGTTGAAGGCTGAGATGAAGTCCAGATCTGTGTACATCACCTGGAGCAGCACCATGATCTCCGCGTCCTCCCATTGCCTACAACAGCACAATTTCCTGTTAACCCCTTAGACAGAATCGTATCTTCTTGTATTAACCAGAAGCTGAATCCTGGTTTCAACAAATCCACTAGGAAGACTCTTGCATTAATGAACATGGAGCTCCGGCCCTTTGCTCACAAGAAGTGCTTTTGATTTGTAAACCTCAAGCAGGACCATTGAAATTAATATGAGGCCTTTTGGGCAGATGAAAGGCCTGATCGCCGCCATGTTCTTTATGCTTAATTTAGAAGTGGTGTGCTTTGCTTCACTAACAATTTCCTATTCATGTATGACAGGTGCAGGACTTTGATGTGGTTACAGCTACAGTCATATCCAGGTTAGTTATTCATATGAAATTGTCAAAACTACTCTGTGTGTGAACATAAGGAAAAGAAAGAGTATGTTTTCTGTAAGCTTGCTTTGGTTTGTGAAAAACCTACCAGTTATCAAAGGTTGGTGTTTTAAGGTACTGTCTCACCTCTTCAGAAACCTCCAGAGAACTACAAAAAATGAATCAGGAGCAATTCTTTCATTTTATTTTTACATTAGATTAAAAAAAATGTAATTTTGAGAACGTCACCTCATTTGGAGGAACTTTTCCCTGACGTGCTCACACTCTTCGCGGGTCTTGCGCAGGGTTCTTTTATGGTAGAAAGGGGAGGGCTTGTGTGTGCCCTCTGACATGTCTTTAAACAGTCCCAACCAGCTCAGGTGCTCAACACTCTGCAGAGAAAGAGGGCTAGAAATATGCATGTTCTCAGACATTCATCATGTTTTCTGATAGAGATTGTAAAGTCCAAAGAAAGTAAAAGAAAGAAACAATAACAAAAGAACGAAATACAGATACAGACTAAATTTATATCACAGACTATATAAACACGTTTAAACAAGTTACATGAACAAAAACAGTAATATTGCAAAACATTATTCAGATGTAAAAGGACTACTTTCTATTTTAACATATTTTCATATATTGGTTGCTATTATTATCAATGCTGATTTTTTTTTTTTTTTTTGCTGTTTAATATTTTGGTAAAAAAAAAAAATAGATGTATCTACATAAAATTATATATTTTCACCTCATAATTCTTAGATGAATAGAAAGTCCAATGAACAGCAATTTATGAAAATATATAGCTATATAATTGTTTTAACTTTATAAATATCTTATATCTTGATATTTACTCAACTGAATTCATTCTGAATTCATTGTTAAGATATTTAAACATAACCATATTAATTAATTATATATATAATTATGGAATTCATAAAATTTCCTGAACAGATGGAAAATGTCAAACCCAGTAGTTGAGCGATCCATACCTCCAGTTTCTCTCTGAAAGACTCCACCTGTCTCTTCATTTCATACACAATGGCAGGTGTCTCTGCTGCTTCAGTTAGGATTCTCTTCTCCAGGCTCTGTAACCTGTTCACAAATGTTTTATTTGACTCATTCTGGGGGGTAAAATAAGAGCCAGAGTTTGTGGCACATGTTAAACACAGTTTTGTGCTAGATTTCCGTTGGTCATGATTCTTCTTGTGCTACCATCACAGACAGGTGTGATTTCTTATTTCTGTAAGATAGTAGCACATTTTAAGCACTTTTATGGTTATTACATATAACCAATATTAAAATTGGGATTTACTTTGCCATACAGAAGGTGTGCATTTCAAATATTTCCCAACCTTACCTTTTCTCCATTGACGAGAGGTCAAACCCCAGAGCAACAGCCAGATCTGAATCTAAAGAGAGAGTTCAACATGATCCAAGTTCTGTGTGACGTCGATCACATTTCTGTCTCTCTAGCGCTAAGATGGAGAATACCTAAAATCTCACTGTTACAGTCTGCAGCAACCACTTCCAGTTTATAGCAGGAATGTGGACTATTTGGGGCCAGTTGTGGGGAAATATTAATGATATTGCCTTTAGTATTATAGAGTTTTAAGATGTCATGAGGTCCTGCCTCGGCTGCAGCTCGGAAAAGATCTGTGATGCAAACACACACACAAACGTTTATCATTAATGTTTTCTCATCTTCATAATTGAGGTACATGTGAACTTCCTCAAGCCATTAAATTAATGCACTTTAATATGAGTGATTAATACTGAAAATGCCATATGTTTCCTTTAGTCCGCTGCTTGGCACTTGAAGACTGACTGACTGTCAGCACCACCTGTGACTCAAGCTGTCTAACTGAAGTATGACGGTTTATTTGTTTCTGACTCTGATCTGTGACTGAGTCAGTATGGAAGATATAAAGTAATTAAGCGGCCCAATAGTTCACTAGAGAACTGGAGGCTTAAAGCTTAAAATATGAGATCATCTGTTATGTTGTATTAGCTATCCAGGTCAACAGAATAGCTATTCATATGAGCTCGCTGTAATTGAGAGGACCTGATTAAAGAAGCCTGGCTGTTGTCAGTGCCCTTGAGAATGAGAACAGTCCTCAAGCTTGTTTTCAGCGGAATAAAGGCTAATGAGGGCAGAGAACCAATTTGGTCATTACAACAAAAAAACCTTTTCATAGAAGAAATCCTATTTGATGTTGATACATGAATTAAACACTGCTTTTACAAACCCCCTTTTTACATGAATATTTTATACATTGAATAATTTACATTCAATTATATTAACGTTTATTTTAATAACCTTTAATATAATTGGTTCAGGAGTTCAACATTCATCCCATTTCAATAAACTGCTTTGCTTTGTGCTGTATTTCTGTGTGCACATCATCGAACTTAACATATTTTATATAAGATTATTATACATTTGATAAATACAAGTATACAATTCTAGTTAGACTAGAATAAATATTATCGACACAATCCTTACCTTTAACATCTTGTGCAGGACAGTCAATGGGAAACTCAGCTTGTTCTGGTCTGCCATTCACCGTAAAATAAATGATTTTAGTTGCCATGTCAGGTGATGATCTGCTGCTGATCGGTGTAACATCAGTGATTCAACCTAGCGTTCATTCAAAACCCCGCCCCGTTTTTAAATCATCTGTGTGGGGTCCACCCCCTTCATCCTCAACACTTCTCTGAAATATGGATACAAGCTAATGTTCCCTTAAATTTACCTTAAAGGTTATTCATTCTGCATCTGATTTAGTTCTTAAAAATATTTTAATTAAATAACGACAATTAGTATAATGCTTTTTTCTGCAATTAGTAAAACGATTATTTAACCTGAAGAAGCAAACTTAGAAAAATCACACTAATAGTCAGGTAAAAGTTAACCAAGCAATACAGTGTTATTAGCTTAGTAATAGTAGTAGTAGCGTTTTAATTTAAGTAGATCAATAACGCTAATTAATTTACACATAACTGCTTAAAACATTACTATAAAACAGCAACCTATATTATCAACATATATCATAAGAACAATGAGAGCAATTAATAGAAAAGGGAAATATTGCGGACTTTTAGTTTGTAGCGGACTTTTATTGTGCATTTTCTTCTTGAACCTTACCAGCTTCCTGTACTAAGCACAACGTGCGTGGTTGTGGGAGAGATAGAAGGACTCTACGTCCGAAACGTATATATTTGGTTTATCAATCTTATATTTAATCATGACAGAAGGCAAATCATCAGAGAACCCGGCGAAAAACCTACTGGCTCTGAATCCAAAGGACGAAGCAGAGTTTCAGAAGAAGGTTCAGCAAGTAAAGAATCGTCCTAAAACGGTATGACGGCTCACCATGTGGCTCGAGTTCAGCAACCATCATTTTTTCTTAACGTTGAAAAAAATTGTTTAGGTTAAATTTGGATATTTCAATAGACGAAACCTCCTTATCCGACACCAAATTGTTTACAAAGCTTGCATGTTCTTCAATTTATTTGGGAGTTTTTCTGTTTAACGTTAGTTGGTTAACTTAGTATAATGTGAATTATGGTTTTCCCCTCAGGGTCAGGCGCTTTCTCCTGGAGTGCTTTATGTTGGCCATCTGCCTCGAGGACTGTTTGAACCTCAGTTAAAATCTTACTTTCAGCAGTTTGGCAAAGTCACAAGAATAAGAGTTTCCAGGAGTAAAAAGGTATGACGTTCTTGTAGCATACAGTCAGTTGGTATACATAGTTTGGTTACATACATACATGGTTTATAATTGGTAAACCAAAATTGTGGCTGAATACAAATCCTAAAGGAGTTCTGATGGAATATCAACAATTGTAATTTGAGAATTCTAATTGGAATTCCTTAAAGATACACATAAGATCCTCTTGGATTCAGGAAACTGGTTAAGATTCTATTTGGTTTTAAGAGGAATCCTAAAGAAAACATGTTTGATCCCATTGGGATGGCTTCCAAATATGTTTAAATAGAATTTAGGACTTTTGATGGCGTGTAATTTATGTTTAACAAAATAATAGTGGCACAGTCTGAAAATTATCTTTGGCATTTGTTGCCTTGGATAAGATAACTGTGCAGATAGCAATAAGGTACGTTTTGCTTATTGCCAACTCTGTGTTGTTGTGCAATGAAACCAATGTGCCTACACTGTAAACACAAGTCATACTAGTGGATAATACCTTGTTTTAAAGATTCTAATGCAACTGTTTTTAAACTCTCATCTTTCATAGACAGGAAATAGCAAAGGCTATGGATTTGTGGAGTTTGAGTGTGATGAGGTGGCTAAGATTGTGGCCGAGACCATGAACAACTACCTTATCGGAGAACGGCTAATAAAGTGTGAGTTGAGAATATAAAAGGTTTGCGTGTATATTTTCTTACATAATGTCTAAACATTCCTGCGTTTTGTCCTGTATAGGTCATGTGATGCCACCTGAGAAGGTCCATGAAAAGCTATTTGTTGGTTCCATGTTGATGTTCAAGAGGCCAACGCATCCTGCTGTTACTCGTTATAACAAAAAACATGCAAAAGAAGATCTAAAGAAACTTGGTTCAAAGCTTTTAAGCAAAGAATCTAAGCTACGCAAGAGACTGGCAGCAAAGGGCATTGACTATGACTTCCCCGGATTTGTAAGTACTGTGTTTTTAATCGAACGTTTAAGGCAGGGGTGCCCAACCCTGCTCCTGGCGATCGACTGTCCTGCAAAGTTTAGCTCCAACTCTAATCAAACACACCTGAAGCAACTAATTAGGTTTTTTAGGGTCGCTTAACGATTAAAGGCATGTGTGTTTGACTAGAGTTAGAGCTAAACTTTGCAGGACAGTCGATCGCCAGGAGCAAGGTTGGGCACCCATGATTTAAAGGAACAGGTGACCTTTAAATTAAAATTAGTTGAAAATGTACTCACCCTTAAACTATCCAAGATGTAGATTCGTTTGTTTCTCTTTATTGGAAAAGATTTGGGGAAATTTAGCATTACATCACCTACTCGCCAGTGGATCCTCTAAATAGAATGGGTGCCTTCAGAATGAGAGTTTCTGCTGGGATAAAATTAACAGTAATCCTTATGACCGCAGTCCATCACTTAATCTCATTGAATTGAAAAGCTGACCATCACTTCTTGTAAAATTTGAGTCTCAACTAACACTTCCTCCATTCGCAACTTGGGCTGTAATGCTAAATTTCTCTCAATCTGTTTCAAAGGAGAAAGAATCTCATATGTATATTGGTATGTTTTTAGCAAATTTAGTAAAGAACCTTTATTTTGGGGTGAGCTATTCCTTTAAGAGGCTTTTTGTTCAATTTTAGTTTGACACATTTTTTTTTTTTCAGGCATCTCAGATTCCGGCCAAGAAAGGCCAATCCGAAGCCAATGTTTCTGTATGTAGTGAGGTAAGATGAAGTATTTCAGTTGATTTTTTTTTTTTTTAAATGCATTTTATCCACTGTTGTTGTGGGCATATGCCCGGCACAAACTGAAAATTACCTCAGTTGTACCCATTGACTGAAGTAAGATAACTGTGCCGACAGAAACTGGTACATTTTAAGCTTATTGTCAGTCAGTGTGACTCACAATGAAACCCATGTACCAACAGTTACTGTAGAAAATGACTAGGATGTGTAGTCTTTTGCTTCTAGTGTTTAAAAGACTTTTTTTTTTCTTTTGCATTTAGGATGTCACTCCAGTGTGCACCCCATCAGTTTTGGAGAGGAGGAAGTCAATCAGAGTTGAAGATGATGATGTTGACGACGAAATAGTCATCAAAGCCAAATCTGTTCCAGAAAACAGCGAGAATCTGGAGGATAGCGAAGAAGAGTTCGATGAAGAGGAGGTTAAAGAGGAGCATATGACTTAAAAAGAGAATTTAATAATAAAATAAAAAGACTTTATTCCCTAGTTTAGATGGGAAACTGGACTCACTGTTGGAGCCATTTGTATATGATTAGGGTCAGTCCTCCCCTGTGGCTGGAGAAGAGGATCACACATTATCCTGGTTGTCGGGAATCTGTTTTGAGGTGTATTTTATGCAGATTTACCGATTACCTTACCTGTGGGGTACATTGTGGTCTTCCCGAGGTTGCCAAAGTCTGGTTAACTATTTAGTACTAAATAAAATGTGATGTGTTTGTTTGAAATTGAAATGGTGAATGTCATATGTGTAATGTAATCTGTCCAGTACTATCTTCAGACATATTAGTAAAATATGTGCTCAAGCCTCAAAAGTAAATCAAATAAATGATTTATTGCCTTTTAAAGCTAATTTGAGTAAACATTTTTTCTGTAAATTGTCAATATAAACATGCTTGAAGTTGAGGGGTGTTATGGAAGAAACGGAGATCAATGGAAATGCATTTATCAGAATAACCACTAGATGGAGCTAGGAGTCGTTTTTCATCTCCACGAGTTTAGTTATATGGCAAGCTATTTTAACACGTTCCTTGAACTGTATTAAAGGGTTCGTTTTAAACTAATTTTATTTGTGTAGTCTAGCGGTAGAGCTTTTGTCAAGCATTTCTGAGGCTGCGGTTTTTTTTGCTAATTAAAATCAATGCGATGTTCATTAAAGTGATTGTATATCAAGAGTAAGTTTTTTTTGTTTGTTTGTTTTTTTTTGTGCTTTTCACAGAATTGAGCACTCTGTCATATGTGTGAAGACGTGCATTGAGCGCGAGTGCCCTTAACAATAGCAGCAAGCGCTCCTCATAACATATTCCAGAGATAGATTACCTGCTATTTAACAAAGACCAACAAATTTATTATCGAATATATGTTTCTTTTATGCACATCCAACCACACGGGCCATAAATTAAAGAGTGTTTGCGCATGTGTTTGAGAGAGATAACATAAAGGTAACGGTTCAGTTTAATATAACAAAATGATAAAATACTGGTTTTATTTGGTTGAAATTAAGTAGGTTTGGAACGACATGAGGGTAGGGTAAATGATGAATTATTTAATGTGTTACTAGTACAGATTTCAAGTGAACCAATATAAAAATATATTATTCAATTTAATTGTGTCTACTTAAATACTTTTGTAATGTTTTGCTATAACTAGTCTATTACAGCGATTCTGTTAGTAATTGCAAATTGAAATATGTATATATTTTTTATTTTTGTATACAACTAAACTGTTTTTTTTTTTTTTTCATAGTTAAAACAAGGAAAGAAGATAAAACATAAATTTAAAAAAAAAAAATATATATATATATATATATATATATATATATACATATTAGTTCTATTGCTTCAAAAAAGATGCGATTTAAATCTAATAGTAGTTTTTGGGAATCGATGTTCAAATAGCCTGCCATAAAGTTTCATTGTTTTAGCTACACAAGGAAAAATGACCATGTGGCAGCGAGATAGAAGGAAACCGGAGCATTTCTAATTTGGGGTGTAAACAAAACATCAGAAGGCTACTGTGTGGAAAAAACATTCAACATATAAGAGCAAATATTGGTAATTACAACGGTAAAGGTGCTTATAGATGGATAAATAACTCGCATACTGTACATACACAATACAAGGGTATAAGCTAGCCGTTATGACTAGCAGTCATAACGATATAAAATGAAACATATTTGTCATGGAGCAACGTTAGTATCAAACCTGTAAGCGAGTTTAACATTAAATCAGTAATAGAGCAGTTTAGCGCATGCGCACTCCAGCTCCATCATTGTGTCTACAGGAGCAGTATTAGAGAGACAAACCTCGTTTACCTTTAATGACCCAACCCGTGTCATTTCACACAGAAACCACCGCTAGATTCGGCAGAGTGAGTATTTAACCTATTATTTCCACCGAGCTTGTCGTTTACATGTACCGGTTTGCTGTAAATCGACGGAGTTTTGACAGTTTATTCGGTCGGCTAGTGAGAGCTAGCATAACCGGCTAGATGATCAATGAAAAAGAAACAAATTCATCCAGATATGATCTGAAAACAGTTGGTAATTAATATACTGCCATGGATTTCATCATAAGGGGCTTGATATTTGAATTGTTAACGTTTGTAAAAGACAATACGATCTTTTAAAGCCTGGACTCCGGAGTAAAGCATCTCATTTTGGGTGAATGACAGATACTGCGCGAGCGTCAATGTGAATACATCACAATGATGCACATGTAGGACCTGTCATTCACTTGAAATGACATTTTGCTTGAATTTGCTTGTTTTGATTTTTTTTTCTTTGTGTAGTCCATCGGTTCTGTAGCTTATACAGTGATTCCGCTTTGAATTACAATCAGATTACAATCAGCCCTGGTGAGTGTTTAGGTTGTTACACGAGCGTTTTAGCGTGTGTCGAGTGGAGTTAACGTTAGTTTATTTGCTAGTTATCTAGTTTTAAAATCGACGTGTTAGTGCTTAATAATCACAGAAGAGGTGAGTTAAGCTGTAATGGGAGGCCTGTAATGTGAGGTTTGAGGGAAGCACAGGTAAATCATGCTAGACATCATTGAATTATCATGTAGCGTGTGTGTGTGTGTGTGTGTGTGTGTGTGTGTGTTTCACATTAACGTGACATCACAGTTTATAAACGATGAACTCCTGCTTCTGATCTATGGATTATATTATCTAGAGAATTGGGAGACTAGGCAAGGTCTCCTCCCACCATTGTGTAGCTTAGATACATGAAGTACAGGCACAGACTTGTAATGTCAACTAAGCAAAAACAAATACAGTGAGGACCAAATGTTTGCGATCACCAGTAAATCTTTAGTCTGTTTTGCATCTTTCAAAGTTTTATCACAGTATTATTTGCATAATAATTTGCATGCTAAAGGTTGAATTGAAAAATGATATTTCTTTAGATTTGTTTACATTTGTTTAGATAAGCAGCATGAACTAGTTTGTGCAAAACCTCGTGATCCATTTATTTGACAATGTTATAAATAAAATCTTGTGTGCATAATCTTAAATATCTCTTAATTATATTCTTATTCATTATTAATGCTGTTGTATTTACCTTACATTATTTGGGATCCTGGAACTGGCATTTTAAGTCTCAGACTATTGTTTTGTACCCCACTGTACACACACACACACACACACTAATGTACCTGAGACCAGTACAATCATAATTTCCTGCTTAATGTCCTGCTTTGATCAATGGACAATGTATTTTTTGTTCATTTCATGAAGTCTTTCTGAAAAATTAGAGTCTGGGCATCAGGTAATCTGCTTATCAGAGTAATACACTTTGCGGTGACCAACTGTGATTGCAGCCAGATTATTCCCATGATGCTTTAGCAGATTTTTGTCTCAATGCACTTGGGAGGCAAGTATCCTGGTGATGGCATTACTACTGTGTAACACAGTCAGGACTTCATGTTACCTAGTAGTTTAGTACTTGTATAGACTGCTGTTGTGGCACTTTGATGGTGTTTTTCATCTTTTTGTTTAACATCAGATGGGTTTAAAATGACACAGACGAGTTAATTTGATTTAATGTGAACTGCCTCTTTAAAATGACTGGAACTATTGCTGTATCCCACGAAGCTGATGTGTGGTCAGCAAATAAAGAGTTAAGTGAACGCAAGCCGGACTTTGAGTTATGTCACCGTCAAAGGGCTTTTCTGCTTTTCTCGTAAGTGACTGCTGATCTGAGCTGACAAAAATGCAGGTCCAGCCGCACTGGCATTCGATATCCAGAGGTGGTACTCGGCTAACAGCTCTCTTTTCTCATCCTGAGCAGGGAGGACCTCTGAATTATGAAGCAATGCTCCGCCGGACCCTCTCTCTCCTGCTCTAGTTACCACAACTCCTGCTGCTCCACCGCAACCAAGAGCTCTTCTGCCGCTGCTAGTGGTTTGGCTGCCTCCTGAAGGGACAAAAAGGAGAATTCGCAGTCCTCATCAGCTGTTGTCTAGTCACATATGGTGCATCGTTTGCATTCCCGAGTCGACATCCCTACCGCTCAGCTTCTTGCCAGCCTGTGGCACTCATAGCGTTCATCAACAGAGGATATTAATAAGCGTGTGCTCTTGTTTTGCCTTGGAAAGGCCTGTTTTTTTATTTCGTTTTTCCTCTCCACTGCCACACGGGTGGTGGCAGGACATCATAGGACATGGAGCCCAATATGGAGTACTGTCTGACCCAGGTTCTACAGAAGGATGTGGCCCGCAGGTTGCAGATGGGTCCTGAGCTCATCGACTACATCACAGATGCTGACAAGTGTCACGACCTGGAGAGCGACCAGACTGCGCTCGATAAAATGGTGGACGGTATCGCCACCTCTTGGGTTAACTCCAGCAACTTTAAGGTAAGAGATTTTTTATTAAAATAACATTAGAGACTTAATATAGATACTTAAGTTTCATTTTCTGCAGTTTTGATGGCAGTAGACGGTTCAATTGGATTGGGTGTTATGGGTTTAAGGTCTTTTCTTTTGGAATTCTCCTTCAGGCAGTTGTCTGGCTTAGAATTGAGGGTCGATCCCTTGAGCGAAAAAGAGCAGGCTTTTGAGGTCACTGGAACATTTACAGCCCTTCATGTTGACATATTTCAAGATCAGACACAATGAGAGACTTCACTTTGCGTCCATGTTTTTAGATGATGATTAAAGCATTCATTCACCCATAAATGGAAATATGATCATCATTTATTTACCCTCATGTTGTTCCAAACCTGTATGACTTACTTCTGTTGAACATAAATGATGGTTTAGTTGTATGTCTATGTAGTTGTTTTCATAGTTCCTCATGGAAGAAAGGAAATCAAGTGAAGATCAGAAAAAACGTATTTATTTAAACTGGGCCTAGGTGTAGATGATAGACTAATTATTGAAATTCATTTTTGTTCTGATCTTGTGCGTGAAGAATTCAGTCCAAGGTTTAAATTACACATGACTAACCATAATCTTATTATTATTTATGCATGATTATTTATGCAATAGGCGTCTTACATTGAATGATGTCTACAGTAGACATTTAAGAAGGCTTTAGGGTGAAATAAGATGTCTTATACTAATTACTGGTTTCATGTCCTAGAATATCAATCGCTAGCACTGGAAATTAATGGAGGTAAAGTGTTTAATGGGACTCTTGCCAAAAACCCTCTCAAAAAGCATCCAGTGAGATTTGTATTTCAAATATTACTCCTTGACCTTATAGCATTGCAGTGCTGAGTCAGAGCCGCCTGACTGTTTTTATTTTGTATTTTTTGTGTAGGTTGTGTTGATTGCGGTGTATTATTTTGAAAGTCTTCAGAGCCTGTTTATCTTTGATGTCACTGCCTTGAGCGTCTTGTAAACATAGAGTAGCAGTTATACCAAGAGGTTAGCATCATGAAGTGTAGCTCTGCTGAGTACATTTTAATGCTGTGACATCATTAATGTAGTGTAAATTCTTCTTGTGAGAAGCCTAATGCTGAAGGTCAGAGGTCAGCTCAAGGTTTGTAATCACGTGATTGGAATGTTAGGTTGAAGGACACTGGAATCACATTTTTCATGAACGACCTCATTTGAACCCATCTGAAGGATGATTCATTCATAAACTCTCATGTTTCAGCCAGTTGCTGTGTGATTCCATGAATGGATAATATTTCATTACACCCGTTAAGACTGTGTGATATCTGAAATGTTGTCACTGTTTAGCAGTTTTTTATGAAACGATTAACAGATTTTACTCGTGGTTTATTTTTGATATTATATTAACTAGGGTTGGGTCGATACATCTTCATAGATCACTGATGGAAAAACACACTTAATCTATGGCGGCAAATCTATGTCATTAATAAGCGAGCGCGGTAAATCATTTCCACGAGAGGAAAACCGATGTACATGTGAAGAAACGGGGCCCGTGAGCTCATTTCAAACCCTCATCATTCCTGTTGCTCGATCTTCTCTCACCTGCTTGTGCGAACACTGTTATTTTTGTCAGTCGTGTGGCGGGGCTTGGTGTTTTAGTTACAACTAAACAACCCCCCCAACAACCAGCACCTACGGCAACGATGCCATCGTCCATCGCAATGTTTCACGTTAGACATTGTACGATGCTAAACTGGTCGACATCATCCAAACCTTATATTAACAAAACAAAGTGCTAAATAGCAGTGATTTGGAATATAATATAATATTGATTGTTGGATATGTATCACCTAAACCTAGTTTCTTACTAATGCTAGGAGGGTTAGGCTATTTCAGAAAAGTATTTTTCAATGTCAGGTTTTGCTGCATGTCAGTAAATACTCTCTTGCAACTGCTAGAGAACAAAAAAATTTGCTAACGCCGCATTTTATTCACAAGCAACAGCCTTGACAGAGACAGCAATTGATGTTGGGAGTAATGTGGAAAATATTTGGGCAGGGTTTGGGTGAGGTTGGCTCTTCACGTGTGATGTGTCCGTATCAGAAAACAGTTTGGTCTTTGAAGTTGTGCTGACAGGCTTTGACAGCCCCGGCTTCGCCATCGTGTCGTTTGTAGTAAAACAGAAATGATTATGTGACTCTTCTAGAACCACCACTTTGTGGTTTGCACACAATAGAAAAGCTTTGTCCTGTTGGTTATGGTCATTCCTTCACATTTCTGATAAGTGAATTAAAAGTATTTGTGGTTATCACTGTTCTAATGGTGTTGTTATGCAGCTTAAAACTGATAAAGGCTTTTGTGCCCCATTAAAGAGTAAATCATGTACTGACTTGTTTGCACCGCAGTGCTGTTATGTGATCATTAATTCTGTCTAGACCTTCAATCCAAGGACCTGTTTAGCTAGTAAAGGACAAAATGGCGTCAACACTCTTTTACTATGCAGAATCTAGATGCATTTGTTTTGGCATGTACGCATACAGGGCCCGAAATTGCATTTTTGACAGGTGGATTAAAAAAACCCACCGGCCAAGCTTATTTTTTACCCGCCAAAATTCTTAACGATTTAACACAGATATATCCAAAGCACGTTATATTATGTATATTATGTGTGCTCCGGACTGAGAGAGTGACAACATCATTAAAACATCTATAAGAAAAACTACTTTTTGGTCATTTTAGATTTTTTTTTATAACTTGGAAATGTCTATTACTTTGAAATGTTTTTAACAAACTATCTGATCTAGTCAGACTACTTGTTTTTTAATGAACTCTTATTGAACTCTAGTCAGACTCCTAGATAAGCATTAGTACACAGTCAGTTCATCCTTTTATAAAGCATTGTTCCAACATTAATAGTCATTAGTAAGCAGTTTATGAATACAGCTGTAAATGACTTGTTCTTGATTTATAATCATATCTTTAACAAAGGAGAAGGCTCGTTATCTTTCAAACAGAACAAATAAAAACAACACAGAGATCGAGCGCAAGAATAATCGAACGCAGATGACACATCATGCGCCCGCGAGGGTTTGAAATGAGCTCGCGGGCTCCTGTTTCTTCGCATGTAGATCCGCTTTCTTCTCGCGGAAATGATTTACCGCACGCCCCAGCATGAGTGGTGCGCTCACTTACTAATGCCATAGATTTGTTGGGTTTGTCGTTCAGGCACGGCACCGAAATGAGGCACCAATATCCACGTTTTGATTCGGTTCGGTACATACCGATTACTTAGCTACCGGTGCCATACTGGTACAGAAACCTAAAACAAATCTATGCCATTAATAAGCGAGCGCACCACTGATGCAACCCTAGGTGGGGGAGCATCGCAGAGATCCGCGAGAACTGATACTGATTAACATTACTGGTGAAAAGATTGTTACGAGTGTTAATTTCGGACCCTGTACACATAGCACTAAGTTTCCAGATGTTGCCTATAAATCAATTGTCTGTTCATCTTAACTCATGCATCCTGCCCGTTGTTTTTACTGAGGTGTAGTGAAAGTCACTCTTAACCAGTGGACCAGGGGCCTGTTCCATAAAACAAGTTTACCAAATAAGCCAGGCTTATGGCAGATAGTCTGACTTATTTTAATACAAAATAACTGGCAATATGTCAGACTAACTGAAATAAGCCTGGCTTATACTCTAATCTTGGTTTATGGAACCGGCCCCAGGGTTGGCCAAAATGTTCATAATGAATTTGTATTGAATTGGCCACATCCCGCTAAATGATATATTGGAATTTTTTATTGGAATGACAGGAAAAGATTTAATGTATTGCAATTCAAAGAGGGATTTAGCCAGTTGAACTTCTTTTGCTTAACTAGTCCAGAACAAGTTTAAAATTTATGTTGACTAATTTACCCATTTATTCCCCAAAATTTGGAATGTATGTTTTCTGATTACTTTTTCAGAAATACAAATGTAATATTCATTATGTGATGTTTTGAGCTACAAGTGTACTAACAGTGAGTAAAGAAATAATATTATATTTGTTGTGCCTGGACATATTCCATATCTTGTGTAAATGGTAACACATTTATGGGTAAATCATACAGTAAAATGACATTTGTTGCGGCAAACTATGCTTATAACAATTATTTAGGCCTTCATTTTTTTGCATTTCTTTCCATTTTTATTCTGCTTAAATTTGAATTAGAGTATCTCTATCCAAGGAACTCAAATACAGTAAATCAGTTCAAATTAATGCGTTCTCTGGTAAAGTTAAAGGCACATAGCTCTGGTTTCACACAATGAGGCCTGATATCAGTCACACGGTTCTGTAAATGTACATAAAAAATTGTTGCAAACCCCTCAAGTTGCTTAAGAACAGCAGAACATTCTGTCTTTAAGCTGCTTAGAGAGGAAATGTGTCTGGGGAGAGAGAGGAACATGGAGGGGGAGATAAGGAGGGCAAGAAACTTGTCTTTTTTTGTTGTTCATGAGCTGATGGAAGCCCCGTGTCCTTTGTACCACCCATGGCTTCATAATAGTGGGGGCTAGATGTGACCTTCATAGAAAGCAACTGTTGTGTATGGCACCTCCCTTTATTGTTAAGTGTTATGTTTTGCTTCCGAAGTTGAACAAAGACATTTTATATTTTCTGTATTTATTTGTATTTTTTTTACTGTTTTCCTTATTTTTAAAACAAAAGCCATATGGCATTTTGGGAACAAGGTTTTGTTTTTGTTTTTTTGGCATAATGGCTATTGCCAGCCTAATTAATTTCACTTTCAAATGGTTTGTAAACAGTTAACTGTTTTAGGCTGCTCTAATGTTTGGTAGAAAATGTGCCTAGATTTCAAAATCCCTAGGAACATGACCACATTTACTTCATATACATGCCTACATTTCCTAGAAGCACTGAAGGCTTTAGATGATCCATAGAGAACATAGGTGTGTATGGTTTCTAAGAGCAAGGCTTTAGGGAAATGCAGCCCTGGAACGATTCATCTTTGTACATTATTCCAGAGGAAAACTAGAGAAACCACTTTTCCAGATTAAATAAATTCCCAACAGATTCAAAAGTCCCCACCCTGTATTCTTACTCATTCAGGATCCCTTTCATTTTGAAATGTCACATTATAGATTTGAAACTGGTTGCTGGATGCCATGATGTTTTTGGGGAAGTCTTCTCTGACTTTCTTGTAACTGTCTCTAATAATGAACAAATATAAAAGAAACATGGTAAACTGACAGGAAACGTCAGTTTTACTAGATTTGCCATGTGTTCACAATATGTCCACGTTAGTTAAACATTTATCAGCATCATGTTTTGTTTTCAACCGCTGTAGTGGGGAAGGTTGGTGTTGTCGTTTGAGCAAGGCTCAAAGTTTAGTAGGCCGCACCACCTCTGGTAATGTTTGTTTAGTTGGTGTGTGCTGGAATGTTGAACTGATGTTGAAGTCATCCTATATTTGGTCGGTGGTACATGTGGACCCTTGCACATTATGTCATCATGCTTCAGCTTCAGTGCAAAAATGAATTCAGGAAAAAAAACCTGACAAAGTATAAGAATCAAAACATGATTGTCCATCCGTCCATTTTCATTCAATGTTTCTCACGTTCCGGCTTGAACAGTTGACATTTCTAATAACATTTTCTAATGATATTTGGCCATTTTGAGGTTATCTGCATTGATAATGAATTGATTAGCAGTTGTGTAAGATAGATACCGTCAGTTAGAATTGATCTTATCTTATTAGTATTTTTTTTCCACAACAATGCTTTTAATAGATGAAAAGTGACAGTAAGGACTTTTACAGATTTTTCTTACTATTACTAGTTAAAATTACTATTTTAACATTGATCATAATTAAACGTTTTTTTTAAAACACCAAATCAGCATATTATGATTTTTGAAGGATCGAGTGAAACTGAAGACTGGAGTAATAATGCTAAAAATTCAGCTTTACAATCACTGGAACGAATTGCATTTTTAAATATATTAAAATAGAAAATGTTATTTTAAAGCGATGTCTTTTTTAGATCAAATAAACGCGGCTAAATAAGAGCAAAAATATTAGTTTTTTTAAACTTGCAGATCATTTAAGCAGTAGTAGGTGTGCATTTCAGTTGATAAATTTGGTGTAGATTTTATTTTCAATCTTTAAATGGTTTGACACATCACTCATCATTTTATCACCTTTGAGTTTTTTGTGTGTGAACTATACCTTTAAATTGTATTATATTTACTTTATATCGACTATCAGCAAAAAAAAAAATCTGCTAAGTTTAATTAAATGGCAGGACATCCAGCAGCTAATCAACTCTTCACTGTCTCTTTCCTCCGTTCTGTTTTTCCTCTCCTTTTTTCATGCTTTTTCTGTCCTATCAGTTTGCATTATTCAAGCTCCTGTAGTCTCTGTGTCTCCTCAGCTTACTCCATCACTCCATCCAGTGTTCTTGAACACCACAGCACTGCCGACTCTTCAGTCCTCAGCTGCATCTGATTTCCCCCCTCCCTCACTGCAGTGTGGTGTAGCTAGCACGTGCGGCCCACTTGCCTGTCGCTGAACGGCGTGTGATGTGCACAGAGCCAGGCTGGCAGCAGGAGAGCGCCATGATGTTGTTGACGCAGGGGTTGATGGGATACCAGAGTACAGTGGGAGCATGATTGCATGCAGAGAGCGGCTGCTGTAGTCTGTCTCTCTTAAGCTACTAAAGCTTCCGGAAGACGAGACTTTGATTTTGTTCCACCTCTGTCTCTCTGCCCAGCTGTTGCCCTCCCTTCTCCTAACTCCTCGAACCCCTGCAGCTTTTAACCTCTCAAATATTTATTGCTAAAATCATCAGAGTTTTGTACACCTCTGAGTGGCCTTTTATCTTCTACCATGTGCATTAAGTTAAGTCCCAAAATTAACTTCCATCACTTCCTGAACTTTCAGAATTATCAATAGTTTTGAATTAATTTGAACTAGATCAGCTCTTATTAGTTTATCCACTTTTCTGACCGTAATATTCCGGCTATAAGCATCCAACTGTACTTTGCATTGTTTTTATTAAAAATGTCAAAACTTTTTTTTTGCATTTACTTTAATATATGTATATTATTTTTTATTGATATTTTATTGCATTTTAGTGCATGCAATTTAAACGTTATTTTATTCTGGATTTGTTTTGCATACACTACACAAAAATGCCTGAATTGTTATTTATAGTTAGATTTTACATAATTATTAATTTTTTTGTATTGCCAATGCATACTTTTAATTAACAACATTTTACAATGGCACTCTGAATTTGCCTTTTCTTTCCCAATTCCTCTGCGTTAGATGTGCTGTTCCACTGCTTGAGCATGAACAGAGCAGCCTGTGGCTTTGTGTACTGCAGTATTGTAACTAAATAGTGTGGAAAACAGTGCTATCTTTTGATGTAACCCATCTTTTTGGCCGTGTGCTTTTGTCAGTCTTTCTGAATAGAGCTGTATGACATAATACTAGCTCATCGTGTGCCATTATTTGTTTTGATGTTGAAAACTTCAGATCATGTTAAGACATGTCAATGTTCACGATCAGTGAATGGAATTTTAAATAATTTTCCTCCCACAGATGTATAATCATCACCTAGATTTAATCATTGTGCATCATTTTTGCATGTTGCCTATATAGGCACAGGGTTAGTTGTGAATGTCATATCATCTCTTATAACTCCTTATTTGTATACTGTAGACACACACACACACACGAGAATACCATTATTATTCCATTTCTTTATGTTTGCATGTAGTTAATTGCAGAATTAAGGCTGTAAGGATCTCAACCATTGATCCTGGCCTTTATATTGATCTCAGTGTTTAGTCATATCAAGTGTTATCTTCAGAGATACACATTTGTTGATAACAAATATGTACAATAATGAAAGCTCTGTCCATTTCTGTAGAATCGAGGTGTTTTACCAGTTTCTATTTGTGCCTTTTAATATTCTGTTATGTATTTGAAAACATTGTTTTGCCTAAGATTTCAAATTCTACTGTTTTGCTTGAGCTGGATTTCTTCCTAATTCTGGCCTGTTCTTTGTTCCTATCTCTTATTCTGTTTCGCTCTGCTCCGCTCTCTCTCTGTCTTCTTTCTGCTGTTGTGCTCTATCAGTGCTTCCCTTTATGAAAGGCATCTAATGAAGTGTGTTGGTGCTGAACAGCCACACTAAACCTACTTGTAGACCATCAATGGTTTGCTTTCAGAATCTAAAACGTATGCTGAGCCATATTTGGCAAACAGAGCATTAAAGCGTCTGTTTGTTTGTTCAGTTGGCATTTCATTCAGTTGACCACCAGAGCAAAGACAATATATTTCATAGTAGGTGTCATACAAAAATTTGAAATCAGCGCCAAGAACTGCGCCTGTCAAATTCTGTAAATGTTTCAGTTTGTACACATTGCTGAAAAACAATAGACTGTTTGTGTTCCACCAGATAACTAACGTTTTTGTGCCCATTGATGTCCAAGTGTGTCTTTTTCATTTTAAGTCAATGTGTGAAAATTAAAAATAGTTACATTGTGCTACAAAATATCAATAAACTCATTTTGTTCATGTAATATTTTACTTGGTAACATTGCATTTGCTGATAGTTAAAATTGAGCTTTACATTTTTCCATTTTACTTTGCTTTGTTAAACTATTGTGAAACAGCACTTTGCTTTTTCAGAGATGGTAGTTTGTGTCCCAGTATGGTGTATCTCGAACAACCCCCATCACAGCAGGACAACCAGTGTGTTATCAGCTCATTCAGCCTTGTGAAGGAAATAGAGCTGAACTTCACGCCCATAGAGAGTCTAGCCCTCTGTACAGCTGATCTGATCGCTGTGCATAGCGCACGTCTTTGTTGTCGGTGCAGACATCTCATTGTCAGTCTTACTTGAGCTGTGAGATGGAATGGATGTGGCAGAGGTGCTGATGTGGACGTGAGGGGAGGGAGTGTCAAGAGCTGTTAATTCAGCTGTACTTGAATGGCGAAAACACTTTCAACTGCCACATAGTGACAAACACAGTCTCCTAGGTTCTGTATCTTTAATTAAATTCTAAATACTAATTTCTTTCTTTTGTAGCCTCAGGATCTTGGTTTCTGCCAAGGTCACCTGTCTGTTTAGCTGTCTGTTACTGGTCATTAGGGTCTTTTGCTTTGTTTTACAGTACAGCTTGTGCATTAGTATGTTTGTGTTGGCCTTGGACAGCAAACAGTGATTCAGGCAACACATTTGCCTTTTACTGAAATGCACAAGCCACGTCCTTTTAGAGGCGGGAAATTAGAAGATCATTCATGCCTGGTTTTACAAGCGGTGAAGCATAAACCAGGCATTAGTTAAATTAAGATATTTAAGCAACTTTTACAAAATTGCCTTAACACAGAACAATCACACTGACATGTTTTAAGATATATCAGAGCAGGATATTTTAATATGAGACAGCTCAAACATGCAGTTTAGTCTGGGACTAGCTTAAGCCTCGTCTGTGAAACTGGGGGTTAATGTTTTATGTCTCATAAGGCTGCATGTATTTAATCAGAAGTACAGTAAAAGTTAATTCATTACAAAATGGTTCATACCTGACTCCTAGGAAACAAAGTTTAATGAAGCTCTGTTCATCTTCCAATTGTAATTTGTGCACTGGAAACTCTATTGGCATTTCTGGAAAAGGGTATCTAACACTCTGAAGGAAATATTGGAAGCTGATATATCATGCTGTCCTAGGCTTTTCCTTTTAAAAGGTGACTTCTCTTTCAGTTTGTCTTTGTCTCTATTCTCTGGATTAACTGCAGCTAAGAAAAAGCTAGCCGTACATTGGCGACCTCCACATTGTTTAGCTTGGTGGATGTATTCCTTCCTGGATATTGCAAACATGGAGTTATCAGTGGCTAGGATGCACGGTGCTACTCAAAAAACTATTTAAGCTTGGATGAGGGAAATATCTGTAATCAAGTTACATGATTAAAAGGTCTTTTGAGTGTATTTGGTTTGTGGAAAAATTTCTAATAGTTTTGTTACTACTTGTGATAGTACTTACCCAAATTCACCCAAAAATGAAAATTCTGTCATTAATTATTCACCTTCATGTCGTTTCAAACCCATAAGACCTCATCTTCGGGAACACAAATTAAGATATTTTTGTAAGATATCAGTATTTCTATTTTGCGATCCTACGAGAATACTAACAATAATAACAAATAAAACAAAAGTAACATTGTTTATTCTTTAGATGGCTCTCTGATATCATCAAAAATATCTTGATTTGTGTTTTGAGGATGAATGGGTTTGGAACGATATAATTAAGTAATAGGGTGAGTAATTAAGAAGGGCAGAATTTTTATTCTTGGGTGAACTAGCCTAATCTTTTACTGTTATGCAGAGGGAGTGGGAGGGTGCATGTATTTTTTATTTTATTTTTTATTTAGTATTTTTATTATATATTATTATTATTTTATTTATTTATTTTTAATTTTTATTTATTTTTTTATTTTTTTTGTGGGGGTAGCCACACTGAGTGGAGAGTTGTTTTAGTATGTAAATTGAGTGTGTTTCACTGTATACTTATTGATGTATGTTTATTATAACTTTGATGAAACACTTAATCAAAAATTGATACCAAAAAAAAAAGAAATGCAGTTTTAAAATCTTATTATAATTTAAAAACACCTTAAGGTTTTTCCTGTGAAAGCAATCCCGAATTTTTAGCAGCCATTACTCCAGTCTTCGATGACCAGTGATCCTTTAGAAATCATTGCAATGTATTGATTTTGTACTCAAAAGACATTTGTTATAAATACTGTTGAAAACACGTCAGCTCCATAATAATAAGCTAAATACATATTTCTCACGATTGTTGAAATTTATTGAAAATAGAATTTTTTCTATTTTCCTTTTTTTTTATTATTATCTAGCATAGTATCTAGCAAGTCTTTACTATAATATTGAGCACTTCAATACATGAATATCTTTCAAAAAAGAAAAAAGAAAAGAAAGACAAAAATAAATAAAAAAGCACTGACTGAACAATTGCAGTATTCTTTAAATAGGAAAATATTTTCTTTTCTTTTTTCCCCCTAAAACTACAACAAAATAAAATCATACTGGGACCAAACATTTGAATGGTAGGTTACGTATGTTTTTGTGTATTAAAATTCAATTTTATGTGTCATATAACTATAATATATTTAATATATCATATATGTAACTTTAATTAAAAAAAGAATGAAGTTATATATATGTTATTTACACCCTCTCCCCATGTGCTACTTGTCTACCATCCTAGTCTTTTGCTGAGCCACCATCTCACTCACTTCTGAAGTATTCAAAGTTGTGTTACTTTAGGCAATCTAAAAATGGAGCCATGCTTACATCCATGCCGTGCCTTTTCCCCAATATTTGTACGGACCACACACTTTGGACACCCCAGCAACTTGATGGATTAGAGAAAGTTGCCTTTGACACACTCATGCACACTCAGCTGACTTCAGACTTCCTGCGCTGGTCAGCACCTGCTGTCGTGGAAGCGGCATGTGTGTTTGATAAGAGGAAATGCTCTTTGCTGGATATCAGCTGTAGTTGTTCTGCCTGCGTCAGGATTCTGTTTTGTTGGCAAGGATTGTCCACATTCCGTTCTCGCTGTGTCAAGACAGCCCCGTTTCGCCCTAAGGACATTCTTGAGTGTATATTCTAAGTAGTTGGAAAGTTTCCTCTGACCTCTAAGTGTAGGCTTGTGTGGCATGTTATTGTGAGGAAAAAGGAAATGCTTGGGTTGTCATAGTCGGACCCAGCTGATACTGCTTGACTTTTCTTGTCAGAGTGATATTGCAACTCTAACTCTAATAAACTGATGATGATAATTATTATTATTAGTTTATTGGTATTAAATAGAAATTATTGTAAATATATATATATATATATATAATATAGTCATGCAAATCAATAATTTTGAATGCTGCTAAATTGGAACAGTTTAGGGTATGACATAAACAAGTCCTTATAGCTATAACAGTTATTGATTTCATTTTCTTTTTCTTTTTTTTTTTTTTTGATTTACAGACATCATAGCAGCTGGGCGATTTGGTTATTTGGCTGCTAGTACTTTAAGGCCCAGGTTCACAAACGGGGCTTAGCTTAAGCCAGGACTAGGCATTAGTTCAATTAAGATATTTAAGCAACTTTTAGAAAAGTGTCTTATAATAAAATATTACAGGTGTGCATCTTAACACAGAACAATGACACTGTGTTGTTTTAAGATATATATATTTTCATCTGAGACAGCTCGAACATGCAATTTAGTCTGGGACTAACTCAAGCCTTGTCTGTGAAACTGGGGGTAAAAAAGAGCAGTATTTGGTGTGTTTGGTAACATGATGCCACTTCCAGAGCAATGACACAAAAACAGTAAAACACATTACAAATTAGGCATTTACCAAGCTTGGAAGAGCCAGGATATTGTCCATTGTCCCATGGTACTGCCATAGCACTCTTTTTGTAAAGGGTTAATGTCCAGAAAATAAAGTTGCTTCTTTCCCTCAAGGTGTTTCTTCAGAAGCTGTTTTTGTTTTCTCTGAAAATATGCTGCTTTATGAGGACATTTTTTTAGTGACGCCATTATTAAGATCCACAAGCTGTTTAGTGCGCTCCAGGGCTGGTTAATTTGAAGAGCTTTAGAGGATCACAGCAACATTTATTGTACTAACAAGTAATGAGATGTTTTTGTTGTTTGTTTTTTTCATTTCACAGAGGATAGTGTGTTCCGTGATGTTCTTATGTGAGAGCTGCTGTCTGAAGGTTTTAAAAAGCCTGTAGACAGTTCTGCAGCCCAGGGAACCACAGTGATCTCTGAGAGGACTGTGTTTGTGTGTGTGTGCACCTGGTATTTATCACCTTATGGGGACCAATTGTCCCCACAAAGATAGGAATACTAGTGTATTTTGACCTTGTGGGGACATTTCTTAGGTCCCCATGAGGAAACAAGCTTACAAATCACACAGAATTATGTTTTTTGAAAATCTAAAAGTGCTCACAATTTCCTGTAAGGGGTAGATTTAGGTGTAGGGTCAGTGTAGGACAATACCACATACGTCTGCACGGTATAAACATCATTACGCCTATGGAATATCCCCATAAAACATGTAAACCCAACATGTGTGTGTGTGGACAGTGCTGGGTCGGGATCAGGACAGCGGTGATGAGCTCTCTCAAATGCATGCATGTTTAAATACGGATGCGGTTTAATAGTGGTCACACAGGTCACAGAAAGGATAGTGATGTTTCTGGCACTTTGAATAATGCCTCACTAATTTGAAATTTGAATTAGCTTGCTATTATTGTTGGTTGTGTATTTCTTGTATGACTTTTCAGCCCTGGTGTCAAACAGTAAACAAGTCCCATTAGTTCTTATGTTGCAGTGATATTTGTTTTGAAGTATGCTAGATTATTTACTTCCTCGTGGCTTGTGCCTGTTGTTTTGATAGAGATCATGCCTGCAGTAATCGGTCCCATGAGCTTTCTGAAGATCTTAACAGCTCCCCTGATGTGTTTTTAGTCCACCGTGGTATTATGAATAATTGCACTCCTTTTACCTAGACAAGACAATCTATAAATGACACTAATTTTATTCTTTAGGATAAACCCCTTGATATGCATTGCATCTTGTTTTCAAGGGTGTACTATTATAATAACATAAATTTTAGAAATGATAGTGTTGGTCCAACAACTCAAAAGGTGCCTAGGAAACCATATCATAGGTATCTTTGTAGTAATTAGGGCTGGGCGATATATGTAGAACAAAAATGATTTATTATTATTTTATTGCAAACATCATAACGATATTAAGAAAAGATCATTTTCCATTAGGATATTTTATAAATGTCTTACCGTAAATATCAAAATTTAATTTGCATGGCTAAGAACTTTAAACTTTTAAAGGGTTTTCCTCAATATTTTTATTTTTATTGCACCCTTAGATTGCAGATATTTAAATAGTTGTATCTCAGCCAAATAATGTCCTGTCTCCTGACAATCAATACATCAGTGCAAAGCTTATTTATACTGGTTTCAGATAATAAACCTTGATTTAAAAAAAAAAAAAAAAAAAAAAAAAAAGTTTTGTGGTCCAGAGTCATATATAAAGTTATCATGAACATAAATTGAACCGGGAGATTTTAACCAGTTGTCCATTTATAATTATTTAAGATCTTAGCTTTATGCTGTGGAAATATTAACTGGAATATAGACTGTTTCAACAACAACATAAACAAACGTTCCTGCGCATGCTTGCTTTTGTGGCTCTAATTTGCCCTTCGGTAGACATCAAAATAGAATCAATAACAGCAGCTAAGTCCTTCTAGATTAGTTTATTTTTTGATAACAAACGAAATACATTTGCTGCGTAAATGTGACAGATTTATTAAAAATGCAAATTCATTCTCTGCCTGCAAGAGGTGCTTTAAGAAGAAACGAGAGGTTTCCCCAGTAACAGCTGTAGCCAAAGCAGCTCTGAGCTTACAAACGCTTACTTATATGACGAAGAAGACGAAATGAAAATGACAGTCTTCCTTCAGAAATACAGTGATATAAAAACACCCACGCAATAACCTGAGACCAACTTCATTACTCATCATTATCTGCGTTTGTTGCCCGTAACACTAACCAGACGATAAGCAAACACAGACCGGAAGTTAACTTAAACTGTCTATAGAAGGTGCTGAAAGAGGCATAGCCACATGATGATACAGTATAATAGACATAATATGTGTTTGTATTAGCATTATTTATTTGATAAGTTCTTTTAAAATATTATTACTGTTACTAATTAAAAAAAATAAGATGATATCACTTTATTATTAATAAGTTGTGCTAAAACAGCTCCCTCACAAATCCCTGTTTGGGAAGCCTACTAACTGAAATTAGTTTTTAGGTATAATTCAGTGAATAATGTTTTTTACTTTACTTTTTATGGTTACTATGGTTATTTTATAGTTTTGGGTCGTTTTTGGCGTTTCACAGCGATCATAAGGGCTCTTGTTGTAAGCAGTGAAACATGCTATCATTTCAGAAAACATGACTGTGCTTTAATGGAAGAGCTAGTCAAGGGTGTTGTGGGAGGCATTTAGATTGCGTAGGATGAGAAGATGTTTCATTTCAGGCGTTTCTCAAATGAGATTTAAAGCAGGGAAAGCATCTGGTGGTACACGTGTTGTTCACTATCCGTGCTGCCTTCGCTGTGCTGCTGTGGTGTGATTTTTATTATTTTTTTTATCCTACAGTATCGTAGGCGTTTTCCCTGTTCAGACTACACTTAGCCGCTCCTGACGTCCCTCAGGCCCTTTTTACCGGTGACTCAGGGAGCCACTCTACTACTTGAGAACAGCTGTGGTGCAGCATTAGTCTTATATTACAGATGGCCCTCAAGCACTGACCTGAGACCAGCTTATCTAATAAAAAGCCTTTAAACTCAAAATCCTCCCAAAATATGAAGCTAATGTAGAGTGCGTAGCCATGACTTAATCTTAGCGGTGGCAGGTATGATAATAATGGCCCAGCACATGAATAGCGGACAAATGCTGATTACTTGCATCCTTGTCTGGGCCTGTCGACTTCATCCCAGCTGTTGTTCTTTGACTCATGGAAAAATCACAGAGAAAACAGGCTCCAATGAGAAAACTGGTGTAGAAGCAAAACTAGACTGCTGTTTGGGTTGACATAATGATCGATAGTGTTTGCTGCCACTGAAATAATGTTAACTAGAGTTCAGTTTTACGAAATAAGAGACCTGAAAGCTTTAGCAATGCATCCTTACTGGAAAGTAGTTTTTTTTTTTTTTTTTTTTTTTTTTTACTAACACTGAATAATTTATTTATTTATTTTTATGTACAGTCTTTGAGCTTTGTCTTCGGTAGTATTTCAGTTTGAACACTGATTACCTCAACAGACAGTGTTCACCCCGTGCCCTCCAGATCATTTAGTGTTGCGGCCTCACTGGCCTGGATAAAGTCCTCCCATTTGGACAGGCCTAATGAGGACGCCGTTCCTGTGAGGATCTAGGACGAGCTTATTTTACCAGCTACATCAATCTAGAATGATCCTGGTAACACACCACCAAAGAAATAGTAGTGCAGAGGTTTCCATAGAGTTATATCTTATTCATGCAGGTATTTTCCTCCCTTTTTTGTAGCATTTTTATAGTTTGGGTTTTTGTATGTTCCCTCTTTTTGTTCTCCATCATCTTAAGTTGTGATATTTCACAATCTTGGTGTTTTAATGTATATTTAATCAAATAGCTTAAATGCAGCCTTAAAATGCTACTTTGAAAAAGTAATTCTGGAACAAATTTAATAATATGTGTATTTTTTAATCTGTTTGACACCCAGATTGAGAATCTTATTACTGCAAATGAACTATCAGGGAAAATCTGAATCTTCATGACATGACCCCTCGTGCACCAAAATAGGTTGAGCACCCCTGTCTTAGCCAGAGATGTACAGGTGATGTTGGACTGATTAGTATCAATTGAGGGGGAATGAGCAGATATACGTGAAGCGTAGCTATCTGTCTCGTTAGTGTGTTCTGACAGATACATGCCTCCTCTCTCCTGCTATTCACTGCTTGTCTGGCCAGGTGTGACTGAGTCTGCGTAGACTTATGTAATAGTTTATTTTGGTATTGATTTGAGCCTGGAGCAGAAGCTGGAATGATCGATCATTCTCTAGTGTATTTCCTGTCAGACGCAAATGAGAAAACGGAGGAAGGAGTGAAGCAAAAGAAAGCAAAGAGAGATTAAACAAAAGCTCAGCAAGGAGAACAATAGTCCTCGGCTCCTCTCTTTGGTTGTGGTGGATAGGAAAGATATAAATAGCAGGATAGGGTATGTTTAAATTTGGCTGCCTTAGATGGTTGCTGGTGAGAAGATTGCACATCGGGAGGAGGCGGGCTTACAGTTTTGTGGAGGAGTGGGAGGTCCTTGGGTAAATAGTGGGTGTGGTCATATCTTCGTAACTGGCCGGAATCTTATCATTAGGCAAAGCAAGCTTATTTAGCACATTTCTTACACAGTGGCAATTCAGATTGCTCTACCGAAATAAAATATTTTAAATTCAATCATAAAAAGCTTCACTAGAATTATAAAAAAAATTAAAGGCAGAAGAAAAATAGCCATTTAGATCTGCTGACATTTTTAATGCGCTTTTGTACATTTGGAAGTTAAAAGGATTCATATTTTTATTTTCTAACCAGTTCTTTGAAAAAATACAGAGAAAAACTGTAGTGATAGAGGCTATTTACAAGAAGTGCAAATAGCAATAAATGCTATGTACACTAAGTGAAAATAGCATATTTTCTTAGTGATAGATGCTATTTACACTCTCAAGTGCTAGGTGCGAATGACTGTGCATTATATTAACACTAAGTGCAAATAGCTTTAGATTCTATTTACACGATTACAGGATTTTCTACTATTTATAATACGTATTGCAAATAGTGGCAGTTATCTGCACCTCAGTATTGTAGTACATTATAATTATCATTTTTTTTATTCAAATTATTACATGGATGTAACCTTATTGGGGCAAGAAACCTTTTAGATTTCCTTCATTTTCATTGAAGAGAAAACCTTTTCTGATGTGATTATACTATGTTTGCCAAAAGGCGGATTTGAACCTGGGTCTGTCACGTCAAAATGATTATGACACGTTTTACCATTAACACCACTGGAGCTGACGACAGTTGGCCGTTGTTTTGTAATGTTTACTAGCCCAATCACATGTTGGTGGACAGTTAGTGTAAATAGCCTCTGCCAACAAGGTGGGCTGTTTGCACTTATTGTAAATATTACCATTTTTCCCCTACTGTTTTCTGTTGAAGTGAAATTTAGTCCTATGATGACACAGGTGAATTTTCAGCAGCCATCACTCCAGTCTTCAGTATCACATGATCATCATTCTGATATGCTGGTTTGCTCAAGAATGTCTTTTTATTGTTGTTGTTATTATTATTCTAAAAACAACTGAAAACCGTTGCAGCTATAATATTTTGAAATATTAAGAACATTTTGCAGGATTCTTTGATGAATATAGTTGAAGCAAACAACACTCTTCTATAAGATTAAGATTCAAGCGCTTTTACTGACACTTTTGATCCGTTTGAAATGACTGACTGATCCCAAACTTTTACGTAGTGTGTGTATATATAGTAGAAAGTTTCTAAATCTGTTCCCATCTGTGAGGATATGTGCATTTAAGAGGAGGACAACAAAGAAATCAGCTGTGTGCTGCCCGGTACCTCATGATACGGCTTGCCTTTTTTACACCTCCTCTAAGGCATTTAATACTCTCCTCAGCTGATGTGGTTCATCTGTGTTCAGTCCTGGGTGTCACCAGCATAATTACCGTCATTTTCTGCATGGGTGAGAACAAAGGATCAGGACTTTGTTATAGTTGTTATATTAGAGTCAAACCCAGCTGCTTAAATACATCCGTAAAATAAATCAAGAGGGCAGTACTAAACAAATGACAGGAGATAAACTTTAAACATGAAATTACACACTAAAGTAAATTGCAGAAATAATGACTGCGTTCAAATCGGTTTCCCTGACATTCCCCCTTTTCCCACTGCTGGAGAAAACCGGTGTCCCTGTCTTTATTGAAATTTTGTTTGTTTCTCAATATTTTAAATTATCATTTAACTCAAAGGGGATTCCAAAAATTGCACCATTGTCTGACTTGAAGCCAGGTGATGCGTTAGTGTTGATATGGTGTTAGCAAGTCTGCCCTCACTATACGTTCATTGAACAGCACTCAACCCCATGACAAGGAAAGTTAAGCGGTTGGGTGGAGCATTTGCGTGGCGTTAGTTTTGTGCCAGTCTTCTCTTTTATGGTTGGAGTAAACAAGAGTCCCAAATAATTGACCGTTTGTGTGAAATGTGTTTAAATACGTGTAATGAACTTTACTGAAAAAGAACACTGCGGCTGTAATGTCAAAAAAGGCCGAGAAAGGAGAAAATAAATTAGATGTTAGGGATTTACCCATAATCCTTTGCACTACTCAGGAAGACTGGGATTTCTAGACTGTTACCCATAATCCTTTGCACGACTCATTCAGTCTCAAGTTATGTTTAGCATACTAATCTTAAGGTGGCATGTGAATGTGTTATATTTCTATATACTAGCATCGTATTTATATCATGGTTATATGTCATTTTAGATCTGAAATGTGTCTGTTATCCTTAGACCATCGCATTGCTTATTTAGAATCAAATGTGCCACTTGTTACCCACAATCCTCTGATTTGGTTTGGGGGGATGGGAGTTCATTTCATTAATTGCACCTTATTTCTTTTGTTCTTTGTGATGCTTTGAATTGGCAATAATTCTAATGTTTCTTAAAGATTTATAAAGCAAATTAAATATTTTTGTATATTGCAAAAACACACACATTTAAATAGAATAAACATGCATCACTTTTGTCTGTGTAATGCTATGCTTTTTTTTTTCATTTCCAGTTGGCTTTGTTAGGAATGGACCTTCTCTCTGCCTTAGTGACGAGATTACAGGACCGATTTCGTCCCCAAGTTGGTACAGGTAGGGATATCCTAATTGACACATTCTTTTAAATCATTGTCTGTCAGATTTTGAACACAAAAAAAGAACCGCTCTGTATGACAATTTATTTTCATATTATAGTTTATCTAAACAGAAGTTTGAAGATTTGTTTAATGACTTCTTACACAGCAGTGCGTAAATGAAGAGACGTCCTGCAGAAAGTTTTGAGTTTGCTGACAGAGTGTTATACTTTAAGTGCTGAAACTGTCAGCGTACACTGAAACCCTCTGAGAAGAAGCTTCTTAAAATTCATCCGCTTTAAATGCATCGCTGCTGCAGTCATCAAACACTGCTTTTGTTACAAATTCTCTGCGTTCATCAATGAATTTCAAGGCAATCGCTGTCACTATTCAGATTGTCTGCTGTCATACCCGTCGTTACCTAATCTGTATGTCTCATTATTTGAAGCTGACTGAAATTTGTTTTCTCAATCTCCAGTGTTGCATAGCTTGATAGATCGGTTAGGCGATGCCAAAGATCAAGTCAGAGACCAAGATCAAACCGTGCTGCTGAAGATCATGGAGCAGGCAGCTACTCCTCAGGTAGTATATGTCTTTTTTAGCCTAAATATTAATGTAAGGATGTTCAGTTCATTTAAAGGCTAACACTCCTGTCCTATTGTGTGCACACGGTGCATTATGCTGGCAAACATGCATCTCTGTATTTTGTCTTTGTGTTAAAATTTACTTGTAAACGTAACGTTCCCCAACACTGCTTGTGAGACACCCTTGTGGCATTTTAATAGGACATTTCATTTAGTTAATGAATTGAACTCTACGCTCCACGGAAAGGCTGATGGGAGGTCCCGTAATGAGATTAACTGTCATTTAATTGTATTAGATTGAAAGTATTACATTTGGATTGTCTTCACAGTACATATGGGACCGAATGCTGGTGGGGTTCAAACACAAAAACAACCGGACCAGAGAGGGAGTGTGTCTCTGTCTCATCTCAACTCTGAACACGTAAGCCCCATTGTCCTGAAAGTCTGGATATTGTAGCTTTCATTCAACATAAATACAACTTGCATTGACTTTTGTGTTTAAAAGTCTCACTTGTAGTTGAATTTCTCTGCTGAATAGAGATATTAAGTTATTCAAATGAAAATGAAGCGGCACATTCTTCTAGGATAACCCATTAAAGCTGAACTTGGCAAAGATACCACAAGCCCGCATGATGCACTAATGCCGCCCTCCCTGTCGCTATCGCTTCTGTTGTTTAGATACGGTGCCCAAGGCTTAACCCTGAGCAAGATTGTACCACATATATGTAATCTACTCGGAGACCCCACAAGTCAGGTATCATTTACCTTAATCTAAGACCTTCAAGATTAAACTCTGATCTGCATGACATGGCTTTTTTACAGAACAATGGATGAAGGGAGCAACATTACACAAAGCTGTAGTGACCTCTGGTGGTGGTTTTGAATGTGGAGCTGTAACTAGTGTACATTTGTTTTAATTAAGTGAATATAGATTTTCCAACAGATGCAGTGGGAAGCATTTCATATAGTAGATTAAACTTTAAAATAGCTATGTAATTGCTTTTGTATTTAAGACTGAAGGTGTTTGCTTTTTTATGTATTATTCTTATCACTGATAATATATATTAATATAAGCTAATATTTAATAATATACAAACTCCCAATTTTATAAGTGCACCGTTTAGAGGCTTGTTTTAAAATAAGAGAATTTAGTTTTAGGGATGAAGTTGCGCTATTGTATGCCCAGGTTCGGGATGCGGCCATGAACTGTCTTGTGGAAATATACAGACATGTTGGAGAAAAGGTTAGGATTGACCTTAGCAAAAAAGGACTGCCACAATCAAGGTAAGCTCTTGTTTTTGTTTTTAATTAATTCTCTGTCAATTCACAAACAATGCATCAGCATCACATCTACAATATTAGTTAGTCTTCGTGTCACTCCCAGAGTCTTTTCTAATTCAGAAAGTTTTTTTTTTCACTACATCTGTTCGTTTACTTTTACCAGGCACTGATAAATTCAGACAGATCTTTTCCCAGCTAGTAAGTGTTTCTAAACAGAGTGAAAACATTCCTGAACCAGTCTCTGTTAGTACCTCAATGATTCTTATTCACTTAAGAGGCTAAAGTGGCTATTCATACAGGTCATTAGGTCTTAATTTCCCTGTTGACCCGGAATCTATTAAGACTAATATGCTTTTAGCAGTTAATGTTATGTGCTTACAGCACACTCTGCCTGCCTATGTACAGTACAGGGCTGGCCAGGGCAGCCACTGTGGCTAGTGGTTTTCCAAGTTTACTAGCCACTCAGCACTCATGCATACAAATATTTCAAAGTCATTTGACCTATTTTAATATAATAAGATAATGTAACATAATCATATGAAATCACACACATCCACAAAATTGATCATCCCACTGCAGAAGAAACAGAAGCAGCATTCAGATGCATTTATTACTGATGCAGTTATTTGTAGCAAAAATATAGCATGAATGTTTACACTTGCAGGGAAACTTATAACGACATAATGTTTAGTTTGGTGTTTTAATGTAGTGTGTACTTGTATATGAAATCATGGAAAAAAAGATGAAAGTAGCCTTCTTTGAAAGTAAACCGCCAGTAGGTGACAGCAAGTGACTATTTTAATAAATCAGTCATTTGAGCCTACAAACGATTCGTTCAGACTAGAGGATGGATATATCTGTCCGATGTTCGAACAGATATTTAGAAAGGATGTTCGGGCTCGGGTCGGGTTCGGTCACGTCAGGGTGAATTTTTACTCCGTGTGCGCTGATGCTCTTATCTGTTGACTTTTCTGAACGCCTTCCTACAGGTGCTTAATAAAAGTGGGCTTTCCACACAAAAAAGTGTCATCAGGCTCGTACATAAATATCTTAATGCTTGTCGGGCTCGGGTCGCGTTCGGTTACTGCTCTGTCGGACGTGGGCCGGCCTCGGACAAAAAAATGTGGCCCGATCTGCACTCTAGTTCAGACGGCTGAGAATCATTTGAATGTAACCTTATGAATGGACCACTAAATTATTGACTCAAATGTTTCAAAATTAAAAAACGCGTATCATTCATTAAAAATTTTTTTGGATTTTGAATCGGATTTGTCTAAAAGTGAAGAATTTTTGATGTTTAGAACAGCTTTGACAAATTAATTCTAGTTAATGAATAATTCGACCGTTTTGATAAAAAAAAGTCTCAAAAATAACAAATACATAAAAACAACTGTAAGTAAGAATACAAAAATAGTATAAAAATGTCAGACTTTAAAAAACAGTTAGTTCACGAGTCCGACATGTCGTCGGCAGGTTATCACTGCTAATAGAGACGTTGACACACGTTCTAAACAAGTTGTTTTAGAATGTTGATATAGGTGCTCATGGGAGTTTTATGCGTTGCAATGCGTTTATTATATCAGATGCCTTTAGAGAAAACTACAACAAAAATATATTGTCATACCAAAGAATAAACTTTTTTAACTTTTAGAAGAAAGTTTTTACCCACCACAGCCAAATTTTATCCGCATTTGGTGGGTGGGCGGGTGCCAATGTCAAGCCCTGGTAAAGTACTGTGCAAATTTCTTAGGCCTCTAGTATTTTCACCAACCAAAAATGGTTTTAAGTCAGTTATTTCTATCTTTTGCGGTAGCGTGCCAGTAGGAAATATCAGTTTACATTTCCAAAGATTTTTGTCATTAATTGTAATGATGCAGTGAGATACTGCATTATTACTGTGTGTCATTTAGATTCAACCTCCTGATTTTTATACGAAGAGTATTCCATTTATAGGACCACTCTCAGATGTTTCACTCTATGGGTCTGAACCTGCAAAAAGAAAGTGTCCAGCCAGGACACTAATCTGCAAGAGTTGACCAAAGTGCATGGAGAGGAGGACGACATGCCAACATTTGCTTGTGGTCTGAATTTGGTTGTAACATCTGTTAGATGTCCCTCCCACTTAAAATCTGTGCATGTCTCCAGGGACCATGCAGGCATCTGTTTCTCTGATCTTCTCAGTGGTTATAGTTTTAAGACTTTTGAGGGCAGGCTCAATTGGAACACGCCTGGGGAAAACAGTTTGCTTTGACTTCAGACACAGCGTCAAACCGGTAACTTTGAACTTCGAGTCCCAAGTATGTGTACTGAAACTTAATTTTGATATACTTCATCAGATCTTATTAATACAATAATTCGGGTCATACAAAAATATTTTAAGCTAATGCTAATTCATTTCTTTTTTTCTGAGAGATGCACTTATTATGTTTGATTTATTAGGTTACTGTTATGTCTGTAATGCCTTCTCAGTTGGCTTCATGTGCATCTGTGTCCAAATTCTTTGGGACTAGACCAAATCCTGTTACTAAAAATGATAACCACACAATTAAAATGGCCCTCGGAGGGATCTGTGAAAGAATCAAACTCCGCTTTTCTCCGCAAATTAAGCACACGTTTAGCATAAATGAGGCGTGCACAACAAAGTTTTAATTTTCCAGATGTTCAATATCCATTTTGTGTCTTAAGCGCGCTGACAGCCTGACAGTTTTCAGTGCTGCTGTTTTTCACAGACTGCCATGGGTGTATCTGCAAAATTCAAATCTTCTCAGCTTAATTTAGAAGCGTGCAGTCAGTCTGTATGGATGAAGTGAATAGGGGAAGAAATCTCTTTTTGAACACTGTAGTCCATGAGGTTTTAGCAAGCAGCATTTCCCTTCTTTCAAACTGAAGAAAAGGCATCCCGTCTCATTTGCAATTCAAAATACTGTTGTGGGACACTTTGTAAAGCAGAAATGATGGACTTGTAGGATTAAATGTTTGCATTTGTCAGTGGTTGTCAACAGGGATGCCCTTATTTAAAATGAAATCCTAACAGCAGGACTGTTTAAGCCAACATCCTCTTAAGTATAAATATTACAAGGCTTTACTTGCTTGTCCTAGTTAGAATTTAATGAATTTGGCAGTTCGAGCTTTGGATATAATCATCATCACACTATTTACGATGTGGATTTTTTAAAATCAATATCATAAACGCATGTTTTGTGTATTCAGTTTATTACTGTGTTCTATTTGTAACCTAGAATGATTCTTTGCCACTCAGAGAAATGTGGCAGCCCGTCCAGATTCAGCGTGGCAGAATCCCCTCACAGGGAGCTGTGAATATGACGATGAATCGGCTTTGATGTGCAGGGCTCTGGGGATCTGACTCGCACAGACAATCTTCTCAGAGGGATGTAAAGGATGAAGGATTCTCAGAGGGTTTTACAGGAAGAAAACATCCTCAGCTTTGTGAAAAGGCAGTGGGAGGAGTTTTAGAGAGCAGGGCTGCATGGTTCAGTTTTCACGGGGGTTTGCTGTCATTTGAGGATGCTTGAATTTTTCCCAAATTGTTGCTTCATTAGAGGCCATACTATGGTTAAAATCATTATTTTATTCCTTTGATCCTCTTACAGTTTTATTTACATTGCATTATAATACTGATGTATGTAACTATCTCTTTTACCTTTAGATATTTTTCACATCTGTGTCTTTAAGACCTGTAAGTGACCTCTGTTATGGTTGCCTAACCTCTTCACACATACACTAACTTTTGGACTTGCAGGTTTGCTTTGAGGTCAAATACAGTTGGTGCAATGCTTGCATTACACTGACTGGATCACAAAACCATGCATGCTGAAATGTGACACATCAACTCTTACATCACAAACAGTCTCGCTCAGCCAGACTTATGGCTAACGGCAAAAAGTCTGGTTTCTCATTGTGGCTTGTTCTTGCCTCGAACCGCACATTTAGACAACTGACATGTTAAGCAATCAAGTACTGATGCGTCCATAGTTTACGAGTTTAGGTCAATATGTCTATAGCTAATAGTCTAAGCATTTGTTAAATAGTCTGTGTAGTCAGTCAGGTGGTATATCACGACAAAGGGAGTGACTGAATGAAAGGTATTTATATTTTACACACATTTGCCCTGCTAAGTGAGGGCCTTTTTTGTTAGATTTGCAACACCTGTTTCCAAGGATTGTTTCGTGGGCTCCAAGAGTCACATTTCCAGGAGTTACTATTCTGAAGGTCTAGGTATTTTTGTGCAACTGAGCAATCTTTATCTTTATTTTTTTTACAGGTTGAATGTAATTTTCAGCAGATTTGATGAAGTCCAAAGATCTGGGAACATGATCCTCTCCTCGGGTTCAGGTAGGATTTTTATATTTAGAAATTTTAGGGATTGATTTAATTATTGCATCCACCATTTCGGATGGATTTTTTTCACTGAGCTTATCACGGTGCATTAGGGGATTGCCTTTTCTGTGAAGGATACTTATGATGCTACTTAAGTCCAAAAGAAGCTATCTAACTACCTGTCTTTAATTCTATAAAACGCTGTATACATAGGAGACAGCAACTATTTTCTTTGAATTGTTCATTGATGTCCTAGAGAAGGGATTCCCAACCTTTTATTTTTGAACCCTTTTGCTTGAATAAGGTAGGTTCGGGCGCAACAGTTGCCGATCTAGAAATATTAGAGGCTATGAAACATGTTTGTTCGAAATCGAGAATTAGGGAGGTCTGAGTCCCCTTCTCATCCACCTCCTACTCTAGTTCTCCCCTGCGGCCCTGTGCACATTATATTGCAGGATTTGGACTCATTCTGCATTTCAGTGGGTGGTTGAAAGCAGCATCTGTGGCAGAAGGATTTTTTTTGTCATTTCGCTGAAAATGAAATGTCTGTTTATTTGGGTGATCGCCTCCTCGACTTTTAGTTTTCTTTGTGAATCTGGTTAAATTGTCAGCGAAGTCAGGTAAAGGTAATCTATTGAGATAAAATGATTACGGTGATGGTCAGCTTTAGAATTACACATGAAAGAGAGTGGAATAGAACGAGAGCGGGAGAGAGAGAATGTCACTCCTCATGTTTTATGCTGCGGTGCTTTCACTTTGTTCCTCTGACTTTAGATTCAAAGAGACTTCCTTTTTTTCTTTTTCTGAATTTCGATGTATTTAATGGGATGATGTCATGCTGATTTTGATATTGAAAAGCTTTGATGTGATCCTTGGTTCACACTGCTTCATATAAAGTAATTTGTCGTGAATCTTGTTGCCGTATTGGAGCTGTGGTCATTTTATAAAAGATAAACAGTGGTCTGAGTGTGCTTTTGGCAGACAGTGATTTAAATACACTGTGATGAGAGCCTTAAACAGAGATATACAAGTAATATTGGTTACTGTCTGATTATTGGATTTTTTAGGTATTTTGGTGGATCTTTTTCCTTTTCCCTACCACGGACTGGAGCTCTGGAGTTGTGATTTTACATATAGTAGTTATAATATATTTTGTTGGCGTTTTAGTCTAGAGTTAGGTTTGGTAAATTACATATATGCGCCACTGTCATCATCTTGTAGATACAGCACTTCCAGCAAAGCTCTTTTTTAATAAGTGCTGTCTCTGCACAAATATTAATAGCTTATTTAATAGGAAATGTCTTTCATTTGCACTGCTAATATTTTGTGTAAATCTGTTGTGTAAGGGCCAGAGTATCCGGAGTCTCTTTCCTGAGTCAAGATTTTAGTTGGTATAAGGAAGATGTCTTAAGTTCTGTGAACATAAACTTAGAAAAGATTAAGCAAAAGTAAATGACCCCAGATCAGCTGTTTGTACATCACATCCATTCTTTACAGGGGAAATGCTTTTACGTCCTTTATTTAAAAGAGTTGGGTGGCTTTTGTCTTTGGTGAAGTCACAAGACCTCAGCAGCAGGAAGGGAAAGGGAGGGAGAGGCGGAGACCCGAGAGAGAGACTGTAAAAAAAGCTGGAGCTTTGTTGGATTTGCAGTCTCTGTGTGAATTGAAGAGACGCTTGCTCTATGACAACCGGAGAAGGTAAGGATTGGAATGGAATGGCGGCTTTAATGTCAGGGACGAATAAAAGCAGTGTTGGGCACTAGCAGCCTTAAACCTCCAGCTGCTGTTCTGCCAAGAGGACAGCGTGTTTTTTCTGTGTCTCGTGTTTACAGATAATAACGCTTCTGAGATTTAAATATTCGTGTCTCTTTAGCTGGATTTCAAAGCGTGAGAGGAAAGGCAGTGTATCCGTTTATAGATGTTGTCGTTATGGAAAAATAAAACATAATCTCTCAGATAGTCCTGAATTCTGATGTGCATAAGATCGATTTGTGACATGTATCGAACATTCAATACATCTCACACCAGATTTGCGACTACGTTTCTTCAGTCTGTTACCATTTGTGATGTTGTGTTGCATTCAGTATATATGACCACATTATGCATGTGAATTTGATTATTTTGCTCATCTAATGCACTTTAGGAGTGTGCTATTTTGTATTTTTTAACATTAGCATACATCCAATACATGTCTATAATTGCATCATTTCTCGCTTTCTTTTTTTTTTTTTGATATCGTCTCACAACATGAGCATCCATTTTTAACCTACGGCATTAACCTAAAACAATGCTCAAATAAAATTTTAGTGGTGGTTAAAAATATTTTTCTTTTTCGTTGTGATGCTAGCAAAAATGAAAGCCATTGCACATGAAATGATTACATTGCTAATGAAATAAAATGAATTTACCAATCACACTTCCTTGGTTCGCTTTAATACCAAATGACGGCATGTTTTCTTTCACCTTCAGTGAAGTACCCTGCTCTGACCGTTTGTTGTCACCTTTGCACAATATGCACACACTGTCAACATAATACAGGTTATGAGTCACGTGCGTTAGTATTGAAGTGCGGTCTAGGACACCCAGAGTCTTTGGCAGGATACACTGCAGGGTGTGTTCAGAAATGTAATGGTGGTCGAGGGATGAGATTATTTACTACCAGTTCATCTTTTTATATACGGTACACTCTTGATATCGGGTCCGGCAGCACAGCCTGAGAGTGAGATTAATGGATCGGGGCATTTATGTGTGTGTGAGTTCATGTCCTACAGCACTGTTATGTAAACATGCCGCTTGGGATCTAAGCTTTTTTTATGCTGACGTGTTCAAAGTCACTCTGACATGTTATGCTGTGTCACTTTCTCAGTCCAAGAAGTTGTTGTTTGACACAGTGGCAGGTACTTTGGCCGTGAAAGTGAGCACTGACACTTTTTTGACAGGTGTTTCACAGGTCTGTAAGCATCCCATGCTCCAGTGGTAAACAAATGACATTGTTTCTGGATTAAAACATAGTTTGTCTTCAGTTGCATGTGAAAAATCTGATTTAGGAGCCAGGGAAGTACTTTGTTCGAAGTTGGCAGGTCATGCAGAAAAGATTATATCCTCCTCCTCCTCCTCCTCGGCCGAAATGACACATCTCTCAAACTCAAAACTTCAGTGGCAAGGAGATTAAGGCCCGTTCCAGGGGTTTGTCCTCTTGAAAGGACATTACTCATTCCTGAGAGCAGCAGGAGTAAATAAATCTCACCATTTCAATTTGTTTTCCGATGCTCAATAAAGGTTTTACAGATTTGGAGCGACATGAGGGCGAGTAATTAATGACTGAATTTAGATTTTTGGGTGAACTATCGCTAGATTTGAAAGCTGGGGCACGTTTGCATAAAAGGTTAAGATTAGTCTTAATTTAATTAGCTATTTATTAATTTTATTTAATTTTTTTCTCATTTACATAAAAATGTATATTAGTCTAAGGTAAATACAAAAAAATAAAACCGATTACTCTTGACTGACTGCTAGTTGGTCAGACTAGCTCTTAAGACACTGTCTTAACCTGAAGGCTAAGTTAATGCAAGAACTATACTCTAAGCGAACTATATGTTTGCATATATCACCAGAGATGATGCTTCACTAGAATTTCAGATGATGACATTTTGATTATTATTGAAAATTCAACACGTGCTTGAGTAAATCTTTCACAGTAAGATGAGTTTTATTGTTATTTAGCAAGTGTGTGTGTCTGTGATGTTATATCCAGTGCTGGTAAGGTATGACTAGGTCTTTCCTATTATTTCGTTTGACAGGTTGCCACTTTGATCTTCGAGTGCCTTGCACAAACTTCAACAGAAAAAAATATCCAATTCAGATTAGCCATTTCTGCTCCAAGGGAGACATTCCTATTAAATTGAGTAAGAGCTCGCTGTTAGATTGATTTGCACAGCAGTTTTTTGATTTTCTTGGGCAATTAAGCGAGTTACGGAGCATGTTGTTGAGCCAATGGCGGCCTGCTTCTGTTGGGTCTCAAATCAAAGAAAATTGTTATCATTAAGTGAAATGATACATTGAACTCTAAAAACTGATAGTTTTATATTAGATCGTGAAAGATGCCTTTGTGCCATTTTTTTTAACTGTCATTAGCTATCTGCCCACATATTGTCTTATGAAAGATGTCTTTCGTGAGCCATCTTTAGATGTTTTACACACATTCACATGTGCTGTTGTCTCCACCACCCACCACTGATATTGGGCTGTATTTTCTAGCAGTCAGCAGCATACCTCTCAGCTGCTTTAACTAGAACAGACTACGTATGCATTCCTCCACCGATGGAATGTATCTCAGCTAAAAGCACCATTAGGTTTTGTATTTATGTGCATCGATTTGACATCTGTTTTAGACCATCGACCAAAGGATTGAAGTTAAAACTATGACGTTTAAAATAATCTAAATATTTTGGTTTAGCGGGGAAGGCATATAAAAAATGATTCTGTTCCATAGTTAAACAGCCCAAAAAGAAAGTAGTTCCTGTGGATATGTAATTTATTGAGCCATTTAACAGGAATTGTCTTATAAGGGTATGTTGTATGCGTGCAGGCTTTCTGAGTTTGGCCTTCTTGGGGAGTCTAAGTGGGGCCTGAGCTGGCATCGTGCATACATTTTTGCATACCTTAAATGATCTAATGTCGAAACATTTTTACATAATGCATTTATTCCAGGAATGCCCAGGACTGTGTGATGTCTGTGTGAGTATTTTGAGTAAATCACCTTAGTTATTTTTATCATGTCTTGCAGTTAATTACTGAAGACAATGATTTTGAATTGTTATTTAGTTTTAACACATACTGTACAACAGCTTTAACCATCATATAAGCTGCATGTTTTTGCTTTTAAAACACAGTTTTTGTCTCTCCATTTGTAGTACCGTATGTCATGCTTTGCAGATTTTGTATTTCTGTTGTGTGTGTCTAGATATCTTAAGAATCTACTTGAAACAGTTGAAATATCTTGCTCTGACTGCTTTGATTTGCTTCGACTGGTTTGTTTGTGGTGTGCTCTGTAAGCTTTTCAGCATGATTACATAATCGCCTCGTCGTGCTTGTTTGATTTAATCGTCGTGCACAATCACATATTGCCAGTCAAGCTATTTATTTATGTTTTCAAGTTCAGTGTGAGTAAATGACTTGTTAATCATTTGTATAAGCTGTCAGAGTTGATAAAAGTGCAGACATGTTCAAGTTCTATTCCCGACTCGAAGTACTTTGCCGGTACCCTAATACAATTTTAAAAAAATATGTGAATAAGATGGGTTTAACAAATTTGCACAATAATCTGCATGACCTTTAAATCTTCATGCAGAAATTGCACTGGTGCTCTGCAAGAATAAGGCAGCAGAATAGATTCATCCTGTAGCTCCTTCCTGTTCAGAAAGATTGGTGTGCCACCCCCTTCCTCTCAGACTGCTGGAATGTGTGAACGTCTGCTCATTTTTGATTTTAGTTTACTTCCAGAATCCCTCGCAGTAGATGAATCTATGAATTTCCTCATAGATGTATTCTGAACTGGCATCACTCCAGAAGAGATGCTGTCATGTTTGAACCAAAAAAGGTCTTTCGGTTTGAGTTTGTAGTATGAAGGTCTTCTTTCAGCATTGCTATAATCAAAACATGCCGATCAGCATGATGTTATGATTGTCTGTGTGTTATAATTGGTAATGGAAATGATGTAAATTTTAACGCAGGGAAAATGTGAGCCTTTCCTTGTGTTGTCAGGAAGAGAGAGTTTCCTGTGGTGTTCCTTGTTAGCTCTTCCAGATAAGATAAATCAGCTTGACTATTGTGTTACCATCTGATACATTTGTGTTACCATCTCTAAACATGGCCTAAGAAACTTTCGCTTGGGAATACAATGATTTATTGTGTCAGTCTAGTTATTCAGACAACCCACAAGACTGAGAGTACAGAGAAAAATATCTGAACCATTAAACAATGTTGCTTGTGTCCCCTACAGATAAGAACTTTGAAGACGAGGACTCTGTGGATGGGGGCAGGTCCTCCTCCTCTTCCTCTTCTAAGGGCTTCTCCAACAGCAGGCGAGGGGGCAGCATGGGCTCAATGAGACGACCCAGTTCTGCCTCTGGATCCAGGGCTCCAGGTAAAACCACAGCTGCTGCAGCTCACTGAAAAACTAAAGTCAGATTACTCATCACAGTAAACAGGGCTCGAAATTAACTTTTTATTTGGTAGCACTAGTGCTCCCAACTTCGAAAAGTTAGGAGCACCCACCAAAAATGAACGAGCATCACAACTACAAATTGTATGTTAACAGATTTCTTTAATTTGAAAACAAATTTAGTAAAGGCAAGCTCTTCTTTGGCGATAGTGTATGTGGTGTTAAATTGCCTGATGTCTGACCCTTCTCACATTTTGTTTAAGAAATATTACAATTTGCCATGCGACAGAAGGCTTGCATGCAGATGCTAGATCGAATAGGTTATGCTTTAAAATTCAAGACAATTTTCAGAAAGAATTCCAACAATAAAGGTTATTTGGTTTGAATAATTGAATTGAAAAACTCATCTTAAGCTAACAAATGCCTCTAGTTTTATTCATTTAACAGACCTTTGAAGTTTGGGCAAAAACTTTAAATTTCTTTATATGGCGAGTGTGAAACACATTAGTTATTAAGGTTATTATGGTAAAATGCTTTAATCAGATGATGTGCCGCTTCTGCTCCGCCCCTGCGTGCGGCATGAAAGCTCTCATCCGTTAACATGTGCGCCAAAAAAACAAGCGCAGCTTGCGTCCTGCTGAAGCGTGCAGTGTGAAACCGGCGTTACAGTGAATGGAGTGCATAGAGCCATTTTCATAGCGGAGCCACTCAAAGTCTTTCAATCAAGTCAAGTCACTTTTATTTATATAGCGCTTTTAACAATACAGATTGTAGCAAAGCACTGAACATTATCAAAT
>JAUYWG010000042.1:16117818-16131759 GCA_034779775.1 Enteromius afrohamiltoni
AGTGTGCCCGCCTCCCGAACAGTATTTGGTAAATTGTTCCAGAGTTTGGGTGCTAAATAAGAAAAAGATCTGCCACCTGCAAATCATTCTCTCCGAAAACTGTACACCTTCTTTTCGGCTGGTGAATCAACTTTCACCACATGATCACTATCACCAGCGCCAATATTTGTAACTTTAGGTGGTTTGCAAAAGAAATCAGTCAGTGTTCTTTTCATTTTCGCTCTTCTTCACATTTCCCCAATGTAGTTAGTGATTGACAGCTATTATCAACCAATCTAAAATCTCAACGGCAGAACAGTCCTTGTATCAGAAATCAGAGCACAGAACACACACATACTGTTAATGTTTTGTAGATAAATTAAAACGGGTCGCACGGCAATAATTACATGCACTCGCACCAATGCTTCCAAATATATTTAGAGGTCGCATAGATGAAATTTCGGGAGCATATGCGACCAAAATTGTTGCAATTTCGAGCCCTGGTAAACACTATAAACATTCGTAAACATTGCATATTGCACGTTGAACAAGGAGAAATCCAAATGTTCGCAGAGAGATTATCTAATAAAAAGCTTGTGGCTTAAAAAAGCAGAGGATTCTGTTGAGTGGCATATTGCACGTTTCTAAATTGAACAGCCTTTGATGAATTAAACAAATTTTCTTGTGGCTTGTGTGAAGGATTTAAATAGCAGACACACACCCACCCACACAAAAATATATATATACACACATATATATATATATATATACTAAATTAATATTTTTATTTAACAAGTATACATTACATTGATAAAAATGACATTTGTTACAAAATATTTATTTAAAAACATAAAAAAAGATACAAAAATGATTCTAATAATAATTAATGATAATAGTAAATATTATCATCATCATTATCAGTATTATCATTGTTTTATCAGTTTCTTAAGTACGAAATCGGCATATTAGAATCATTTCTGAATGATCATGTGATGACTCTTCCATCACAGGAATAAAATACATTTTTAAATATATGAAATAGTTATTTTAAATTGTACCAATATTTTGCTGTGTATTTTTATTGTATAAATCCAGCCTCGTATTTCTACACAATTACATTAAAAGCTTCAAGCAACATTTACTTAACTGAACAACACTAAAAGACTACATGGCATTGTTTGATTTACTTGATGTACTTATATTATTTAGTGCTGTTGATTAAACGATTAATCGCATCCAAAACAAAAGTTTTGTTCACATAATATATGTATATGTACTGTGTATATTTGTTATGCATATATAAAAACAAACACATACAGTATATATTTGCAAAAAATTGGCATGTTTATACATTTATATAGTCATTTTATTTTATATTATATATAAATATATTAAATATATAACCGTAACATATTTTTCTTAATATTTTTTTACATTAGAAATATACACAGTATATTACAGTAGATACAAATGATTTAGTATCAGAATGAAGAATTGTCCCGTTTTTAATTTTGTGATTGCGGTTGCTCAGGGAAGGATGGTGTCAGTGCAGGAGCTGTGGATGAAGAGGATTTTATCAAGTCTTTTGAAGATGTACCTGCAGTTCAGGTAATGCATCCAGAAAATAAGATTATGCTATTTTTCACTGACTCCTTGCATTTGAACACACAGTGCAAAAAATAAATATGGCGTTCGTTTTCAGATATATTCCAGTAAGGATTTGGAGGACTCCTTAAATAAGATCCGGGAAGTTCTGTCAGATGACAAGCAAGACTGGGAACACCGTGTCACTGCTGTAAGTAATCCCTGATCTGTTCCGCTGCTACTTTTGTCCACGCTATTCGCTCTTCAATTTGAAGAATGTCTCTTCAGCAAGGCACTAAAGAAACTCTTATATCATGTATTTAGCTGAAGAAAGTGCGGTCGCTGCTTCTGGCTGGTGCAACCGAACACGAGGGTTTCCTTCAACATCTACGGCTTTTAGAAGGTGCCTTAAAGCTGTCTGCTAAAGATCTTCGATCTCAAGTGGTTCGAGAGGCCTGTATCACATTAGGGTATGAAGCCATTCTTTCCTACCACTTAATCTTCCAGTCTCTGTTAGGATATTTATTTAATATAAAGCGTTCAATTCTGACGTCGACTACGAAAAACGACTTGTTTACAGTCGGCTAGTAGGATGCCACTTTTTTAGATGTTCATTGATCAAAGGCACACTTCAACAGCAGGCCAGTTTATCACCAATCCAGTCGTACGGGTATTTCATCATATTATGCTTCATGTTTTATCTCAAATATCATCGGCATACAGCTTTGGAAAGTGCTGTTTAAAGGGGTAAATGAAGCTGTTGTGCGGGTCTCTGTGATTGAGCATGGCTCAGTGCGGGTCTTTAATTATTCTGGGTCTTAATGTGTTTCTAATGAAGTGGAACCGAGCTGACTGGAGCATGCAGGACAGCTCTTCTGCTAAAGTGCAGCCACTTGATGGATATCTAAACAAGTCCCATTCCTTAATGTCAAACAAGTTTGATTCATTGCCATCTACACATGAAGTTAACATGTACTTATATTCGTGTTTTGTTGATTGGTGTGTTTTGCTGTCTCTCAGGCATCTGTCTTCAATGCTGGGGAATAAATTTGATCATGGGGCAGAAAGCATCATGCCCACACTGCTCAACTTGGTGCCCAACAGCGCCAAAATTATGGCTACATCTGGAGTGGCAGCCATTCGCCTCATCTTGCGAGTGAGTACTGATGAAAAGACAATTCTTTACATTTGACATCTCTCATTTTCACATGTATTACTGCTTCAAATAGCCACTATAAATTAAAAGAGTGACTCAAAAACTCTAACTAACTCATTTTAAAAACTGTCTACACAAGCAACTACCTTCTAAGGTAGCACTTATAAATGACTGAACATAGGCAGGAACTTCACACATAATGCTCCTTATATGAAGTAATTCAGTTTTGGTATTAGCGTGTTGTTAAGAAAACAACAAAAATTATTAATTAGTCCATTGAAAGCTACCTTAGTATTAGTATTTGATCAAAAATTACGGGCCTATTGGATAAGACAATACATTAGAGATATAAAGTTTTAAAGCGCTGTCTAGTTTGACAGATCAGCTAATATGCACCTCACTAAGTATTTAATGATGCTTTCAGAGGCTTCAACATATCATTTTTGTGATTTACAATTTGGGGGGCAGTACGATTTATTTATTTTTTGTTTTTCAAGGACACATTAATTTGATCAAAAGTGTCAGGAAACACATTTTTAATGTTACAAAAAATGCATCAAGAAAATTCTGGAAAAAAAGTATAGTTTACACACATGCAGCACAGCATTGATAATAATAATAATGATAATATGAATAGATGTTACTTAAACACCAAATCAGGATATTATAATGATTTTTAAACAAGTATGTTGCACTGAAGACTGGAGTGATGACTGCTGAAAAATCAGCTTTTCCAAAAATAAAATGTATTCAAATAGAAGACAGCTGTCATAATGTAAATTGTAATAGTAATACATAATGTATTTTTGATTAAATAAATGTAGCCTTGGTGAGCATAAAAGACTTCACAACAGTCTTACCAACCCCAAATTTTGTACACACACACACACACACACACACACATATATATATATATATATATATATATATTATTGTATAATTCTAGCATCAAGATTTGTAATTGCACTCTTCTTTCTCAGCATACACACTTCCCTCGCCTTATCCCGATCATCACCAGCAACTGCACTTCTAAATCTGTGGCTGTTCGAAGGTAAACTAGACCTTCCTTTGTTTTGTTTCCTTTTTTTTTTTTTTTTTCTACAGAGCATAAACTAAAGCTGTTGTCTTGTTTTATAAATGCTTGTTCACTGTCATCCCATCAGACGGTGTTATGAGTTTTTAGACCTGTTATTGCAAGAATGGCAGACACACACTCTAGAGAGGTGAGTGGAAAATGACTGATGTTGGATTGAGAATAAAGTTATTAGTTTTTGCTCATAGAATTTAGTATGTGTACGAGTTTGTGTTTGTGTTTATTCATTCTGCGGACAAAACTGTCACACCCTCCCTTTCCTGTTTTTGTGACATTTAACTGGTGAAAACGTGTTACTTATCAAAGCTCGGCTGAACGGGCAACTGATGATTCTTTTCGTGGGTTGAATTGATGAGCCAGGCATGTGTGGCAACCATGCGTCCCGGACGTTTCCATGGCAATATAGCCAAGATCTCTTTTAAAAGGAGGTCTGGACTCCCCTTATCCTCTCTTTCCCTCTGTGCCGCCTTTGGAGAACTGGGAAAAAGGTCTGGCGTCTGGACCAGAAAGTTTCAAAGGAGACAAAGTGAATTCACTGTTGGTTCTGCGGACTGTAAGAAACAGTATTCATCATGTTTCCCTACTACCCCAGGCATGTGGCGGTTCTCACTGAGACCATCAAAAAGGGGATCCATGACGCTGACTCGGAGGCCAGATCTGTGGCCAGAAAGTAAGTCTGTTTGCCATTTTGTGTTGTTTGGTTAGATGCCGCAAAAGCAGTACTTGTTTGATTCGAGTCTTGATCATTTACATGTCCGTTTGTTTTATAGGTGTTACTGGGGTTTCCACAGCCATTACAGTCGAGAGGCAGAGCACCTGTTTCAGGCATTGGAGTCGTCCTATCAGAAGGCCCTCCAGTCTCACCTGAAAAGTTCGGACAGTATAGTGTCTCTACCGCAGTCAGACCGCTCCTCCTCTAGCTCGCAGGAGAGCCTCAAGTAAGACATTTACAGTTACCAGCATGCAAGAATTGGGACAGAATATTTACCACAAACATTGTATCTGCGTTGCTGTTTTGACTATATACTGTACACTACCGTTAAAAAAAACTCTTAAAGGAATGCATCACATGAGAAAAAAAAGTGACAGTGAAGACTGTGTATACTGTTACAAAGCATTTCTATATGAAGTAAAATCAGTACTTTTGAACTTTCTGTTTATTAAAGAATCCTGAAAAAAAAACAGTAACACTACTGTTTTTTGACATTGATTGTACTAACTGCTTCCTGAGCACAAATGATCAGCATATTAGATTCTTATAATAGATTATTACATTTCTGTTATTATTCAGTAGTACATAATCATATAGTTCAGTGCTTTTATACAATAACGTTGTCTCTCTGGCGTTTGCTATCCTATGCTATTAAAATCTGTGATTTATGATTGTCTATGTTGTAATCTGTGAAATATTTGCCTGTTGGCTGATGGACCACATGCACAGATTGATGACTGTGCTTCTTTAGCATGTCGAGTCTCCTCTGGATATAACGCAGTGATCTCATCTTCAATATTAGACTGCAGCATCTGTTACATTTGTCTCCTTGTTGTTCAGAGGCAGTGAGATCATCTTGCATTAGCACCAGTGTAATAATTGACAGCTCAAATGATCACAATCTGCCATCAAAAAACAGCAAACACTGCTGTGTCACAGTAGTTGAGTTACAAGCAAATTCATATTGTCATTTGATTGTGATTTATGATTTTTTTTTTAGATGGTGAGAAGTGTATATATTAATTTGTGACAGGGCTGATTGACATATTGAGTATTCACGCAATAATAACACTTGCTTCCTGTAAGAAATGAAGCAGTTTGAATATTGTTTTAATAATTAGAGAATATTATTGGTTTTATTCTTTTTATTCTTTGTCTTGCAATAAATGAGAAAGACACAGACTTTTTTTAAACTTTAGTTTTTAGGGAGTTTTTTGCGGTTTTAGGTGAAAATATATTTGGCAGAAATATTGGTAAAATATATTGTAGCTTGACAAAAGTGTCCAGATATATCTTTTTGAAAATATTACTTAATTTCATTTTATTCCAATTCTACTGCTGTCGCTGAAATCTTTTTATTTGCGTTTCCTGCAGCCGACCACTGTCAGTAAAGAGCGTCATTGGAGGACCTGTTACAAGAAGTAAGCAAAGCCACGCTTTTATTTATGGCTGCTTAGCACATATATACAAACGTGCCATGTCTGTGAGTCTTGTGTGTAACATTTCCTCAGGTAAAGTGATCGGCTCTAGGGTGTCCTCCACCCCTGGTGCCCTCCAGCGCTCCCGCAGTGACATAGACGTGAACGCCGCCTCCAGTGCCAAATCTCGCATGTCCACTGCAACCTCCCCATCTCCTTTCAGCTCCGCTGCAGCTCTGCCTCCAGGCTCCTACGCCTCCCTGGGTGAGACCCCGTCACATTCTATCCATCTTTTCTCCTCTTTCATCCTTAATTAGGAATTTTAATAAAATAGCTATAAAAATCAGTGGCTTTTATGGCTGCAGCGGCCCATTAATAAAACTGATGGGCAGCATAGATGCTATTAAGCTGCTCTGTGATGAGGAACAAACGACGAGTGTGTGCAGATTTATTATCCAGTGAGGTTTCGTTTTAAAGAAAGTTTAGTCTAGTAATTCTAAGAATAATGCTATTTTTATAAAATTGATTTCTATGATCCAATTTCTATTTTACCGCTTAATTTTTGACCACTAACTTGCTTGTTACGTTTGTCTGTATAATCCTTTCTCTGTACCATTTTCTAATCCTATGATTCCTGATAAATGATCAAAGAGATTTTATTTCCTTACCCGCAGTCACACTCACTAGCTCCCGTGTGCTTCCATGCAAGGCAGATCCCTGTCTTCCACGCTTCCATGGGCTTTACTGACTCTAACCTCTGCCTCTTATGCCTCTCCTCTCTTCCACCCTGCACTCCCCTGCTTTTGTTTTTGTGTTTTTGCCCCAAAGACGGTGCACCTGGTAAAATAGATGGTAAGAAGTACGTGTATATGTGTGTGTGTGTGTGTGAGTGTGAATGCCCACCCTCTTTGCTGTCAGAGGGATTCGAGCAGTGTTTTTTTTTTTGTCCCATTTGTCAATAAACAACTGTACACCTGGTGATCTGACTATGCTAGTAGTGGTCTGCATGACCTGTTTGCATGATATATCCCTCTTCTTCTTGACAGTAAATAACAACAGTAGTTCAGGGAGATGAAAATGGTCCCTTGTGCTTCATATTATGCCGTTTTGGACTTATATGCTTTAAAAAAAATTTACTAAAATAAATTTAAGTGTGGGAATCAGGTATACAGGTGTGCTGTTGGCTTATTTCTTCTGAGGTTAGCATAGACTAGAGCATATAAAAGTGCTGTTTCACACAAGAAATTTGTGTAAAAAAAAAAAAAATTGCTTTACAAGAACTCCGTACATATGCTGCTTTTCAGAAGTATGAGGTTGACAGGATTTTGAAAAAGATGCTGCATTTATTTGATCAAAAATACAGTACAAACAGTAAGATTGTGTAATATTACTGCATTTAAAAAAAAAACCTTTTCATTAAAGACATTACTCTAGACTTCAGTGCTCTTAGAACATCTTATTTTTATCAATTCTGACAATAGTTGTGCTGCTTAATATTTTTCTGGAAACCATGATGCAGAAGGAGTCTGAAGAGCACAGATTTCCCAAAAGCAGCATTCATTGAAATATTTGACAGTGTTGTCGATGTCTTTACTGTCACTTTAGATAAATTTAATGCATCCTTGATGAAAAAAATTTAATTCTTTCCAAAAATGAAATTTTACTGATCCCAAACTTTTGAACAGGTGTGTATGAATTGATAGGTTTGCTCAAAGGTTAATAGTACTCTGTGTTCTCAGTAGAGCATGTCAGTATATTCTGATTGTTTTCATCAGTATCCCTTGTTGTTTAAACCTCTCGGTCTGTCAGTCACTCTAAATCTCTCCCTTCGTCTCAGGCGTTCCTCTCAGGTGTTTTATTAACTCATCTCATGCTCCTTTTTTTTTTTCCTACAGGTCGTGTGCGGACGAGACGGCAGAGCTCAGGGAGTTCGGTCAGCGCCAACAGCACTGTTACAGACAGTCGTGGTCGAAGCAGAGCTAAAGTGGTCTCTCAGTCCCAGCGTAAGTGTCTGTGTGGGCGGATTTTTCTAAAAGAATCACAGCATGATAATCTACCATGACTTTACTACTAAAAGCCTTAGTGTTATATTGTTTATATGTTTTAATGTTAATGTTTGTTAATAAAATTAACAACATTACATGGCTCACTAAAATACTTTATTCTGATTAGTCAGTATGCTGTGACTACATTCAGCTGGCAATCAACCGTACTGCTAGGAGCTCAGATACAGATAGATAACCTTGGTCTACCACCGCTTTCATCTTCTTTTTTGTCTCTGTCAGTTTTGTATGTAATGTTTTCACAACCCAGTTTGGCATCCTGCTGAATGTGGAGTTTATTCCACAATTATGGTTAAAGCCACTCTTAAATGTGTAGATCTGAAGTCTCTAGAGCACGAATAAACAACATCTTGCCTGATGCATGCTGGGTAACCATGCGTCACATCAAGCGTCTTTTGTAACTGGCTAATTTTCACCTGTCCGTTGCCTCGCTTCCATACACAAGGATCCAGATCAGCTAACCCCACTAGTGGTAAGCCCCCCCGTTCATCAGAATAAAGCTGCGCCAATACCCTCAATACGAACCCTGCATGAATTACACGTCTACCATCATGTTGCATGTCCTGCTTTAGCTTAATCTTTTTGTTTCAGTTTAAATAGAGGTCAGACATTATGATAGTTTTTGCTTTGATCTTTGTCTATATGTGTTTGCCAACGTGCGTGTATTATGTTATGTCACCATGCCTGTAGAGTTTACTGTTTTCCCTGTGGCTCAAATAGACCTTGGATCCTATTTCACTCTGTTTGTCTGTCTCTTTGTTTGTATGTATTTCATCAGAGCTGAGGTCTTGTCTTCGTGTACATATTTTATTTTTCGTTGTGGTGATTTTGTTCACCTAAACCTGAGATATTATTTTTCAACTTGGTTATGAGAATAAAGGAAGGCTTATAGACAGCATTGAAATAAGTTTCATCTATGTTTAGTTTTCAAACCTTTGTTCTTTTTTTTTTTTTTTTTTTGATGAATAGAAAGTTTAAAAGAAAAGCATTAATTTGTAACATTATATGTTTTTGTTCTTAAACTTGATCAATGTAACCCATCCTTACTGAATAAAGGTTCACTTTTTATATTTAGCTATGTAAATTTGAACCTAAGCAGAGAAGACCCATTGGTAGTTGGTAAATAATCAATCACCATGTTACTTACCGTAGTCCTGATATTATTTGCCTTTGCAGCCGGCAGCCGATCCAGTTCTCCAGGGAAGCTCTTGGGACATGCGTATGGCAGAATTCCTAGAGCCACTGCCCCAACAACTCCCTCAGACAAATACTCAAGGATCCCAAGAAGCCAGGGATGCAGCCGTGAAACAAGCCCCAGCAGACTGGGCATAGGTAGGGGCAACACATTTTTACATCTCAGATGTCCACATACAGTAGACACATCATCGGCATACATATAACAACTTAATTGCAGAACTTAAATGGACCTAAACCAGTTCCTTGAGGAATTCCTTAAGAACATGCATTACAAGATGGAGATTATTTGCTCTTTTTTTTTTTGGAAAAGGTATGGTCTCGTGATAAGCATGGATGGCAGGAATTTTCAGAGCTTACTTGCCAAAGAAAGAAGACTTTCTTAACATTCATTGGCTGAATAATTGTTCGCTGCGAATCCTATTAAATTGGGCTGTTGCAGATAGACAGAGTGTCTTTTCACTGTGTGAGAGAACCTCAGCATTCATTTATTCCAAAACAGGACCAGTGGTTACTCATTATGAGATTTATTTACCTGTTGTTGAATAATGACAGGGCTGACTAACAGCTTTCATTCTTCATCAGCTTTTCTGGCTTTGTTTTGAGGTCGTTGTGTTTGTCAGACTTTTCTGAGAAATGTTTGTGTATGTCCTGTCTTTTTCAAGATCTGACCAATACGTCCCCAGCCAAGTATTTAACGATTTATTAACTTGACAAGTTACTTGCCTGTCAAAGAAGTAGCACAAAAACAATTTGTATATACAAAACTAAGTTTATAACAATTTTGTAATGCCCGCATTTTTATTAATGCTTTAAAGGTTAATGCAGTCTTTCTAGTGTATATTTTTATTTAAAAAGGCACCAAGCAAGTTTTTACTCCTAAATGTTAGAAGTGCTTCAATTATTCATACAGGTTGAGGTGAAGATTTAAACATTTTTGTCATGACCTAAATTGTTTTTCTTAAAATGACATGAACTGACAATGATTAGCAGTGACTGGAATTTATATTTTTTCAATTATTTGAGGCGAAGTGAGTTTCAGTGACGCACAATCTAACTTTATGCAAAAGACCAGTGATTCGATACAACTACCAATCGGAATGAAGACATCACACACCTGTCACCTGTCAGAAACTACATGCAGGAATCATTATTTTCCAAGTCATGCATGAACACCTGTGTCAGAAATCGTCAGTGTTGATTCATGAGAGCTTTTTTATATACAAACTCTAAATTTATAGCAGCAAGAAAGCTAATTTATTGTCAGAACAGAATGTCATCTTTTATTGATGATACATTTATCATTTAAAAGTTAATGGTTGGTAATGTTTTTGAAATCTCTTAAGTTTACCTAGGCTGCAAATAATTGATAAAAAATGCAGTAATATTGTGAAGTGTTATTACAATTTTAAACTTCTTTCCACTTGAATACATTTCCAAATGTAATTTATTCCTGTATTAGCAAAGCTGAATATTTAGCAGGCATTACTTCAGTTTTCTGTGTCATTTCTAGGTGTCAGTATAAAATGCAAGGTATGATCATTTGGTCGTGTTTGAGAAAACAAACGAATCTAGAGATAAGCTGAATTACTTGGTGCACCTTTAACACTGCATGTTCAGAAACTCCCTAAATGTTGTCAGTCTAAACTGTTCAGCTTAAGCCTTGTGCTTTAAATGTTTAATAACTTTTAACCTTTGAAGGACCCCAGGAATGGCCAACCCAACCCCAATCTCCCCCCTTTCTCTGACTCCACGGCCTCACTAATGCCCTAACCTGTGTTCTAACAGCCAGGCTGTGTGGTAAAGCTCTTCTTCCTGCCACTTCTTCCTATCGCACGCTAGCCCGGAGCAGTCGCATCCCCCGCCCCAGCATGAGTCAGGGGTGCAGCCGTGACACCAGTCGCGAGAGCAGCCGCGATACAAGCCCCGCTCGGGGCTTCACCCCTCTTGGTGAGTAAAGCAAAAAGTGGCTGATGGAGTCAAAACAACAAAAACATTCGATCTTTTCCAATTCGCTATCACAAACCTTCTCCCTCTGATTCTGTTTGGCCGCAGTTTATGGCCCTTATTTCTAGGATGTGGCATATGAACTGTTGTCTGCTTGTCTCTATGCATGCACTAATATATTCTTGAGGTGCTTTAATAATCTGTGCTGCGGTGTCTATGAGGTTGTAAATACATCTAGGTTAAGGTTTAGATAGTTTGTTCATAAAACTGGATTTATATGGAATTTCATATGAAACTGTAAATAAATAGAGCTGGTCTTCATTTTCAGGGAGGAACAATCACAGCAAAGTATTGCAATCAGTGTGGTTATTGTCTTCTTAAAATATTAAAAGTATTAATGTTTATTGAAATAAATGTGAAATGTAAAATAAAACCAATGAACGTAAATATTAAATAAAAACCCTGAATTAGAAATGTTGCCTTCACAACTAACAAATACAATAGGTTTAAGCTTAATGACTAAAAGAAAAATGGGAATAAAAATAAATGTTAAATAGAAATATAAAATAAAACAAAAATTGTAAATATCAAATGAAAAATTGTAAATATCAAATAAAAGCTCATTTTAATATTGATTAATACTAATAATGGTAAAATAGCACTGATTGTAATACACATTGCATTGTGTGTTCATTACCAGTCAGCATATGTGAATGTGGTCTGTGTTATAGCAGGGAGATGGAGAATAGTGGTCTGTTTCACAATCATGTAGTTATGTGTCGCATGTTGGATGTTTCGTGTTGATGCCACTGATGGTGATCAGTGTTTTAGTGTAGCACTAACCGTCCCTGGGGTGTCACCCCTCTTCCTGTCCCCTTGCAGCTTCCCGACGTCACTCTCGCTCCACCAGCGCTCTGTCCACAACCGAACCCGTGGGCCAGTCAGGTGACCTGCACGCCCCCTCCCCTGGCCCCCCCCCCGGCAGGGCCAATCACTAGCATGCCTCCATATTTTATCTTTTTTTTTTTTTTTTTTTTAAACTCTACTTGGTTCGCCAGATCAAGCTATAGCTATCACACTTCACGTCATTGTTAGATGTAGATGCTAATTAATTCTATGTTTATTTGTGAAATTATATTTCCTTCATCTTTGCTCTCTTTTCTCACCATAAGCATCATCCATCCTTTTTGAGGTTGATTTATTTACTTTCGCGTTTAAGTTTGGTTGGTGTGCCAAAAATCACTTTAGTTCTTTGCGTCATATATGAAGTTTTGTGTTTTTTTGCTGGTAATGAATTTAAAAAGATTATTTTATTTAGCTTTTTGTGCTGTGATCATTTGAAGAAGTTTTTTACATTTTTTGGAATGTTTGAATTTAATCATTGTTTTGTGGGGCCCCATAATTCGCAAACATTTGCACTTGATTTTCCAAGAAACAACTATATTAAAGCAGTATGGTTTATTGATTTATTACATAATCTTACCTTTGATCATTGTAGCTTTAAAAGGAAATGTGTCACTTCTGTGCCACTAAACAGAATTTCAGTCTGCCCAACTGGGCAAGCATTATTACATTTGCTCAACTAACAGCATCAGTTTGGGAGAGGCCTAGCTGATTGGTGGTTGGGTGTTTAAATTCTGAAATTACACACTTTTACTGTAAGTTTTTAAGCAACCATAATTCTTTTTCTGTCCTTTTTGAACTTGAGTCTCATGTTATGTTTGGAGTCATATCAGACTGTCTCTAGAGTTTTTGTCTCTCTTATGACATGACTTTGAAGTAATGTTGTAGAAGGTAGGTATTTAGTAATTTGTTGTTTTCAATTCTCACTGCCTCATCCTGTGTTCAAACCCTACAGATCGCTTTGGTCTGATCCATCAGGCTCGCATTTCTGCATCAGTCAATGCTATGAGAGTGCTGAACACTGGCACAGAAGTGGAGGCTGCTGTGGCTGATGCTTTGGTAAGAGTTCTGGGCTCATCTCACAGGATGAATGGAAATAGTCCTCATTTTTATTATCTGATGTAGGATAACAGGAGTGATTTTTCTTCTGTATGACTGTATGTGACCCTAAAAACTCCAACAGAAAAAAATGTAGGAAATGTTAATATTTATGTGTGTCCTAAGATGTCAACTGCCTAGCTATATTACAAGGGTGCAGTTTTCAAATTTTGTCTTTTCTGCAACAACTTTTCTCCCTTTGAAATCTCTGCGTCTCTTTGCTCTTCCTTTCTTGGTTGTCTTCAGCTGTTAGGAGACTCCAGGAATAAGGTAGTGCTTCTGTTTATATACTGCTTGTATTTTCATTATTATTCACTAATCAGAATGACTTACTGCATCATGAAGCAAATACCAAGACCATTTTTTGCACCACAAACATTTCTTTCATTAATTTGGTCTCTGGCAATCTCCTCTGCACAGTCCCATCATTTCCTGCACAAGCACCACAAGATGCATTTAATTCATTTTGCTATCAATAACATAAATCTCCGTTTTATTATGTTAATGTCATTCAGCGTCATTGCTTTGGAAGTGCATATCATTATTAATTCAAATGTGACAACACAGCAGGATTAAGTTGTAAACAGGGCAGATGTTATGCATCAGTGTGACACATTTCCTTTGCTACATAAGTAGATGTAATTACCCAGTGTGCCATGCTCTTCACTTACGTCATCTGCGCACACTGTACTAATGTAATGACAGAGACTCAAGTGTTTGCCAACTGCTGGAAATTGTCTGTGACCGATATGAATTATTCAATGCCTGCCGCAGCAAATATCTGAATAGTTTGT
>JAUYWG010000042.1:16131859-16141909 GCA_034779775.1 Enteromius afrohamiltoni
TTGCCAACTGCTGGAAATTGTCTGTGACCGATATGAATTATTCAATGCCTGCCGCAGCAAATATCTGAATAGTTTGTTCACGCTCCAGTGCTAAGACAGCTGAAGAGCTCAAAGGTCACATACGCTGGAAGCTAAAGTTGTTTAATTCCATTTACAGACTTCAATAATTTATGGGAACAATAACTGAATTAAACTAGATTCACTGCGGAAATCCAGGAAGTGCAACCAAATCAGTGTAACTAGTAACTCTCTTATATCGCTGTCCCCTGTAGTCAATGGTAGTTTACTAAAAAGGTGCTTTAAAACATCTCTGATCTCTAAATTGTTTTGGCAGACGTTGGGGTTGGTATTTTCACCCAGGCTGCATGTATTTGATTATTAATACATTAATAGAAGATTAATGGTGTTTTCTATTATATTTATTATGTAATTTATTCAGTTCTTAAGAGATCATTCTAATTTGGTGCTCACTAGATATTTATTTGAAAGCCATTTAATATTTTTATGGAAATCATGATAATTTTTTAAGCGTTCTTTCATGAACCGAGAGTTCAAAATAAAAGTCTTTTTTTCCTGTATTGTTTGGTAAATTTAATGCACTATTAGTCAAATTTAGTTTTCCTGATCCCAAACATTTAAACAGAAGCGTAACAGAACAGCAGCAGTCAGTTTCAACTTACATCCATGTTGGCTTCAGTGCGCCAAACTAAGATCATCACAAGTTACGAGTGACCCTTGCGTTTATTTGCAGTGTTTACTTGGCAAAGCGTACCCAAAGTTAGCGTTAAACAAACCTAAACCCTTGTTATTTTTTAATGCTGCGTGGCTTTTCCATATCAACCACATACTTACTGTATGTTTGAGTGATGCACAGTGAATTGTTGAATGAACTCTCTTTGATAGCCTTTTTCAGCTTCCCTTGAAGCTACTAATCTGCTCCATGCTCTCCTCAGCGCAAGCCTTTGAGAAGGAGGTATGAGTCTGATGATGATGCCAACAGCGACGCATCCAGTGCCTGCTCAGAGCGTTCCTATAGTTCCCGTAACGGAGGCATTCCTCACTACCTGCGTCAGACAGAGGATGTCGCTGAGGTGCTAAACCACTGCGCCAGTTCCAACTGGTCAGAGAGGAAGGAGGGCCTGCTGGGTTTGCAGAACCTGTTGAAGAGCCAGCGCATACTCAGGTGGGGGGGCCATCAGAGCGACACAAATGGTCTTTTAGTTGTTTAGTGACGTTTTAATATTCTCATCAAGTATTAAGTTTCCTGTTAATATGTGGCAAGTTTTCTTTCGGTGCTCACTTAGTGTATTAGATGCATATACAAAGTCCCAGTTCCTTGCAATTGCTTTTTAAGCTTCGGTTTCATTCTTGCCACCAGGCCTTTAATAATATCTGTGTGTTTCAGCCGAGTGGAGCTCAAGAGGCTATGTGAGATCTTCACCAGGATGTTTGCAGATCCTCACAGCAAGGTAACCTGTGTGAGGACACATCCTTTCCACATGGCTGCTTTGATCACACTTCATCTACTTACGATAGCTGGATTAATGATAGCATTCCAAATAGAGGATTGAAGGATTACTTTAAAATGTGTTGCATCATGTGAAATTATCCTGAATTATTCATATTATAATTACTAAATAAGTACTAAATAAATAAGTAGCTTTCATCACTATGGATTCTGTTAAATTCAACATGTTTGTCTGGGAAGCAGTGTGTGTTTGTGTTGAAATGAGATCGCACTAATGGAATGTGTTTTTTTCTGTTGTTTGCATGGTCTGCCTTGGTGTGGATATTAACAATAGAGAGTAAGTGGATATTACAAATAACTGAACTATCTATTCCTACATAAATGGGTTCATTCTTCATATACATACAGTATAATTATCACTTGTATTTGAGGGTTTGTTTTTAAAACCCTAAATATTTAACAGAATCATGAAACTTATGCTCCAACCCTTTGAATGATGTATCAAACCATGCTATCTGTTCAGGAGAGATGTGCTTTTATGTTATTATGTTATTATAAATGATCAGATTTATAAAGAAACTTACAGACAATAAACTGGCAAAAAAAAAAAACTCATAGCTGTACAATGAACAAAGAACTCCTTAAACTGGAAGATCAGTTCAGTCGGGTCTGGGGCCCACAGGGACCTCCTCAAATTTTCATGAATGTGTCAAGATGACTTTATATTAGATTTAAAAAAAAAACTAAAATAAGTACAAATTCAGATTTTTCTTGTTTTATTTCCCTATCAGTAACTGAATTGTTTTTTATGAAGCTTGTTAAAACTTTCTAATGATTTCAGTTTTATTTAGAATTTATTTAGTTTTTTATTGCTTCTTTATTGTTACTTTGTTTTATCAGAGAATGTATAAATATATTTTTGTAATGTATTTGTGCGACAGGCATATAAAGCCATTAGTACATTTAAAAAGAGATGTGCTGCACAGCATTGGCATGATGGATGATGGTCTTTTTTGCAGGTGTTTAGCATGTTCTTAGAGACTCTAGTGGATTTCATCACCGTGCACAGAGAGGATCTCCAGGACTGGCTTTTTGTACTTCTCACTCAGCTGCTGAAGAAAATGGGAGCTGACCTCTTGGGCTCAGTCCAAGCTAAGGTCCAAAAGGCTCTGGACGTCACAAGGTTTGTATAAAGTGATAGTCCTTTGTTGATAGTATTTTTGAAGCTTAGAGCTTTTTGGGACACCAGCTTGATGTCTTGTTTCACTTTTTCCTCCTCCTCTTAGGGAGTCTTTCCCCTTTGACCAACAGTTTAACATTCTAATGAGATTCATTGTTGATCAGACTCAAACCCCCAATCTAAAGGTAAGATGATGCCTACCATGAGTGCTTTCAAAGCCCCAGCTGCAAGTTCAGTACACAAAGTATGTTAATTATTTTTATCTTGGTGTCATAATGCAGGTTAAGGTGGCTATCCTGAAATACATCGAGTCCCTGGCACGGCAGATGGACCCTGCAGACTTTGTGAACTCAAGTGAGACAAGATTGGCCGTGTCTCGCATTATCACCTGGACCACAGAACCTAAGAGCTCTGATGTTAGAAAAGTGAGTTGTGCTTGCATACAGTGCACAAATCAAACGCTTTAATGGTTTTCAAAATGTGCCATTGAGTTATTTGAAATGTTTTTTTCTAGACTGTTTTTTTTTATCTCAGTTACTGTGCTGTTGGTTTTAAGTTTGAACATCAGTTAGTCACAATGAGCAGATGCAGGACGTTTCTTCCCAATATCAGTTGCTGTCTAAAGGCAACCACTGGTCATCAGTTTCTGTTTTATTGTCTGTTACCCACCTGCCCTGGCACGATGGCCCAGACTCTTCATAACTGGGCATGTGAGGAGTTGTCAGGCAGGCCCAGCACTACAGCTCTGCTTCCTGGAGAGGGTCACCTGGAAGAGAGGTGCAAGCAGGTAGTGCCAATCCAACGGCCTAACCAACAACCAGCACGTAACCGCTGCACCTAACCGTGTGCCCTCTCCTCACTCTAATCTGCCTCGTTGCCTTGCCAAGTGACTGCTGAATACGATCTCTTAACATGCAATTCTCCAGAAGTCTAAAGAGAGCAGAAATCTTTTTATGAATACTAAATTAATAACTGAGTGCGTTTTAAAAGTTTCCTTTCGTATCTTAATTGCTATAATGCTCCACTGCTTAATTTAGTTTTTGTTCCTTTTCACAGAATAACAGAGTGAATTAATTTTTCTTGCATGTGTTTAACATTAAAAACAGTATTGGATTGAGACATTTAAGATCTCTGTAAACTGAGTGTAATATCAGTCACGTTAACCAGGGCTGGGAATCTAGCTTCTACTGTTGTTATAATGATAAAAGTGATATTTTGTTTGTCTTGTTAATTTATCCAAGCAGAATTAACCATCAAGAAATGTATGATGAATTTTTTTTTTACATTTTGGTTTATTCATGGTTTATTTATCTGTTAATCTTATCTTAAATTCTCACACCTGATAGCATGCTACTGAAGGCAGTTTTCTTTCGCCCTGAATAAATCATTTTTATTGTAATTGCTGAGAAATTAGAAGGAGATTAATAAAAATTGGAACCAGATTTGTTTCTTATGATTCCCATCCCTGAGGTTGAAGGTACCTGCACACTAGAGAAAGCTTTGATGGAGCTTTTGACGAATAGAAATTTGTTTGTAAAATCGAGCTGGGTTTGCTCTCATAAGTGACACAGTAAAAACTCTAGTGTGTTGGTGCTGTAATAGGTCCAGTGGTCTTCAGTTGATAGTAGCACTGTAGTCACAATTCCTTTATACAGTATCTTCTTCATTATCACCGCCGGCATTTCTCGGCATGTGTAAGTGCGCTCCAGTTCATTGTGGTGTTAGTGTTTGTGCTGTGTCGTGCAGGCCGCTCAGGTGGTGCTGATCTCGCTCTTTGAGCTGAACACTCCTGAGTTCACCATGCTGCTGGGCGCTCTGCCTAAAACATTCCAGGATGGAGCCACCAAGCTCCTGCATAACCATCTGAAGAACACAAGCAACACCAGCAGTGTGGTAAGATCTCTAAGGAGACTGTATAGTAAGAGATTGAAAATATACTACCATTCAAAAGTGAATCTTTCTGCATTTCTGAAAAAAAAATATATAATAATTGAAAAAATATATATATAGTTTAATTTTTAACATGTAATTTATTCTTGTGATTGTAAAGCTGCTGAAAACGGTTCAAACTGCTTTTATATTTTTGTGGAAACTATGGTGCCGCTTTTTGTTTTAAATCTTTAATGAATAGAAGTTTTAAAAGAACAGCATTGTAACAATAATTAAATATTTGTATTGCTACAATAAAGCATCTTTACGGAATTAAAGTTTCTTTCAAAAAAATCTTTCTGAATACAAACTTTTAAACAGCATACATGTTACACTATTGTCTGCCTATTCAAGTATATCATCTTTAAATACAGTAAAAATATCTGGCACTAATATTGTAGCTGATCAGTTGACCCTAACCTGAAATCATGAAGTTGACATTTTTATCTTTATCTCCTTTTCAGAGTTCCCCAAGCAATAAAATGGGCCGCACGCCTCCCCGGCACCCCACCAGCAGGACCAGTCCTCTTACCTCACCCACCAATTGTTCGCACGGGGGTCTGTCACCCAGGTAACACATTCCTCTTCTCATATGCTGACCTCACTAATGCATGATCTTACTCTGGACACGAAGACCTTCTACAGCAGTTCCAAGAGCTTGTCGCCCTGTGTAATGACTCTTAACATCTGAATTGGACTTGCTGTGTTGTTATCTTCAAAATTTCCCTTTATAACCTGAAACCCTTAAAAATAAATTTCTGCATTTCTGGGGTGGGAGACATATCACCTAGAGAGTCATCCTCTCATGAAGGGTCTAAAACTCTTTTAAAGAGGCCTGCAGAACACTATAGATTACAATTTAGGGGTTTCTGGTCTTATTTGCTCATGCTGCTAACCACAACACTCGGACTGGACCACTTTTTTTCTCTCTCTTCCTCTTCTGCCCTGTTCTCTCCCTCTCTGGCCGTTCTGTGGGCACAGTCGGTTATGGGGTTGGAGTGTCGATGGGCTCTTAAAGCACCCTTCTCCCTCTCCTCCTCCTCCTACTCCTCCGTCTCACTCCTCTATTCCTGCCGGCCCCTCCCTCAGGGCCTTCCGCTGTGCGCTGTCACCAAGGTAACTCACCTGCTAGCCTATGACCATGAGGAGGGGCGGGATGGGTGCTTAGATTCCCACCCACTCCCAGCTTAACAGGCGCTTGTAGGCGCAAATATTCGCGGCCGCGGTTTGACTTCATTGCAAATACGGACTTACCCTGTTTATGGTGGTTGATTTAAAATGTAAAACTATAACAAACTATACTATGTGGAGGGATTTATTTTTAATGCATGTAAAATAGGCTTTGCACAGGAATGAACTGCCTCACTATGTTTGCAGCATATATTTATATTTACTCGGAGGTGCATGTTGGAGTTGTTATCATTCTTGTTTAAGTGAGTTGTTTGCAGTCCATCCAATGTCAATGTTCTTCCCTCTGTTTCTCTCTTCAGTATGCTGGAGTATGACACAGAAAACATGAATTCTGATGAGATCTTTAGCTCGCTGCGTGGTGTCACAGAAGCCATCCAGAGCTTCAGCTACCGCAGCCAAGAAGACCTGAATGAGCCAATCAGACGCGATGGAAAGAAGGATGATGCTGTGAGTGCTTTAATTGTGGGAAACATAAACATGTGCACAGATGGGGAATATTATGACCCCAGTGTGTTTTTTAAATAAAATTGTATGTTCATTAATATTAATAATATAAAAAAAATAAACGTTATAGTTAATAATAATAGTAAAAATATGTAGTAATATTGTTGTTAAATTTGTGTGTTGTTTATTATTATTGTTGTTGTTATTGTTGTTTGTTATTATTAAATAAAATGAATAATTGCAGAAAACACAAATAGGGGCCATTAAATGGGTTCTTTACAAAAACAATATTGTTATTAATAATTATAATAAAAATTCATAACAATTAGAAAAAATCACAAATGGGGTCATAAAACTTAATATTCAATCTAGTCAGTCACACTTCTGTGAAATCAAACTGCCACTTAGGAAGCAACACTGAGTGACAATCAATTTCACTTGCTGTTGTGCAAATGAAAGAGACAACAGGTGGAAATTGTAGGCAATTAGCAAGACACCCCCAACAAAGCAGTGGTTCTGCAGGTGGTGACCACAGACCACTTCTCATTTCTTATGATTTCTGACTGATGTTTTGGTCACTTTTAAATGCGGGCGATGCTTTCACTCTAGTGGTAGCATGAGATGGAGTCTACAACCCACACAAGTGGCTCAGGTAGTGCAGCTCATCCAGGATGGCAGATCAATGTGAGCTGTGACAAGAAGGTTTGCTGTGTCTGCGTAGTGTTTGGAGCATGAAGGCACTACCAGGAGTCAGGTCATTACACCAGTAGACGTGGAGGAGGCCGTAAGAGGGTAACTACCCAGCAGCAGGACGCTACCTCCACCTTTAGTAAAAGGAAAAACAGGAGAAGCAAAATGACCTCCAGCAGGCCACAAATGTGCACGTGTCTGCCTTAAACAGTCAGACTCCATGAGGGTGGGCCTGACGTCCACAGGTGGGAGTTGTGCTTACAGCCCAACACTGTGGACCAAGATTGGCAAATTCTCCACTGGTGCCCTGTGCTCTTCAAAGATGAAAGCAGGTTCACACTGAGCACATGTGAGTTTGGAGACGCCATAGAGAACGTTCTGCTGCCTGCAACATTCTCCAGCATGACGATTTGACTGTGTGTCAGTAATGGTGTGGGGTAGGGATGCTCATTTCGGTTATTTCTCATAACCGGCAACTAATTACTAATTAACTAATTAACCGATTATTAACCGGTTAACTGACAAAATTGTTTTAAATGAGAATTGATTTTAAAAGATAAGCGCCTGTGACCCGTTAAAAATAGGAATATTAATATCAATGATGGCAACTTCCACAAAGCTAAGACTTACCACTTTCTGACAGGAGTCCAATCAAGGGGTGAGTTCTTTCATCAAATCTTCATTAACTGACAGCAGCTTTGCACGGAAAGCAGAGCATATGAAACTTCAAACCGGTCTGTTAATGGTTAAAATGAGCATCCCTAGTGTGGGGTGGCATTTCTTTGGAGGGCTGCATAAGAGGTAGCCTGACTGCCATTAGGTACCGAAATGAGATCCTCAGACCCCTCATGAGACCATGTGCTGGTGCGGTTGGCTCTGGGTTTCTCCTAATACAAGACGCTATGGACTGGACCACCCGTTCCCCAGACCTATATCCAATTGAGCACTTCTGGACATCATGTCTTGCTCCATCCAACAACGCCACTTTGCACCACACACTGTCCAGGATTTGGTGGATGCTTTAGTCCAGGTCTGGAAGGAGATACATCAGAAGACCATTCACCTCCTGATCAGGAGCATGCCCAGGTGTTGTAGGGTGTTTTGTAGGTTTTGAGTGTGACTCCAAAGCCTGACCTCAATGGGTTAATAAATTTGATTTCCATTCATGATTTTGATGTCAGCACCTTCAACTTTGTAAAGAACAAAGTATCTAATAAGAATATTTCTTTTTTTTCATGTTTATTTGTTTTTGGACAAATTTAACAAATTTTTCTCTTCCTGTCTCAGGCTGGGAAGGAAGGGGCATCTCCGGGGTCTGATGCAAGACTGGGATTGGACGTAATGGAAGGGGGTCGAACTGCTTTGGATAATAAGACGTCTTTACTCAACACACCGTCCCCACGGTCTTTCGCTGTGCCGCGATCAAGGGAGTTTGCACCCTATGGCTTCGGAGACACGATTACGGCCTATGACAAAAGTGCCCTGAAGGAGGCTGTTTTTGATGATGACGTGGAGCAGTTCAGAGACTGTGAGTCAATATGCTGCTCAAAGCTCATACCTTCACTTTTATATCATCTGTACTCCATACTGGTCCCATTATTTGTGTTTGTGTTGAGTAAAAACAAAAATAACAATAACAAAATCAATTCAGAATCTTCATGATCTCAGTATAAACACTAAAATTTCACATACAGCTATAAAATGTGACTAATTCTCTTTTTAAAATGTATTTGTCACATGTTTCAGCATCTTTTGGTGACTAGGTCTCAAATAGAGTATCTTATGATGCTCAATACAGATGTCAGACCATAGAGCCCTGATTTTAAATTTGTTTCTTGAAATAAGTAGAATTGAGTCATTCTTTAATCATCCCTGCACTCTCATCTTATATAAATTAAGCGACAATATTTAAATTACATAGAAATAGATGTTAACTAAGATAGCTGAAAACACTGTTGGTGCCAAAATAACATTATATAACTCTAAAGCTATTTAACAGTGTGAGCAACGTGATGACCAGAGACCATAACAAAACATAAATAAGTGATTAACCCCCTGTAAATGTACGTGTAGCATATAGGATAGTGGAGATTGTGTGTCATCACTTCCCCTGCTGTCCCTCCCCTTCTACAGGCCGTCAGCAAGACTGTGGTGAGAACAAGATGGTGCTGCCCAAGGGCTTTACTCCTGGTAAAGACCTGCACAGTTGAACAAAACTGTTGCACTTTTCGTCCTTTTCTTTCCCTTCCTCCTTCTCCTCCTCCTCCTCTCTTTCAGTGTCATTCATCTCAGTGTCTCAATGTGATGTGATGTCAATCTGTCTTAAATGACACTATTGCTTTGCTAACAGGGTCATTGTGATAACTGCTATGGGCCACCTTCGCTAATATAAGGCAATATGTGACCCTGGACCACAAAACCCGTCTTAAGTCGCTGGGGTTTATTTGGAGCAAGAGCCAAAAATACATTGCATGGGTCAGAATTCTAGATTTTTTCTTTTTTGCCAAAAAACCTTAGTATAGTAAATCAAGTTATGTTCCATGAAGGTATTTAGTCAATTTTTTACCGAAAATATATTAAAACTTAATTTTTTATTAGTAATATGCATTGCTAAGATCTTCATTTGGACAACTTTAAAGGTGATTTTTTTCTTCTGTACCCTCAGATTCCAGATTTTCATATAGTTGTATTTCGATCAAATATTGCCCTATCCATCCAAATCACACATCAATGAGAAGCTTATTTATTCAGCTTTCAGATCATGTATAAATCTTAATTTGGGAAAATGAACACTAACGACTGGTTTTGTTGTCCAGAGTCACGTATGGTTATATAGATAACAGTATGTTGTAACTAAATAGGACAATATGGGTTTGATGTACAACTAACAGAGATTCACTGTTTGCAGACACATTGTAATAACTTTGAAGTAAATCTGATTAACCTGAGTGCTTAACTGTTGCACTTTCTTACTACTAACTGTAACTAACATTTTTCATTTTGCACATTGCTGGTTAATAATTACATAGAATGGTGAAATCTCTTAAAAACATGTCCAATCACATTTTAACTAAAAAACGAATTAGATTTTTTTTTGATTTTGCATAAAGAACCGTAAATACTATTTTTTAGGACAAAGTAAGTGTGT
>JAUYWG010000042.1:16150312-16201791 GCA_034779775.1 Enteromius afrohamiltoni
ATAATATATCTTTAATATTATCACAAATTAAAAGGTAAAATATGCTAGGTAATGTTTATTTAGCAATAATAAATAGATTTTTTCCTCCAGTACCGATAGCAAAACCGTTAACATCAGAGCTTATTGATACTTATAATAATAATTTAGCACCGATTAAGTACCGAGGTTCGGTACCCATCCCTACCCATAACTTGTCAGTCCTGTGCTACAAAACTTTCCCCTTCTGTAGCACAAAAAGTTAACACAGTCCTGGCAAAGTACCTGACTCAACTTCTGGGTATTGCAGTAGCTGAAGAACAATATGCAGAGGTGGGAAGAGCTGGAGAATGAGATCCATGGTGGCGGTCCTCACTGCACATCTTTTCTGTTTAAATCCAGGGACACACTTCTCTTTTAGTCCTGAGCCCAGCGACAAACACATCACTACAAAACAACAAGACACAATAAAAAGCAACATCACTTTAACCATTAATCATTGCACTGAACAGTCATAATTGGGTTATTATAACTCACTTTCATCCCACTGTGTGAAGGCAGCAGCAGATAAAATATAAGAGCAGACATTGCTCAAATTTCCTTTACATTCCTGTGGAATGAAGTCTACAAAGACAAAAAAAGAAACAAGAAATAATTGTGAAACAATCTTGAAAAACCCTCTTAAGCTTAAGAATAAGAAAAGTCAGAATCCAGGAAAGAGCATTTCAGCTTAAAATGCTAGAGATGTACACTATACAGTAACATTATAGGTGTTAACCAATACCTTCTATGGCAAGTATCAAAAAAATTTAAGAGATGTAAATGTTTTAACACAAAAACAAACATAAAAGAGGCTTCCTCATATCTGTTATTAGCTTAAACAAAAGTGAATATTTTACATGAATAATTTTACTTATATTTATTTGTAAAGTTCATTTTGTAAAATTCAATGAAAACATGCAATACCATTCAAAAATTGAAGATCTTTTATCTTTGAAAGAAATTAATACTTAAACAAGGGTCATCCAACAAGGATCAAAAGTTATAAAGACATTTATAATGTTACAAAATATTTCTATTTAGAAAAGCTGTGGTTTTTAACATTCTTTTCAACTGAGAATCCTCAACAAAATCTATTAATTTTGCACAAAAATATTAAGCAGCACTGAGCAAACTGTCAAGGTTATATTTGAATGTAAAAAGAAAACTTTCCTTTTTTTAGAGGTAAAATATGATCCAGATATTTTTTGTGACATAAAACCATTAGCATATCCTTTCTAAACACATTACACATTTTATTTAAATGTTTATACTTCAACCCCACCTGCATATCAGTACCTTCAATATAAAATTTTTTGAGCCATGTGACAAAATGAAGCACCATTTCATCATTCCACTGGTTGATACTTCCCATAGTGCTGTTGTATGACTGACAATAAAAGTGTCTTACAACTGCTATACCAAATTCCCTCCACAGCAGCTTCTTGTAATAAGAGAAGAGCTTCATAGATGTGTCAGACTTCCTGAGATCCATCGCGGCCATGCTGTGGGTCCTGGAGGTCATTCTGGGTCTGTTTAGCATTCTTTCTTCTCCTTCACTGGCCCCACAACAAATTAACATATAGTCCTCCAAATCAGTTGTCCTGTCAAAAAGAGTTTTTTTTTTAATAAGTGAAGCTAAGAGATTTGTTGAGGTCACTAGGAGCTGAAAGAGGGTGTCGAAACATTCTCTGTCTTGAAAGATAAACAAAGATAATGGAAGATTCGAGGAACGGAGTCTGTGAAAGGGCACCTCATTAGCAGCAGCTTGACGCTTGAGTTGTACTGTATGTATGTTTATGTCAGGAGAGGATGAAAGCTGACTGTTGAGTGTTGTAGGGTGTGCAAAGTGACTCTTAGGTTTGCTGGGGGTTTTTGCCATGTGGAGGAAGCTATCCTGCTGGGAAGACCATTTGTAAAGTTGTTCAGCTGCTTTCTGAGCTTGACTCTGGGCCAGAATCATCATCAGCTGCTCAACTGGGAATGTTTTAGGACCAGTTCTGTTTTGAAGCAAAACAGATCCTAGGTGTGGCCCATATGAGCTGAACATTAACTGTGAGTCAAAAGCAGATGTTGTACTCTGGATCCACTTGTCTTCTATGATCTGGTTGTACAGCTCAACTGCACACAACAGGTCCACTAAAGCATCTCTGGGCACATGGTCTAACTGGGCAGCAGCCAAAGCAGAAAGTGCAGTGTGGATGCACCTCTCCATCAGCCACAAGGCCTGGAAGCCCAGAAAGTGTAGAGTTTGCCGCATGGAAGCAAGGGTCTTCACACGGCTAAAAAGAACAGGGCAGAGATGGAAGTCAGATTGAGCATTGGTCCAAAGCAGATCCCAATGGTTGGTGTGAATCTGCAATTCCTGGCACAAAGATCTAAGGCTGAGGTTCCATGTGGAGTTGGGCTGCTCAGCTACTTGCCCCCTGTTAGCCAAAAGGAGATGTGTCTTCTCCAGCACTGAATCTAGTTGTACCACAAAGCAGGTTGCCATGTGTGTGCGATGGCCGAACTCATGGAGGAAGAGCAGCTGAGCTCTGTGGTGCATTAGGTGTTTTAGCTGACTGTAATGCTGGCTGAAGGCTGCAAACTGTTGGTGGTGGTAAAAATCATCTTCTGCAGACGAAGAAAGACCTATGACACTGCCAACCAGCCTGTCTTCTGATGCAGGATCATGCAATGTGTGGCAATGAGAGCTGAGGTTTTGTAAAGTTTGCCCAAGATGTTGGATATTTCTGAAGGAACAGGAAGTGATGCTCTCATTCTCAGAGTCCCAAATGCCATCTTTGTCCTTCTGACCCATCAGCCACTTAAGACTGGGGTTAAAATGTTTGCGAAACAGAGCCTGTGCCTTTGGAGGGATTTGGTGAATGGACCTTGGTACCAGGAAGCTGGAAGGAAACAGAAATGCAAAATATGAACTAAAATGTTTCAGTAGAAACTTACAAAAAACAGCGTTTGCAACTCTAAAGTCATTTGCAAGTCGTGTTTTTTGTCCTTTTTCTGAAATTCATTAGGGAGGACTAATTAAATTAAATTACCTATGTGGAATTTTATTTGACAATTTTTATGAGGTTCGCAATTTTTACAACCCGTCAAAGATTAAATGAAAGGAAAATAAGTATGCACATTTGCACAATAGATAGTAAATATCAGATTTAGTCCAAATTAAGCTGTCCCTTAAAAGAGGTCTGAAAGTATCAAATGGCAATTTCTAGTAATACTGATGGCCATTCGTTTAGGCCAGTGATTTTCAACCCCATTCCTCAGGACCCTATGCTCTGCACACTTTGGATGTCTCCCTTATCTGAAACACTCATCTGAGTTCATGGAGCTCTTTCCTAATGAGCTGATGATCTGAATTAGGTGTGTAAAGTAGGAAGACATGCAAAATGTGCAGAGCTGTGGGTCTCTAGGAAACAAGTTTGAAAAAGACTTTTACACACTACCAGACCTTAAAATCAAACTCATACAGAAATATGTTCCTCCTTACAAGGAGATGTAAAAAGAATTAAAACACAATCTGTGACCAAAAATGCTCACTTGTTCACTCATTTACTATTTCCTATGGAAAGTGTATGGCAGTTTCAGTGCACTATATCAGGAGTGAACAAAAAACGTAAATTAATTGGGACACAGGTGTATACGCTATGCGTATTTTTATGTATTTTTATTACAGGAAATAATATTTATAACAGGAACAATTACAATACCTCAGGCTTAGTACTTTCATCATTTCAATTATATTATTATTGTTCTGTAATGCTTACATTCATAATAATTATTACATATTTTTTTGTATGTATTATTTTTAGTATCTTAATCTCCTAAGCATTATTATGCACTAAGATGGCAATGGTCATAGAGCTTCCTCAGGTGACGATTAATTTCACATAAGGATGAATACACTACCTGCTGTAATTAATGAATATTTACTTTTTAAATCATCATCACACTTCTATCATCTTGAAATTAGAGTGGGCAAAAAGTAGTGAACAAATGTAGGGAATTAACTCATTACATCAGAATTTGGACAGCATTAAAAAATGGCCAACACCATACCATAGACTTACATACCAATATTTGCATACAAATAGATTTACATCACTACATATTGTCTAATTGCACTGTTCTTGTCTTGTACAATGTTTTGTCTTTGTCTAATTTTGTCTATCTATTTTCATTTTTATTTATTTTAAAATTCAAGTCCATTTCGTCTCCCTGTATATTGTAAAATGACAATAAAGTCTATCTTGAACCATGTATTGTATACGTTGTAGGATTACAAATTTAAGAATCTGTCTTAGATCTACTGATCTTACATCCTGACATAACATCATATAAGAAACTAATGTGCAGTACATTCTATTTAGGATTTAAAATAAAGGTTTGCAGCCAGAGCTTCCTGCCAGTTCCTGTCCTATTATTGTCAAATTAAGTTGATTACTGAGACTTTTGATTAGTTACCTTTTATTTGTAACAGCTCTTGGTGTCTTTTGCTCCAGTATTTGATTGGCTATGCTGAGTGGATCAGGACTGGTGTAATGGAGGAAGTTTGCTATACCTGAATATTTTATTTGCATTCTTTGTTTCAACTGTCTCCACCTCTATGTGCTCCTCCCCCTTGAAACCTATATGAACTACAATGTAACACTGCCTTAGTTAGACAATTGAGATAAGTCAACGATTCAGACTACTTTGATGACTGCAGCGCATAAAGATTTTAAAAAATTCTGCTTCAAAGATATCCAAAGGTCTCCTTGTTTCTTGGATAAAGGTCACAACGTGTTATACTTTTTTTTTTTTTTTTTTTTTTTTTGATTCGAGCCATTGTTACATATACATATATACATATGTACATACAGTCATGTGAAAAAGCTAGGACACTCTTATCAGTACATAAAAAAACTAACTGGTTCTTTCCAGGTCTTAAATGGAAAATAAAACCTTAGGTAAACAACAACATGTGACATATTGCACTGTGACATTGTTTATTGAACAAAAATAGAGCTAAAATGCAAAAGCCATGGATGACAAAATTAGGACACCCTTACTGTTAATATAAGTATTAAGAGGGTAAGTAGCAATCAGGCACAGCAAATCGAATACCTTTTTAGAAAAATGTAAAAAAAAAAAAAAAAAAAGAATATAAGAATTGGCTTACTGAATATCAGGTCTCTTTCTACTAAATCTAATTTTGTAAATGATTTGATCAATGATCATAACCTAAATTTGCTCTGTTTGACAGAAACCTGGCTAAAACCATATGAATACATTACTTTAAACTGTATACAGTCCACCAGGGCATCATACAGACTTTATTAAAGAGTTTGCTGATTTTCTAACTGAGTTAGTACTGGCTGCAGAGAAAATCTTAATTGTCTGTGATTTTAATATCCATGTTGTTAAAGAAAAACGCTATTAATAGGTTTTTGAACTCCAACACTGCGTCAATACCACCATCTAGAGAATGTTGTGAAAAGTTTTTAAATATATTCTCAGAAAAAGTTAATACAATCAGAGCTAGTTTTCGTGTTTCGAAGGGCTCGACATGAGGCATTTTAAAAAGTGATTTGGTTACTACTGAGGATATTAAACAGAAACACCCCGCTGAAAGTTGGGATGTTTTGCCTCCTGACTTCTTGTCCACGACGTTTGATTACACTGGGTCTTGTATTACTGCTATTGTTAACTGCAGTCTTTATACAATCATTTTTCCTCTAAGTTTTAAGCAGGCGGTTATTCAGCCCCTTCTTAAAAAGCCTAACCTTGGATTTTAAAAATTACCGGCCCATTTCAAAGCTTCCTTGTATTTCCAAAGTATTGGAAAAGTTAGTTTTAACTCCGTTAAGTTCTTTTTTGGCCCATCACGAGGTGTTAGACATTCTTCAGTCTGGCTTCAGGGTAGGACATAGCACTGAATCAGCTTTCCTGCGAGTTTCAAAATACTTATTACTCATTGCAGACTCAGGGACTAGAGGAGCTTTAACCGTCTGATTTTGGGGCACTTGAGGTGATTTTGGGGCACATGAGATGTTTGGACATGCTCTGATATTTGTGCTTTTATCAGCTTCTTAGAACATATTATTGACCAACATGTATTTTACTTGTAATCAGCACAAATTGTTCTACAACAATACGTGACAATGATGAATTTACACGTTTGCATTTTTTGGAAAAAAAAATATTATGCATGGTTAGTAAGTTTTGTGAAACAAAAAAGTAGCTAAAATAAGGCCATTTAACACACACTTGACAGTAATGCACAGTACTTTTGACACACATACTTTTTAGCCAGTGTATTAGGCTAGAATATTTACTTCACAATGATGTGAAAATCATTCCACTTACTTTTTCAGAGAAAAAAATATAGTGTTTTAAATTTTAAAAGACATGTTTTGAGGCTGAAAGCCAGTATGCGGGGGAGTGAGAATGGAATATTAGGTATTATGTAGAGGTTTCACTTGTTGAACAGAATCCGTTTTCAGGATTGGCTCAAAATCTGTTCACATCTCTGTAGTTAGATCAATAATGTGTCTTTGCCCTTTATTATGTATATTTTAATTATACTGTGTTATAAATAAAAAAACAAATCATTTTAAAAAACTGTTTTTTCTCACATCTCCTCACATACTTTGTAACCTAACTTACCTGTCAGTGTCACTAATGGCCCATTAGGGGAGGGGTCTTTGTCTCTTCAGGTGATAATCACTGAATATTAATGTACACAAATAAAACAAATATTTAAAATATATTAGAATAATGTCTTTTTCATGAAGGAGTATTTTAAGCTGTTTCCACTTTAATGAGGGAAAAAAAAATCAGCTGATGCTGCCGGCGCCGTGCACAGTTATAAATGCATTACTGACTGGACAACTTTAGTTTTCAGAACAAAATTACATCTAATACATATAAACTTTCATCACATCAAAAATCAAAATCAAAATCAAATTAAGATATGTCTATCTGAGAAGTAACTTGTCTTTGTCTTACCACACGCCTTAATCAGCCAGCAGCCATTTTGAATCGAAAACGAGGCTGTGAGGGATGACAGGTTAGCACCAGACCAGCAGCGTTCACTACGGCGTATTGTTGTGTAACCGAGTGTCGATCTTTTAGCTGTAAAAAAAGGGCACATATTTCCACATGACGCAAATCTTCAGAGAACATGGATTATTAAAATTAGATGGGAAATAGGACCTAACTTTCAGGTAAGAATAATGCTTTTATTAATTAAAAATGGCCAATCAATAGTTTCTAGTTGTAATGTTAGCATGTTTATGTTCATTTAAACGCGTATAGAGCTAAATGACAATAAATAACAACAACTAAAATTGAATGTCTCCATTTTATATAGATTACAAATAACACAAGAGTGTGCTCAAAACATTTCTACCCGGAATGTTTTTTAAGAACATTGACTAGAATCAGGAAGCTGAAGGAAGGTTCAATTCCATCTGTGTTTACATGGACTCGACAGCCTAAAGAAAGCAAAGCTTTGAGATCGTAAGTAAAAGGATAAATTGTTCAGAGGTTTTATATAGACTAATAAATAAATAAACATACTAATAATAAATAATGATCTCTCTCACTCTTCCGCTCCCCTCCTCCCACTCTGAATGTTTTTGAGTTGGATTGAAAGTTCAGATTCCCTCTCTAATCGAATTAATATGTGCTTTATTGTTACAATGTATTGCAAAGCAGTGTTTACATCTAGAACAGTTCTGCATTACTAATAAATAAATAGAGAGATTATTTATTTTTATTATCTTTATTTCTCTCTCTCTCTCTCAATCTAGTCGTGTCACAGAGATGCCAAACACTGACCATGACTACTGCATGGAGTCCATGACTACAGAGCAGCAGCTTGTGGCTGCTCGGGAGGAAATTTCTCATTTGTCTGCAGAAAATGAAGCTCTCAAAAGTCATCAGTTTAATGAGCAATTCAAAACTCATTCAGTTTTACACTGGGTTCCCAGACTATGACACTTTAAGGGCAGTTTTCTTGGCTCTACAGCCCAAAGCACAGAGCATGGCCTCATGGGCTCAAGTGCAGAGAATTAGTGCCACCAACCAACACACACTGAGGGTTGGATTCCAGGCACAACATCTGTCGCTGTTTAATCAGTTCTTCTTGTTTCTTTGCCGAATTAGACTGGGCCTTCTTGAACAAGACATTGCTCTGCGTTTCAAAGTTTCACAAAGTACAGTTAGTCGAATCTGTGTTACGTGGGCAAATTACTTGTATTTCATGCTGGGGAGTCTGCCAATATGGCCAAGTTGAGCTGCTCTCTATCGCAAAAACGCAAGTCATACTAGATTGTACTGAAGCTCAAATCCAAACTGCCAGCTCCAAGGTACTGAACTCTGAGACTTACTCACACTACAAAGGCATGACTATACTCAAATCTCTGGTTGGAATTTCACTGGATGGGAGCATGACTTTTGTCAGCAGTCTTTACACTGGAAGCATCTCTGATAAAGAGATCACAAAGTCATCTGGAATTTTCAATCTACTTGAAGAAGGAGATGCAGTGATGGCAGACAAAGGCTTTTTAATAAAAAATCTACTCAACGAAATCCATGCCACATTTGAAATCCCCCTTTCTTGGCTCAAGTGGACAATTCAGCCATGAGGAACTTGGACACACACACACACAACATTGCTCGTTTGAGAATACACATTGAACGGGCCATTAGTCGAATCAAGGAATATCACATTTTTGACCGTGTGATTCCTCTGTCATTGGCTGGTTCTGTAAATCAGCTCTGGACTGTGTAGTATCCTCAAACATTTTCAAGGTCCATTGTTTTGAGTGAGGTTTAAATGTCACAGGAAGTGCACATGAATTCAAATATACATGTACATATTTAAGAAAAATATGTACACATAATATAATGGTGCATGTGGTATGTATTACAAAAATACAGTATGCAGCATTGCATAACTCTTTTCAAATGTGGCATGTATTACTAGAATACATTTTGTATAAATGGTACATTATAATATAAAATTGTTGCAATATATAATACTATTACATACATATATACACAGACACATTTTGTTATATAATGCTACAATTTTATAATACGTACCATTTAGTATGTTTATAGAACATGGCATTTATTCATTGTACGTTCTAAACGTACTAAATGGTACGTATTATAAAATTGTAGCATTATATAACAAAATGTGTGTGTGTATATATGTATTACGTGTACATATCACGCAACAATTTTATAGTATAATGTACCATTTATACATACTGTATTTTAGTAATACATGCCACATTTTAAGTTATGCAATGCTGCATATTCATAATTATATTACTACATTTATATATAGTGAACAGGGACATCAGAGGCAAAGACAAGAGAATAATCCAAATACGTAGCAGTGGTCGGGCAAACGGCAAACAGTATCCAAAGGGGCAGAGACAAGAGCGAATATCCGGGGTTGGCAGGGTCAGTAACAATATATCCGACAGGAACACAGGAAACACAAAAGGCTTACAAAGGGGTAAATCCACACAATGATTGGCACCAGGGAACACACAAACAAGTCCTTAAACACACGTAAAAGGGGAGGGAGAGATTTAATGAGCAACCAACAAGCTGAGAGGAGACAAAGGTTCATAATAACCTCCTTAACAGAGACAGGTAAACAATGAACATAGTCTGGGCTGGTGTGCCCTCAGGTGAAGGTCAAGTGAACTCCAGTGAAGCTTTTGAATATATAAAGGTTGTTCATTTTATTTTATTTTATTTTTTTTTACAGAAATTGGCTCAAAATTATGTTCTTTTATATTATATACATATATATATATATATATAGAGAGAGAGAGAGAGAGAGAGAGAGAGAGCGAGCGAGCGAGAGATATAGATATAGACAAACATTTATGCTATAATCAAAAATAAGCTAGTAATTAATAATTAACTGAATGTACAGTAACCACATTTTGTCCATTATTAACAACTTATTAAGACACACACACGCGCAAAATCTTTCTGCATATGTGTCCTTATTTTGTGACTAACACATGGGTCATTTCTATTTTATTACACTTTTTATTACAATTCAACTAAATTAGTGGCAGTTTAGCCTTAATTATTACCTTATAGTCTATAAACTTGACTATTACTCAATAGGTGCCATCATTAATATGGATTTAAGTTTCACTTTAGAATAGGGGGCCAAATTCCATGATTAGCACTATATTATTGGTAGTTTAGCCTTAATTATTAGCTTATTCTAATCAATAAACTTGAATATCACTCAATAAGTGTCATCATGTAAATTTAGAACAGGGAGTTAAATAGTCTTTATTACAATATTTTTAGCCATATGTAATTGCAAACCAATAAACATTAACAAAAACAAACAAATATTTACATATTATCATTTGTGTGTGTGTGTTAATATGTTGTCAATAATGGATAAAATGTGGTTACTGTACATTCAGTTAATTATCAATTACTAGCTTATTTATGTTTATAGCATAAATGTTTATAGTTTTTTTTTTTGTTTATAGTCTTGAATTGTAAAAATTGTTAATAATGGATAATATGCCATTATTACAGATAATCATGAGATCATCATATACGTGTTCATGTTTAACTGATGCATAATTGTTAATCATAAATTACTAGTTTATTTATGCTTAACTAATGCATAATTCGGGTCCTTAAAATGTTAGGTTAATCATTAACTAGATAAAAAAGTTTGTCTAGACAAACTTTAAATTGGCTTAAAGCTGGAGCTGAAAGTTTGGAAAAGTTTGAAAAGTTTAAGAAGTTAAAACATTTAAAACATTCTTAGTTTTTTTCAAAGTTTAAGTTTGATGTTTTCAGACTAAAAGAGTTAGAAAAAGTGTGATTATACAGAGTCAGATAGATAGATAGATAGACAGAGTCAGATGATAGTGTAGCGCATCAGAGTGAAGGAGATTGTCAATATTGTGCAAATAACCAAGACAATGGCTTGGTTATGACAAAGACATCATTATCCTTACATGGGTAGAATAATGGATCTCAACCCCCCCCAACTCAACTAGGACCAGCCAACATTCCTCATGAGACCTTTAACCCCTGGGTTTCACAAAACCACGTTCACCCTACAGAAAACTGAACTCACAGTGCACAAAACTGCATTTTCATGCATATTAAGGCCTGAAAATACACTTATATGAACTTGAATCATTGATTTGCATAGCTGCATATTATATGCATCCCACACATTTAATTACCACGTGTTTATTATTTTCCGTGAGAGTTTGTGTAAGTTAAGTTTTGCCTGCCGTGCTTCCCAAACCACGACCACGACTCCCTCTTCTTCAGCCACCGCCCACTTCCCAAGGCTCCCACAACGACTGATCTCCAGCCAATCAACAACCTCGGGCAAACGCCTTTTGGCAACAAGGACCACAGAGGCAATCCCGTAGCGCACAAAAGCAACGCAAGTATAAACCTCCAGATTCAAGCTGAACTGGTGAACTTGATATAAATGTTAACCTCATTGACGAACTCATTGCGAGAGTTAATCTGTGCTTTTAGAAAGGCTGCCCGGATTTGGAGGATGCACCAGCGTCGTATAAATCTGGTGTTTGGGAACATTTTGGATTTCATGTTACCTATTAGAGGATGGATACCCGATCCGAGCCTGACGATACCCAACGGTTTATTTAGAAAGAATTCTTGGGTTTTGGTCAGGCTCGGTCACGTCAACGTGAATGCGTCTGTGTTATATTGGCGCTTTTTGTCCCGTGTGCGCTGATGCTCTCATCCATTGACCTTTCTACAGTTGCATAATAAAAGTGGGTTTTCCACACAAAAAAGTGCATGTGTCATTAGTATGAGAAAAAAATTTGGTTACACCTCTGTCCGATGCAGCCCGGGCTCAGACAGAAAAATGTGGCTCGATCTGCACTCTATAACCTACGATGACACCGGAAATAAAACCATAGATTGCTGCAATAGAACTGCGACTGTATGCAAGTATTGTACAACACGCATCCAATTCAGTTTATGAATGATTACATAATATAACTTTTTTAATACTGTATCCTAAATTGTGGATAATTAAGCCATACATTTCTGGACTGTTAAAGATTAAAAGTAGATTAAAAATAACAAGAACTGTACAGAACCGAAAACCGTGACCCTAAAACCATGATACAAACCGAACCGTGGGTTTTGTGAACCGTGCCACCCCTAATAGATAGATAGATAGATACCCAGCAAACACAAAACGTTTTCACAATGTTGTATTTTGGTTGCAATTAGGTAATGTTGTATTACAACGTTTTAAAAGCTTTTAATAATGTTAATATAAATATAAATTTTTAATATAAAAATAAAAAATATACAACTGGTACGTTTTCTTTAGGTAGTCAAAAAATGTAAATATCACGTTTGTTTACTATGAAAATGAAACCAGACCAAACTGCAACTTTTGGGAGACGTTTTATTCAGGTATTAAAATAACGTAATCTGCACGTTGGAAAAAAACATTTTAAAAACTTTGTGAAAGTACCCAAAATACAACTTTGCAAAAATATCAGTAAATAATAACATACAAGCAATTCAGTGACTGGGAAAAGTTTCAGTAATATTTTACTCGGTACGTGTTCAGTATTTCTTGCGTTACAATACACTCAGCCTAAATTTTAATTGTTCAAAAAAAAAGAAAAACAAGACACCACATTAATGTATGAAAAATGCCGCAAGTCAGCTCTATTTTCTCTTAGAGGTCAGTTATTATCCATGTGTGGTGGCGTCCAAGTTTGTAAATGAATACAGCTCATACTGTTTCAGCTATTAAAATTGTTCAGATTTTTGTGTAATGGCAAAATAATAATATTTAGTTTAGTTTTTTAGTTAATTTAGAAAAACGCTTGGAGCATTTTTGTTCATTAAATATAAGTTTACGTTTTTTTGTTTTTTTTTTAAGTAGCGTTTGTCTTTTTTTTTTTTTTTTTTTTTTTTTAAATTTAACATTTTAAAATAATCAAAACTTGCATAAAATAAAAAAAAAAATTTCAAGCATATCACACCGTTCAAACATTAAACCTGCGCTGTAATAACAGGTGTGATGGTATATTCACTTCCTGCGGAGAATAAAGCGGGCTCTTGCAGCACACAGCAGCACACAGTGCAAACACTTGCATTTTTTTCAGTGGAAACAAAAAGGCAGACGGCTTCATTTTTTTTTTTTTTGATAGGCTAAAGGTAAGAGTAATACCTCATTCAGAACTGTAAAGGGTCCACTTTTATTTGTGTGTCCACGCAAAAAAAAAAAAAAAAACCCAAAAAAGACATTTTTATGAATTAAAAAAGCTTTAAATGACCACTTAACGAAAAAAGAATAATCCTTGAAGATAACTTTAGGTGAGTCAGGAAATGTATCTTTGTGGCACAGACTCAGAAAACACTAAATAATTTAAATATCTTCCTACTTTTTTCCTCGGACATATTCCTGGTAATGATACAATTGCTGAAGCTGTGACCAGCTTTAGTCTATTGCGTGTATTTGAATGCAGATCTAACTCTTCAGGTGCACTGACATGCTCTCTGGAGTTATTTTGGTGAGAGTAACTCAAAAGTAATACAGGACTCATGTAACGCATTACAATGTGTTTTTTAATCAGTAATATTGTAATGTAAGGCAGTGTAAATGTAATATATAATATATTACAGTTTGTAAGTAACTTGCACAACACTGCAGTTTAATAGTATCGTTTTATAGTCCTGCATGTGGTATGTGTGCTTGAGTGTTACAAAGAAACTTTGTACGTTACCAATAGAGTTGATGTGTGTATATTTTCTACATAAAGTGAGCATAGTCCTTAAGCATGTATACAAATCATCTGTTCTTTTTTTGCTTGACTAGCCAATCAAATCTTTTCTCTGGGATAATGTGTATCAGTATGGTTAATGTGGTTCAGCTTGAGAAATGTCCTTGTTATGAAACAGAGTTTATTGACAGAAGAAACTGCTTGCTACCCCGATTCTCCCTCCGATTCCTCTGTTGTCATGAAGTCAGTGCAGCTGAGTAAAGCTGATTTTGTGTGTTACTCCATGACGTGGACAGCTGCACACTTCAGTGATCAGCACTAAATCTACTGTGTTCAGTGCCATTTCACCAACCCTGTTAGTGGCACAGACAAAAGCAACGCATGCTGACCATAAAACGAGGTTAATCTATTTTTTAGTATAATGGTTTTAGACTATTTCCTCCATTTCACCATCAGGGAGCGCCAATGCTTCAAGCAGCAAGGTGTATTTTACGGTCAGCCGAGCAGAAATGTACGCGTGTCAATCTCTCATAAAAGGGGGAATAAAAATTTTTTTTTTTCTTTCTCGTTAAACTAACTAAATAACAGCAATCAGTCTAATCCTTTCCCGTTGTTGTTTTTTTCTCACAAAAAAAGATTTAATTAACTTGACAAATCGCACACGGTGTCGCTGTTGACTGAATCAGAGGGTGCCGTGTTTTTTTTTAAAGGATATTTTTATTCAGGCATAGTAAGAGTCAGGCAGCTGAGCGAAGGACCCCACGCAGCACGCGCACACGCACACGTGTTTGTCTGCAGCCATGGCGGACATGCAGATGAAGATTCTCCGTAAGAAAATTCAGAAGAGAAATGATAAAAATAAACAACGCAATTTGCTCAGAGCTCAGAAGGGAGACGCGGAAAACGCTGAAGGTGATTTTTCTCTTTAATTGTAAAATTGAATGTGATGTTTAATTAATTCAAACGTTATTTCCGTTTTTAGCATGTGATAATCAATTTACATTTAAAAACTATAAAGTCTTATATTTCAGTCAATCGTATTTTAAATAGCAACATGACATATATATATTACATAAAATGGTAATTCTAATGTTGTTTATGTGTTAAGTTTTTTTGTATTAAGGGGCTTTGACATTATACGTTTACAGACTCGTGTGTGTGTGTGTGTGTGTGTGTGTGTACACGTACTTTATATCGGAGTTGATAAAATGCTTGTGTTTCTTATCTGACAGAGGTAAAAGTTGTGTCGGACACATCTGAAGTGACCGGTGATTCTGCTCTAAACATCGGTGAAGAGCAGCAGCAATGTATCTCCACTGAAGACAACGAAACATCGCAGAAAGCCAAGAAGAAGAAAAACAAAAGAAAATTGGACGGTGCAGGGGACGCAACATCCAGTGAGTAGTCAATATTATTGCTGTTATGTCTTTATAATTAGTGGTTGATCACTATACGATTGTCAATGAGCATTATTTGTAACTAGAGAAATGGCTGCTAAAAATGCAGTTTAATTGTACGTTTGTGATGTGTACACATGCACTATAATATCGATCTGGTCCTGTAGGTGTGAAAAAGGTCAAAAAGCAGGATGAAGAAGCATCAGATGGAGAAGATGAGAAACAGGAGGAATGTGCAGAGCCTGAAAAGTTGCCAGAAAATGGAAATGATGACAAAGAGAGTTCAGCTGAGGAGGATGATAGTGAGGAAGATGGACCGGAGCTTCCTTCTGGTCTTACAGGTAACTATGACATAACCTCTAACCTGCTATGAGTCATATAAGGTGGTTAAGCTTGTCTAGTTATCCATTTAGTGTTAAATAAAAAAATAGTAATGAGGTACAATAAATTTGCCTATTTTTTTTTTTTTTTTTACAAAATGTGCATAATATTGAACAATAAAATATAAAATGCACAATCCCCTTAAGTGTTCTGATAAAGGGCACCTGTGTTTTTACCTTTTTTTAAAAATAAAAATTAACCTTTTGATGCATTTTTCTTTCTAATTATTTTGGGCAAATAATTAAAGTACCATTTATATGTAGTTGAGTGACAAAAATAAAGGGATGTTTTATTACATATGAGAAATTTGATAAAATAATGTTGCATTTTGTTATTTTTTTCTCACTGGTGACTTTCTCAGGTGCGTTTGAGGACAAGTCATTTGCATCTTTGGCAGAAGTGGTCAGTGAGAATACACTGAAGGGAGTGAAGGAAATGGGCTTTGAAACCATGACTGAGATCCAGCACAAGAGCATACGACCTCTGCTGGAAGGAAGGTGAGTTTGCGGTGCATCACACTTTGCCGGGTTTAGTAATACGGTAATGATGTTTGTTTATTGGTTGTATAAATGTTTGATATATGTGCTGTTTTTGTTATCCTACAGAGATGTGTTGGCTGCAGCTAAAACAGGAAGTGGTAAAACTCTGGCTTTCCTGATTCCCTCCATTGAGCTTATTTACAAACTCAAATTTATGCCCAGAAATGGTGAGTGTGCATGAAATCTAGTCCTATTCATTGCAGATATGTCAGTCAGATGCATAAGTTTGACCCTGTGTGTGTGTGTGTCAGGAACTGGAGTGGTTATATTGTCTCCCACTCGTGAGTTGGCCATGCAGACGTATGGTGTTCTAAAGGAGCTGATGACTCATCATGTTCACACATACGGCCTGATCATGGGCGGCAGCAACCGTTCTGCTGAAGCTCAGAAACTCGCCAATGGTGTCAATATCCTGGTTGCTACACCTGGCAGACTTCTCGATCACCTGCAGGTAAGGCCTTTTACAAGGAACCGCTTTGTCACACGGGTCTGTGGAGTGTGTTTGAGCTCTTACTCTGTCCACAGAACACACCCGGGTTCATGTTTAAGAACCTTCAGTGTCTGATCATTGACGAGGCTGATAGGATTCTAGAGGTTGGTTTTGAGGAAGAACTAAAACAGATCATCAAACTATTGCCTAGTAAGAACAACTCACCCGATCACTCTGAAATCACTTCTTTAAACCGGGGTTCCTGCACGTCCTTAAATATTCCTCTTTCTTTCCAGAAAAAAGACAGACCATGCTGTTTTCCGCAACACAGACTCGTAAAGTGGAGGATCTTGCTCGAATCTCCCTCAAGAAGGAGCCGCTGTATGTAGGGGTGGATGACAACAAAGAAACAGCCACGGTGGAGGGACTAGAACAGGTAAACGGCTCATCTGTCTCAAATCCTTTATCAGCACCAGTTGATCATGTGTTGTGGGTGTGATGTAATGTATTTGAGTTTGACCTTTTTTTTTTTTTTTTTTTAGGGATATGTTGTTTGTTCTTCGGAAAAACGTTTCCTGCTGCTCTTCACGTTTCTGAAGAAGAACCGCAAGAAGAAGCTGATGGTGTTTTTCTCGTCTTGCATGTCTGTGAAGTACCATTATGAGCTGCTCAATTACATTGATCTGCCTGTCATGGCAATTCACGTGAGTTACAGAGCTGTACGCACACTGAGCGAGATAGGAAGTGCTGTTGAAGCAGTGTGATGAATGCTTTGTTTTCAACGCCTTTCAGGGGAAGCAGAAACAGACGAAGAGAACCACAACGTTTTTCCAGTTCTGTAACGCAGACTCTGGAATTCTCCTCTGTACGGACGTGGCTGCCCGAGGTCTTGATATCCCAGAAGTGGACTGGATTGTTCAGTACGACCCACCCGATGATCCAAAGGTACTGCAGTCATGCCCCATTGTCCAGCTTTGATGATAGATAAATGCGTGTGTGTTTGGATCTTTACATGTGACTTTTCTGTTGATATTTAGGAGTACATCCACCGCGTGGGACGAACGGCTCGTGGTATTAATGGCAGAGGGCATGCCCTCCTGATCCTAAGACCAGAGGAGCTCGGCTTTTTACGATTTCTCAAACAGGCCAAAGTATGAAGTCTGTAGTTTTATATTGGCTTATTATATATATATATATATATAATATTATATTATATTGGCTTTCCGTATGTGTCTGCGTTATTTGTTTGATCATGAAAGGAGTTTAAATACTCAGTATAATTTTGTATGTTAACTAAACATAAATGAAATAAATATTAAAAGTATAAAAATTACAATGGTTTTTCAAATGAAGTGAAACTATAAGAAAAACATTAGATTCAAATAAAAAATATAAGAATGAAATCTAATTTAACAAAGTATAGTATATCAGTGATGATCCGATGTGATGAATCATGAAGAAATACAGTATTATTGTTTCTCTAAAGGTCCCTCTGAGTGAGTTTGAGTTCTCCTGGGCTAAAATCTCTGACATTCAATCTCAGGTGAGACTCCGTATTCAGTCAAATAGATCTTAATCTCTTACTCACTTCAAATATAACCCCTTTGAATCTTAATGAACCTGTTTAAAATTGGTATATGCTTTGGTCTTTGCAGTTGGAGAAGCTGATAGACAAGAACTACTACCTTCACAAATCAGCTCAGGAGGCCTACAAATCTTACGTCAGAGCTTACGACTCGCATTCCCTCAAACAAATCTATGATGTAGAGACGCTCGACCTCCCGAAAGTGGCAATGTCCTTTGGGTTTAAAGTGCCGCCTTTTGTGGACCTCAGTATCCTTTCAGCACTGTATTACAGGGAATGTTCTTGCATATGAACCTTGTTACTTAATAGTTTGAGTTTCTGATGTTTAATCATGGTTGTACATATCTGCTGACAACGACTGCATTTATTTTAGCAAAAATACAGTAGAAACTGTAAAATGGTGAAGTATTACTGTTGAACTGAACTGAGTTTTCAGCATCAGTACTCCGGTCTTCACTGATCTGGTGCTCAAGAAACATGTTTTATAATCAATGATGAAAAGTTGTGCTGCTTAATATATATTTTTGGAGTGTTTGTTCCTTAACCGTTTGCTCCCTCAGATGTTCACAGCAGTAAAGGGGCGAAGATGCAGAAGCGAGGTGGCGGCGGAGGCTTTGGCTACCAGAAATCTAAGAACGTCCACAAGGCCAAGATATTTAAACACGTCAACAAAAGGAAAGGAGATGGTAGACAGTTCTCCCGCTGAGAATAAGATCAGTCTTCCTTGTGATGCACCTCTATATGGAGTAACTGTCAGACTGCACAATTGTCATTTTGTTAATTTGTTCTCAGTGGTTTGAGAAGAGCTCTGATCAGTCTGCATTCCATGCCTGTACAGAAATCTGTTTTCAGAAGTCGTTATATAATGCTGACATTTCTACCGTTACTGGCCCAACTCATTAAATATAGAAACTTGTATTGTTCTTCATGCTGTCTGCTCTCTCCACATGAGATTGAACCTACAACCTTAGTGGCTACCAGGGTTTGAATCGATCAGCCTTTTGATTTTCATTGTATTTGTGTTTAAATGGCTCATACGGAAGATATTTTCCATACTGTACAGTCAGACAGAATAGAACATTCTGAATAAGATTTTAACATTTTTGTTTATGCACCAATATAACAAACAGCAATGCTTGCTTTATTTAAACATTTAAAAAAATATTGTAATATTTTACACATACAATATTTTAAATAAATATTTTTTGAAACACCAGTTAATAACCGATGAACTTACATAAGGGTTTTTTTTTTTTTTTGTTTGTTTTTTTTTAGATTTATAGACCATCTGAAAACTGAGATAATAAATCTTCCATTGATGTATGGTTTATTAAAATGTGGCTGAGATCCAACTATTTCAAAATCTCAGTATATTTATGGACCTTATCCCCTTTAAATGTGTCTAAATTAAGTTCTTCGCAATACATTTTTACAAATGACATACAATAATAAATTTTGATAAATTTCCTAATATATCAAATATCTTAATGGAATATGATGTTTACATAATATCTGAATTATTTTTGGCATAAACAAAAAATCTATAATTTAGACCCATACAGGCAACTTATTACTGGTTTTGTGGTTGAGGTCTAAGGCAGTCTGAACTAAAGCATGTGTAAGATGGCAGGTTGTTTTTACCATTAGTGTATCACACAGACTCCTGACTAGTCTGAAACCACATTAAGAAATAAATCAGCTGGTCAGCAGGTAGTTCATTTCTCCTTTAATGTGTTTTGATTTCATGACAGCTGATTTTTATGATCATGATACAAAAACAAAGGCGATTAGTAAGGGAATTTGTGTTATATAAATTATGGGTTTAAATAAGGTGACATCAAGGCACAAAACCTTTCCAGTTTAACAGTACATAAGTTACATGCTTCGTCTCTGAACAGAGAAGAATCTAGGCTACGCAAACGTACATAGACGGTTGTAATGCAGTGAAATAACAACATCGGGGAATGTGAGGAGTATTTTGAAGCGCTTGGGAGCTGTGTATTTAAGGTGGGGTGTGTGCAGATCCAGCTGTTACGACGCTCCCTTTGCCCTCAGTTTAGATAACAGCATCTCATTCTTTCGGCACTCCTGCAAGACAAGACCAGAATATCAACTATCAATAGTTTAATATCTATACATGTAATGTCTATATGGAAGTAGAAGGGAAGAAATTAATGAAGTAATTAGTGAATACGTACCTCTTTAAAGTCCTTGACGGTTTTAAAGTAGAGCCTCTGTTTATCCAGCAGCTCCAAGTACTCATCATTCAGCTGATCTCTGCGCATCTTATTCTCCTGTCTTTTCTTTTCCATCTTTAAGTTCACAAATACACATTAAAAATACACACTAATGCAATTCATGTTCCTGTCTGATGGGGTAAATCCTAACACGTATGCAAAATGCACATAATTATTAATCATTAGCAGATTTCCTCGATGACAGAGCAGTCTGGTTTTGTACCTTTATGCGACTCTGTTTGATTCCTTCCACAATTTGCTCCATTTGTCTGAGAAACTGTTCTTTACTTCCTGATGAAGCCATGGCTCTAAAAACACAAACACACATTACATTGAACTCTGCCTTAAGGATAGATGAGGGTCTTCCAGTAATATTAAGAAATATAAACATGGGTCCTGGCGTCTTATTTGAAACTCACTGCTGGAAATGATCATGTATGGAGTTCAGCAGATTGACCTGTCAAAGAAAAGAAAGGATTTCAATTTTACTGTACATTCTTTTCATACACACAAGAAAACTGCATCCCAACAGCACAGATAACAAAGCTGATACCTCTTTCTCCAGGTAAACCTTCTTGTCATCTAGTGTGTTGTAGAGCGTGAAGAACTGTTTTGTCTCTTTGTGTGTTGCAGAGACTGAAAATCACCAAATGAACAATTAAAGAGTGCCTTTGAAAAAAAAAAAAAAATAGGTAATGACTTTAAAAATCACACACACCTTGGCTGTACAGCTCAATGAAGCGTTTCTGATACTGGGTCAGCTCAGCTCTGCTGGGAACCTCATCAATCTTTCTCTGCAGGATGGCAATCTCACGGTTTCTCCGAGCCTGCAGGGGCAGCAGAGTAAAACAATGAGAATGAAGAATCTCTTTAGTAATCTGCTGAGTAAAACCATCAGGGCTGCGTTTCCTAAAAGCATTGTAACCCTAAATTGATTGCAGCTCCATTGGTTTCAATGGGTCTACGATGTACTTTAGCTTACAATGCTTTTGGGAAACGCAGCCCTGTTCAGTTCATCTTGATTTACCATAAGCAGACGGATCTTCTGCAGCTTTTCTCTGTCTGCAGTGTACTGCTGATCAATCAGCATATTCATCTCCTACAAAACACACATGCAGAGGGTAAGTCTGAGAAACTAAACTAGATCAAATGTAACTGAGATAACGGATAAAGTGACAGAGCGAAAGAAAAGCTATTTCCAAACTAATCTTTGAGGGGTTTTGTCCAATATTTCATAACAGCATCCTAATACCAAAAACGATTGCTGCCTATGAAGAGCATTTCAAATCAATCACTTATGAAGTTTCATTTCAGTTAGGATGACTGTGTTGGCACCTTCTTCTCATCTCCTTCTTCTCCATAGTCCAGCTTCAGCTCTTCGATGTTCTGCTGCAGACGGGTCATTTCCTCCTATAATCACATAACTGTTAATGATACATTCATATATTCAATGCTACTAAACAAAAACCAAAGTCAACAGGGTTGGCATGATAACACACGCGACAGTGAGAGCGGAATGTTTGCTCTTGATGTTTGAGGTTTTCATTCATGGCCACCAAAGCACGAAGCTTCTCCAGTAACCTGAAAAATAAAATTAAAAAAACACAATACTTCAGTACAACGCATCCTTCCTAAGAATGCTATCATGCTGTTTGGCTTTAATTTTTTTAATCTGATTTTTATATGCTTTGGTGTTTGCGTGATGCCAAGCTGATTGTACAATGCTCTAATACGCATAACATACACAAGCAGGAAATAATCCATTTCTAAATATACTGAACTGTTTGACCCATGTTTACTGTTGTTCAGTGAACTTCATTTCAACAGGATTCCACACCATCCAGAATTTTTGCGAGGGCAAAAGATTGTCCCATGCATTGGTTTAGTAGTTGAACTGAAAAACATGGCTGCCTTCAACTAAACAAAAAGTGTAGCATGTCCAGTATTCATAAAACAGCACACTGCCAATTCTGGCTAGTTTGACATCCCATGAGGACATAGAAGAGGAATATTCATATGCGTTTTTCGTATCAAATCAAAATGCTTGCAACAAATGCTGTAAATCTTTTATGACGGATGAACGTTTCAGGGGCAGTGTGCAAACATGACTGACACAATGTGAGGTTGTGCATGAAAGTGCATTAATTTCAGATGAGAATCTTGAACCGTGAGTTTAGATAATTCCAGGTTTCTTGTTTGCTTACCCAGAATCTGCTTGAGACTCCACGTCCTCCAAAGAGTTCAGCTCTTTCTCAAGCTTTTCAGTCTGTGCTGTGGCCTAAAAAAAACACCACATATTATTGGTCCAAGTCAACCGGTTATCTGTCAGTATATGACTGTGCCTAATTCTCTCACCTCAGCTAGTTTGATTTTAGCATCCTCACATGCCGCTCTAGCTTCCTGCTGTTTGGATTGCAGCTGAATAAATCAAGAAACAAGGAAGACATAAGCAAACGGAAGAATCAATGACTATGATATCAGCTTTTTACAATACAGTAATGCGTAATGTGTATGAATGTGGTATTACCTCTTCAAGCTCTTTTGTCTTTTGAGTGATTTGTTTGTTGAGTGACGCCAGTTGACGCCTGTGTTGCTGCGCAGGTCCAAACCTTTCTGGCCGATCCTCCACAGAACGCTCCGTCTTTACAACCACACATAAATGTATAAGATTAGAATACGCTATACAACTTTTATTTTCATACAAATTACAAAACTGTTTTCCGGTCTCAAGTCATTGTTCTTGTTGTAAAAATAAAGGCACTGTTTCCTAGAGGTTCAGTTTTATCGCTGTTCACCTTCTCTGCATATTCAGTGGCAATCTGCTTGATCTCCTCAGACTGTAGTCCAACAATCTGCCCCACTGTGCTGGCTGACAGCTTCCCCTAAAACACACACACAGAAATAATATTGAGTTATTTCTCAAAATACTATTTTATGTTCCACCAAAGAAGTTATAACCATAGACATGTATAGACACCACATTGGACTCCACACTGCTGCCATCTTGGAACGATGAAGTTGACATTATTCACTATACTGTAGGTTCGCACAGAGCCGTTGACTTATTCTGTGCAGGTTGTGGCATCTTTTGAATATTCAGTGATTATATGGTGAATGACGTCAAATCAAGACCGCTACAATATGGCGGACAACTTACATATAGCAGCCCATAGAAACAGTCGCTAATGAAGCATCTACGTCTGAATTACATGAGGGCGAGTACGAATTTGAACTTGTAGGTGAACTATCCCCTTAAACTCTTTTGTGTTTTCAGTGTTTAGAAACGTACCTCCTCTGTTGCCATGGCAGCCATTCCAGTCATCAAGGCTTTGATTCTGAGCTGTAAACAAGGCATCCAGATTGGTTAATGGAACATCAGATAAAGAGTGGCTGAATAAGAACAACTGAGAGCGCTGTTTCATATGAACCTAACTGACTTCCTCTGCTGCCTGCAGGTCCTCTTCTTCAGACACCTGGGCCATTCCTGGAGGCACACCCTGCGCGCCCTGAGCCAACACCTGCTTCTGCTCCACTGCCTGTTAGAAACATGATCACATGATCAAACTAACAACCAATCAGATGCAAGAAAGTTCAGTGCCAAGCCCTACTGGTCCATCTGTGATCTATCAAACCCAGATGGACACCACAGAGAAAGTTCTAAGGTCAGTGCACACAAACTGAACTTAAACTAGCAAAATGTCCATTACTTTTTAAAGTTTGGCCATTTTCCATGGACCAGTGCTTTAAAGAAACCCTCTCTGACTGGACCTTTTATATGATATTTCAGTCATCTGATACTCACAGTGCCAGCTTTAGACTGTTTGCTGAAACCATAGCGCCTAGAAAAGAAAAAAAAACATAAAGAAGGAATTTGAAATGATTCAAGTTCACACTACAAACAAAATGCGGATCATTGCAAGAGTCGGTTTCAAAACACATCACACTACAGCCACAATGCACTTACACATGAACAATACATTTAGATGCAATTTGTGAAAAACAGCACTAGGGCAGATGCAAAAGTAAAGACATTAATGCAGCTGATGCAAAGCCAAATCTGGCCAATAGTTGATCTGTGTCACTCTCATTCCCAGAAACTCGTCATACTCACTGCATGTATTGTGATATGAGAAGGCATGGACTAATGAGTGAAATAAAAGAGAGACAGAAAGAAAAAGAGAAGCACATAAAGAACAAGATGATAGGAGCACAGAATTAATAGAATTAAATGCCTTTAATGGAGATTTTGTAAAAACCCTGAAATGCTGATACAATGTCAGGAAACAGGCCAGTGAAGATGAAGGAAACAGAAGAGAGGATGAATGATCTCCCCGACTGGTACTAAACATACTGGCGCAGTTTCCTGAACAGGGTATAAGACTAGTCCTAGATTAAAATAAATGTTAAGAGCTGTCTAAACTGGAAAAAGCTTGCACTGACATATCTTAAAATACATCATTGCCATTATTTGGTCTTAAAATGCTCACAGGTAATGCATTTTTGTGAGACATGTTTCTAAAAATTCTTTGATGTCCTAAATGAGCAAAGGTCTAGTCCTAGCTTAATCTAATTCCTATCCGGGAAACCGGCCCGCTGTATACTAAACAAAAACACCACACTTTTGGCAACATGACGTTTTCAAATCAAAGTGCCATTTCTTCAAACTCTGAATTTGTACCAGCTACATGTTGTCATACACTACCATTCAAAAGTGTGTTTTTTTTTTAAAGAAATAAATCATTTTATTGATGAAGGAAGCATTAAACTGATCAACAGTAACAGTAAAGACAATTTCAGCACACTAATAAATCATAATATATTAAAATGTAAAACTGTTATTTTGAAAATTATTACGTAATTGCATCTTTGCTGAGCAAAAGAAATTTATTTCTGAAACATTAGAGTACCCCTGATATAGATTTTTTGATATTTTAGCTGCAACAGCAATTTGAACTTTTGGAAACATTATACAGAAAATATGAGCAGTTCTCCACATGAAAGACCAGTGACTGGAAGACCAACGAGCTACTTCTTTTCTCTCCAACATGGTAAGAAGTTAAATTAAATGTGGAGGACGTTAACTGTGATGCGCGTACCAGGTGCGACAGAGTGCTCAGTTAAAGACACAGTTGTGTGATGTGATATTATGTCCCAAAGCTTGTCTACTCTAATACTGCACACTCAAAAGTGTGTACTTTTTCTTCACCAAAGGAGTTCATTCTTTAAAGGCATAGTATAAGATTCGCGTATCGTGTATGAACAATTCATGGTCGTTTTCCAAATAATAATGATCATCCCTGTCCCTTTGTTAGTGGGGACTAGAGAGAGCAGTGCACGTGCGTGTCATTATTTAGTCATTTAGAACGCACTTGTCAAGTGAAGCGATGTAATTTCCCCGTTATCTTCAGCTGGGATGTTCCTGTGATAAAGAAACGCAACACGTTTTAATGTCATAAATGTCTTTTTATTGTTGATAGCGTAACCGTTGCAAGTAAACATACATTTTAGATTTGATGTGTTTTTAAAATATGCTAATATATAAAAACTAATATGTATAAAACGTTTTTTTAAATAAAAGGATTTTATGCAATGCATCCGTCCCTTAACGAACCTGCTGACGCACACCGCAAAGTTCGTTATCACAGGAACATCCCAGCTGAAGATAATGAGGAAATTACATCGCTTCACTTGACAAGTGCACCTTTCATTATCCATAAGAAGGGTATTTTAAAAAAAAATTCTAATGTAGTGTATAAACAGCTCCTCAATCACTGAGTCGCTTTCAGCTGGACATATAGTAGATAGAGTACCTGCCAAACTCCAGCAGGGTAGAATGAACCCGAGACTCTTCATCTAAAAGCTCTCCAGCATCCACCTGCCGTTTATACCGCCTCTGAGGAGCATAAACCTCCTACACCGAACACAATTCATAAAGTAATCAACATCTCACAATCTTCTGTTATTAAATACAAGGAAGAAGAACTAACATTAAACTCAGCAGAGAGGCTACATTTAAACCCAGTCATCCAAACATTATCAGTCATGATGCTAATGTATAAAAGCTCAGCAGATACTTACACACACATTCACCACAGTACTGACGGCCCTCTCTTTCCTCAATTCAAACTCCTCATCCTGAAACAAACACATTTACTGAGACGTCAAAGATTACAGATATATTTGACACTTCACAGTGTATATACTCTGTAATTGTATTCCAGAATTGGCCTGTTGTCTCACCTCAGGAAATGCATGCGTTTTCTGGAACTGAGAAATGGAATATGATCTGACATAATCTCCCATCTCCTCCCGGGTTTCAATCGCCTTCTTTACAAGCCACTGTAGATGCCGCAAAAGATGCAATCGTAAGCGTTCAAAATAACGAGTCTCTATTTTTAGTATTAAATGATACTATAATTTTGGGGGTTCTTTTTTAGGAAACTGATGCACTGATAGCAAATACATTTATAATGTCACAAAAGAATTGTGTTTCAATACATTTTCAACTTTCTATTCATCAAAAAAATGAAAAAATATTAAGCATGGTTTACACACAAAAATATCAAGCAAAAAGCAGTTTTCATTGATAATGTTTTTAAGCACCAATATTAGTATGATTTCTGAAGGATCCGGTGATACGGAAGACTTAACATATAACATAACATTCAAAAAAATCAACAGTTTGTTACATTGTAATAACATTTACCAATATTTCTATTTTTATAAAATCATACTGATCCCAAGTTTATTGTAATACAGGTCTGTTAGATACGAAGGTCACCTGTACAACAGGAAAGATGTGGATGAAATCCAACCCTTGGATCTGATGAGGCTCTAATCGGTGAGGACACTTCATTTTGGGCAGAACTGACACAATCTTCTCTGTCAGAGCGCTTGGAAATAGATCATATACAGACAAACAGAATTTAGTTTACTCTGAACCGAAATGTTTCTGTCAGTTTTCATCAGTTTATTCTACACACTCACATTTTTTGACCAATGGTGGAATTTTCTTGGAAAAGCAGATCAACGTCTATGTCAAAGTTACATGTAGTTATACACCAGGTCATTCCTCCAACCACCTAAAGTACAAGCAGAGACTGTTCATAATTACACTAATGGTGTAATAAAACCAGAGTGTATTTTGATTGGTAGGCGTGGGTGAAGCATGACACACCTTATCAAAGGGTGACAGCCCCTTAATGCGTGCTCTGAAATAACCAGCAGCGAGCAACAGCTCCAAAATCTCAGCAAGCTTGACACTCTGCTCTTCGTCCTCACGTGTCTCCACCTGCCAATAACAGACATACACAAGTAAATATATTAAAACAAACAAGCATATGAAATAAAATCAGCTCACGCAGTATATCCAAAACTGCATCGATAAATTGTTGAATTTGCAGGTACCACATATATTATATTACACCTGTTATTTACTTAATGCATATTAATTGATATTACTATACATTGTATTACATTCTCCTCACAATATACTTCAGTTATATGAGAAAAAACTACTTCTTCACCTAGTAAGATTATTCACATATTAGGCTAATTGTATTGATTCAGCAAACATGTTTATCGTCATTTATATAAAAGTGTACTTTATGTCTCTTTGCAAGAAGAAAACAACAAGTATACGCTAAAGTGACTGGTTGAATGCATCTCTTTAAAAGCAGTAAAAGCTGACTGCAAACGCAAACATGCGCGTACGAGGGTTTAAGTATTTTGTTTGCAGTATTACCCTGATGAGATTGCCCTCCTGGTCATATTGGGCTCCGATTTTCGAGCCTGTTCTCACTCTCTGGAACACAGAGGTGGCCGCCATGATGATCAGATCACGATGTGTCACGTGAGAGGAGTCACGTGACGCAAACAATGTCACGGTCAGAACAGTTTGCTAGTAAAGAGTACGGCGCAAAATATACTGAACAGTCTCATTTAACGTCGCTGAGACAGTGCTGGTTTAAATATTTGTTTAATAAAGCAAATTAAATAAGTGAAGACTTATTTGTGTCTATCAGTTTTGGTGTTTTATGGCACGAGCTCATAGACGTGATGTAAACGTCAGTGGAAAGGCAAAGTGGCTGTTTAGTTAGAATTAAATTAGTTCGTTTTTAAGTCTTCATCTTTCACGTTTTCTGTACATTAAATATTTGTACTTCTTGAGTCTTTTTGGTGACTGGTTTTTTATGGACTACAATGACTTTGCTGGCCAGAAGAGTTCACTGAGGCCTCATGGGACCAAAACCCATGAGGATGCTGTCTGAATACAGCCTGTATTACCAGCTAAATTAAAGATTACACTGAGTGAAGCACTTATACTAAACAGATGTTATTGTGTGCTTTGTGTAAACGGGCCTTAAAGCCATGTTCAGTCAAGACGTTGGTCTTAGTGTTTTTAAACCAGAATGGTTTGAAGCAAGTATATATATATATATATAGGTTTTGACAGCATTTCCATGTTTTGTTTGTATTTCCTCGTTTGTAAGTCACTTTTCCCAAATGAATTTTATGTAAATATATATGTAAATGCATGCTGTGCTTGTTAAAGACTTCACCATTCTGTATATCCTTCATATCCTGCTGCTTTAGTATGCTTGACTGTCTAAATAGGTTTATAATTCAAGTAACTGGCATATAATTCAAGGACTGATATTCTAGAGATAGACTGTCAAGGGGTGTCCCTTAAGGCTGTGCATTATTCTGTCTACTTCCTGATTCTACTGTTTGTTTATTTATTGTAATGTACATTGTACAAATGGTGTCTTTTGCGTAATATTATATGTAGACGTTTAATATTTTATATGGCGTAAAATAAAAAATTGTGGATTGTTCATAATGTAGAGATTCTCTTTTTTTTTCTTTAATGTAGAATATTTTTGATAACCATTTTGCTGTTATTTTTGCAGGAGCAAACACACAGACTATTGCACCTAATGAGGCAGGAAAAGTGGGAGTGGAAAAGGGGGAAGGAATGAGGCAGAGGAAGGGGCGTAAGAAGGAGGCTGGCTATGCATCACAGTGGAAGGAGCCTGGACTGCAGCTCTGTTTTCAAAGCCCTTCGCACGCAGCAGCCACAGACACAGCCCATCCTCCCTGAGTAGCTCTTTCAGTTCCACCACATGTCAGTTTATCAGACATCCTTTAATCCGGTAAGTTCTCTTTAGCCTATTTTTCTGTGTCACTCCTCAGTATTTGCTTTAGCTGTCTGCAGCTCTCTTCTGTCTCTCTTTGCTGTGTGTTTACAACATTACTTTGTCAGCATTTACTGTTATTAGGGGCTCACGTCAGAGCATAGTATGGTTTTCATTTGCTCTAAGACTGCCGCAGTATTTTAGGATTGTGTGAAGGCACAAAAAAACCTGGCTAATGGCCTCATTTAGGGTTCAAATAGAAGTGAAGTCTGGTAATGCTTTACAATATCAATTTATTTAATGCTGAATAATTGCAGGAAAGAGCTAAATTAGATTCTGTTTTATCCACTTGGGATATAACAGAACACAGTGATGATGCCAGCAGAGGAGCGTGTGGATCTCAAAGACATATTTAGCCATGACTCATGACTCGGCTGAATGCACTGCTTTACTTCTGCCTGAACTAACATGTTTTTCCTTTGGGGAAATTAGCTAGAAAGTTGTCTCCAAAATCTAAAACAGGCCAAAATGGTTATGCAATCAGCCGATTTCCAGATTTTATTTAGCATGTCTGTGATTTACTGACAAAAATATTATGTTCTCTTGTTTCATCATAGTGCGTAAGGAGTGTAGTGAAAATCCTCAGTACGAATGGATCTTACTACCTCTTACTACAAACCTAATCTGAATTCTCTCACACATACAACTCCTCCAATTGTCAGTAACTACAGTATCAATTCATAATCATCCAAAACTTCCTGTATGGTGACAGCTTCCCATTAAGAAGCTACTATCACTACCTCAAACCACACGCATTAGCACCAGGTGAAACATTGATGTTTATTTGTGTCTGCAGAAAAGGTGAACTTTTAGAAAATGGAATCACCTCAAACATGTAAGTCATCTTGTCTGTGTGTGTTTAAAATAAGCTTGGCATTTCTGAATATTGCGAAAGCCCATTTCTCATTTTCTAGCAGGTGAACAGGGTCATCAAAACCTTGAAGCCATGAAGACAGGCATGTTTCTGCGCAAAGTGAAGTCTCGCATGTGGAAGCGCCAGCGGCACTACAAACTCCAGGAGGACTGCAAGACAATTGCATATAAATCCTGCTGGGCAATAAACTCTTATTCTACCTGTACGCCCTTATTGAGTTGATGTTTTTGTTTTAAATTCCCCCCGTAGTCATGTTAGTTCAGGTCTAGTCATAAACATGTGTAGAATTGATTGAAGATGGGCTAAAATATGTATGGACTGCCCAAACAAAACATATTATTACAGTAGCTGGAAGTCCAGAGCTTGTTTGCTTCCCTGTGAACAATAGAAAGCAAGAATTAATAATAGTAAGGAAGCTTATCTTTTCAAGCACTAGTTTACATTTTTGAAAACTCTAAGAAGAAGTGCCCTAAACAAAAACCAATGCTTGTATTGTCTGCTTTTTTTCAGTCTCCATCAGTGATGTAGAAGCTGTTCGTGAGGGACATCAGTCCGAGGCGCTCCTCGGGGTGGCAGAGGAGTTTCCCGCTGACCGTTGTTTCACTTTGGTGTTTCGTGGCCGGAAAGGAAACCTGGACCTGGTGGCTGAAACAGCAAAGGAAGCTCAGGCCTGGATTCAGGGCATCAGAGCCCTCATGGAGAACATGGAGAACATGGATGAGAGCACCAAACTTGACCAGTATCCTTGTGGAAAAAAATCTTAATTTCTGCCGCCTTTGAAGTAGCTTTTTTTAGTTAAAATATTAAGAAACAGTTTAATGGTTGAACAGGTGAATGGATGAAAGAATTAATAGATGCATGGAAGAACAGAAGGACGGAGTGACTATAGATATTTAAATAGATAGATAGGTTAATGATGTCTAGCTACTAAAGTCTAGATAACGTAAATTATCAGCCTAAACCATTCCACTCAGCTGGATCTCAGACTTGTTTTTGAAAGCAGATCTAAACAAGGATGGAAGAATTAATTTTAAGGAGGCAAAAAAATTACTGAAAATGATGAACGTGGACATGAATGAAGAACATGCAAGCTGTCTTTTCATGGTAATTATGAGTTGCTTGTGTAATTTTGGATCATAAATGCTCACCATGTCTTACCTCATTGTCATTTGTTAACGTTTTCTCACAGATGGCAGATAAGTCTGAGTCAGGAACCCTGGAGGGTCAGGAGTTTGTGGAGTTTTATAAAATGCTCACTGAGAGAACAGAGGTGCTGGATTTATTCCAGGATTATTCCAGTGATGGACAGAGTCTATCCCAGTGTGATCTGGAGGAGTTCCTGAGAGAGGAGCAGCTAGAGGGGGAGGGCAGTTATGAACATGCCCTTCAGCTGATCGAACGCTATGAGCCTTCAGAAACAGGTAATGATCCTTTATCGACTATTATACACTGTAAAAAAACGTAAAATAACAGACCATAAAATTATGGTAATTTTCCGTAATCAAAAACGAAACTATTTCAGCAGCTGGGACGCCACAATATAAAACATCACTTTCATTTTCATATCAAATTATCAAAAAGACTACAATACTGTTCCACCACATTTATTACTTAACACTGAAATATTACATTCTCACATTCCAGTACACAATTTTTACAGATTGCTTAATAAACACTTTACAACATATTTTTAGCAGTATGCATGTTGAGTAACTTCACATTGCCAAAAACAGTATGCAAATGTATTATTCTTTTTATACTATTAACATTACCACATAGATCAGAAAATTTTACTTTAAAAAAAAATAAAAAATAGTACATTTTACTTTAAATGTACAATTTTTCAACAACTTAGTATGTGTCAAGGGCCTAAAAGTCTAAAAAAGTTTTAATTATACTCTATTCAGTTTATTAACTGCGTAGAAATAGAGGGGTTGAGCAATTAAATTGCAAAAAAGTCATGTCATCATTATTTATACAGCACTTTTTACAATACAGATCATGTCAAAGAAGCTTTATAGTATTAAACACGAAAACCGTTGACATTCAGGGCTATAGAGGTCATCTCTCGGAGCTGATCCACTGTCTGGTCTGGACATGGACTGAATTCTGGATTGATAATCTAATCTGGATACAGTCTGGATCTGGGTGGCTTTAGTGACCTCAGAATAAGAATAAAATAGACTAATATTAGTGTAAATGCCATACAATGTAACAAGTAGGTGTTATTGGAGTGTTCATGGTTTTGGGTGGCCAAATTAATGCAGCCTAATAATCTTTGAAAGATTTTAATAAACAGAATTTGGTGGATGGTAATATAGTAGGGGATGTTCTGTGTTAATGTATACACTTACCCTTTACATAGATCTGGGACAGGGTCCTCGAGGTTCTTCAGACAGCATTACTCTCTGCATTTGAGGAACTGGTTCAATAACTGCACACATAGGATAAAAACAAGGAAACAAGGAAAACCTTCCTTTCCAAAAATATATAGTATATAAACAGAAACGAGTATCATTAGAATTTCTGCAATATCTATACTCCGCTGTGTGCCTAGAAGAGAGGTATCCTTCCGCTGCGCGGGATTTCTCTAGCTCCAGAATTTAAAATCTTTATAGTTATCATAAATGTCTGTTTATTTCAAGAAAGAATGATATTATATTATGATAAGACATTAAAATAAGTCATTCTTCAGGAAGGAATAACTACCTTGGGACCAGATATTTATCCTTTAAAAACACTATAAAAAATTTACAAAAGCAAGCCTGTTCAAAAAATGCATATTGATAAAAAAGCTATGATGTGAACAAGCTAAACTCTATATGGTATTATTACAGTTACAGGTTTGCCATGTTATTTTACATTGAACATGTATATTTATAGTCTATTTCATGTAATTTTACACGTTTCCACTGTATTTCAGAAATACGTAAAAAATAACAGGAAAGTCTGTAAAATTACAGGGTTCCTGTTTTTTTTTTTACAGTGTACTACACTCTTTAGTTATCTATGGAATGCCGTTCCATATTTGAGAATATGGAATTGAGAGAAACATGAATATATGGAATGAAAGTCTGAATATATAAAATGAAATGCAAATGCATGTGAATAAATGGAAACATTCCCTGAAAACAGGCAGTAATGACAGTGATGCGGTTAGGACGCACCGCTTTCATTTTATGTATTCAAGTTTCATTCTATATATTCACGTTTAGTTTTATGTATTCAGACTTCCATTCCATATATTCATGTTTCACTCAATTACATATTCTCAAATTTTCCTAAATGGCATTCCATAGTTATCATTTTTGTGATATATCTATTAATATAAAATCAATTTTGATCAATTTTAATGTAGGCACAATTAAATATTTAGCAGAACTCTAGCTTCCGAACATTTGCTTGGAGTTAGCTAAATATAATGTTTATATAGCTTAATTGATTTATTTTTTATAAATGATATTTTCTTTCAAAAATAAGATAAGATTGCATCTCTGACTTACTTGAGATCTTGATGACCGTTCTGATACTACAATAGACCATTCGGGGATCATATAGTCCCTGTTGAAGACCCTTGTACTTTAGATAAAATTAAAAAATATGATTGAATATGATTTGTTTGTCTGTTTGGGTGCTCTTTTAATAATGAAGTAGCTGGGCACTTAATCTGCTGCATGGGCAACAGTGAAGTAGTCCTTTACTCACGAGTAATGATTGAAGATTGAACAGATGCTTCATTTTGTCTCGTGGTACAGCCAGAATGAATCACGTGATGTCAGTCGATGGGTTCCTAATGTACCTGACGTCTCCTGAGGGATCCATCTTCAGCCCAGAGCGGCAGGACCTTTATCAGGACATGAACCATCCTCTTGCCCACTATTACATCTCCTCATCACACAACACTTATCTGATGGAGGACCAGCTAAAAGGACCGAGCAGCGTAGAGGCCTACATCCAGTGAGTTCTGCCTGTTTATCCTAATACAGCCATGTGCCTATACTTGATTTCTTTGATATCTTTAATGATATCTTTTGCGCAAAGGGGTTTTATGAGCATGTAAGTAGTAACATGTAATAACAATATTTGATCCACCTAGCTCAAATGTTACATTGTTTTATTTTTAACAAAATCTCCCCTTGTGGAATTAATTAAATCAAAGGTCATCACAGTCAGGTCAACTTCAGCCTGTGGCCTAGTTGAATGCATCACGCTTTGTTATCTGTGTTCATGACTGTGGTTGTGGTGCTGTGTTGAACCTCTGAAGGGCACTGAAACGAGGCTGCAGGTGTGTAGAGGTGGACTGCTGGAACGGATCGAATGGGGAGCCGGTAGTTTATCATGGACATACACTGACATCTAAAATTCTCCTCAAAGATGTGATCACTAGTATAGCAAAGTATGCCTTCAAGGTGATCTATATTTCATATATCAATATGAATATCTATGAATAATTATTGACTTTTGTATTATGGATATTAATGTCTATTAATGTTATAAAATATTGTTGTTGATTAATTAAAATTAAATATTATTGCGTTAATTTGCACAGATACCTAATAATCTATTTTCAGGTATACTAATCCTACGTCTTATCCTACTGTTAGGCATCTGAGTATCCACTCATTGTGTCCATTGAAAACCACTGCAGCGTAGAGCAGCAGGAAGTGATGGCTCGATATTTCAGAGACATTCTGGGTGATATGCTACTCACAAACACAGTAGATGGAGACTCCAGCAAACTGCCATCCCCAGAGGTGAGCTATTCAGTGCACTTAACTTACCTGCTCTTAATGACTTCTTTTTGGGAAATGTGCATGACTGCCATGGATATCAAAATACTCTATTGTCTTATAGTTTTGGTACTGGATGCTACTTTAATTGATTTATATATATATATATATATATATATATATATATATTTAAATGAGAAAAATGCTAAATAGCTTCAGACCTGAGTGTCTATATATTTTATTTCTATATTTTATAATAATATATTATTATATATTATATTAATAGGCACTTAAAAGGAAAATCCTGTTAAAAGGGAAGAAGATTGAAAATGAGTCAGAGAGCCCCACAGGGGAAGTCAGTGATGAAGATGAGGCTGCAGAAATGAATAAAGACAGTCCAGTAACAGAGAGTCCACCAGCAAATGGCAAGGTACCAGTGGAAATATTGAGAAACTGAGAAAAAAGCCTGTCGGTGCTTTCCACCCATTTTGTTTAACATTGTTTATAATTGTTTGTTTTTTCCCCTTATAGAAATCAAAACAAAATCTATGCAAGGAGCTTTCAGATCTAATGTTCTGTAAGAGTGTACATTTCCACAGCTTTGAGCATTCCCGCACCTCTGCTAAGCTTAATGAGATGTCATCGTTCTCTGAGTCGAAAGCCCGTAAATATTTAAAGGAAGCAGGTTAGAAATTATTTTTAAAAGAATCTTTATTCTTTTCCCTTTCTATATAAATACTTTGCTTTAAAGCCGATAAAACAGAAATGATAAGATCATGGGATCATAGGAATTACATTTCTTTTGTCTGTCAGGTTCAGAATTTGTGCTGCATAACACAAGGCAGCTGACAAGAGTGTATCCAAGTGGAATGAGGACAGATTCATCAAATTACTGTCCAGTAGACATGTGGAACATGGGATGCCAGATTGGTTAGTATGGTAGATATTGTATTACACACCATTATCACAGCACTACAAAGAGGAAGAATGTGAGCATGGCAGACTTGAAACCACTCTATGTAAAGAGGAACAGTTAATGTGTTGGAAAGTGGCCAGTGTATTTACTTTAATGTGTTTCTGATTCATAGTTGCATTAAACTTCCAAACAGCAGGGATGGAAATGGATCTCAATGATGGGTTGTTTACTCAGAATGGCTGCAGTGGCTACATCCTAAAACCTGAGATCCTACGCAAAAAAGAGAGACTCTTTGATCCTGAAAATCCAGAAGAACGTGATGATTACCACCCTCTACATTTTTATGTTAAGGTATTGAACAATACTTGTGCTTCCTCTGCAAGATTATTTTTGTTCATTCTTTCCGTTTTTATCTCTTTTTTAGGTTATTAGTGGACAACAGCTCCCTAAATTAAAGCAGAATGAATGGTCCATTGTAGACCCCCTGGTAAGGGTGGAAATTTTTGGCGTTCCTTTGGATCAAGCCAAACAGGAGACCAAACACATTGACAACAATGGTGAGGAAATTAAAATTAAATGGACTGAAGTGTTGCCAAACTACTCCAAGAGAGACTAATGGAAATTTTGCATGATACAGTATGTGTTTGTAACTTCAGTAATGTGGAAACAGACAGAACATGAAAGAACATGACGTGTTAAGTTTCACATCAGGAATCCTATTTATGTTCTCCAGCTTGCAGTGATTTTTATACTATTTTTCATCTGCACAGGGTTTAACCCACATTGGAATGAATCCTTACAGTTCACAATCCACACGCCTGAGCTGGCACTGGTGCGTTTTGTAGTTGAAGACTATGATAAAGCATCAAGGAATGACTTCATAGGGCAATACACTATACCTTTTACCTGTATTCAGCCAGGTAGGCATATCATAATATGGAAAAAAAATAATTAATTAATTAACTAACCATGCAAGCACAGCCTGTGTGTGAATGTTTCCAGACAGAAATCATTCATCAGTAAACTGCAATTTCTCTATTTTTTATTTTTTTTATACATATTACATTACTAGTATTCTTATTAGTGAATGAGGTCCTGTGTCTTTATGCCTGTTCTCTAAAATCACTGAAAACTAATGTGGCTTTCTTGCAAATAACAGAAAACTTCTTTTTACAGGATATCGTCATGTGCATCTGTTGTCCAAAGACGGAACGAGTCTCCATCCATCCTCCATCTATGTTCATATCAAAATCAGAGAGCTGTAATTCTTGGTGTTCACAATTCTATTTGTTTTATTTACAATACTTAAACATTTCCTAGACAAACCTGTAGACTGCTGTAAAAAAGGCCAAGAAACCATCTTGTGCTTTGCTTAAAAAAATACTTGAACAAATGCTGGCAATCACTTGAACAATCCAAAACATTATTATCTTACTTGCATTACAACAAAGCATAGCAACTAGCAATATTTTTAAAGAGTACCACTACATTATTTGCATGGTGTTAGTAGTGCCTTGTTGTCAAAATAGAACTAAGTATGGTGCAGAATTTTATTTTTACTAGTTATCTATGCAATCCTAAGTGTACTGTTAACCAACAAAATCAAATGCAAGGTTATACAGTCAGGGCAGAATATGTATCCTTAAGGCTGTATATTATCTGAATTAATGTAATGGAGCATGGTTTAAAGTAAATAACTACATATTGTCATTATGTATGTACTCATCCAAGTAAATCTTGTTTTTATCTTTGGAAATGCCATTTAAAGGAATAAACAGGAACAACAGAAATAAAGATATTGTATAAATGTTTATTCATTGTGGTTTGAATGAGGGTTATGATTATATTTAACACTTTCATAAGAGGAAGAATTGTCAATTGGATGCATACAGAAACACAGCTACACGTCCCCCGCATTTTCTTGTCTTTGTTCTTCTTCCCTAATCCAGGTCTTTTGTGTACCCATACTAGAGGCCTCTTGGTCTTTACCCACACCATCTTGGACAGGCAAGTCTGGGTGATGTCTCTGAAGGTGCTTCACGACCTGAAATTTCTGTTTTGCTCGATATGCACAGTGGAGGCAATAAAATGGCAGCTGGTTGGTGTGGGACAGGAAATGATGGCGGAGGCCCGCAGGCCAGCGGAACGCCCTTTGGCATATGGAGCACACATAAGGTCGCTCCTCGCTGTGCTTTTTCTGGTGTGTTTTGAGAAGGAAGCGTGTCTTAAAAGCCTTTCCGCATTTCTCACATATAAAAGAACGCACGTCCCTGTGGCGTGTCTCCTGGTGGATGCGCAGTGCATCGGCTCGGTTGGTGCGGTACTCACAGTCCTCACATGCATACGGTTTAGCACCTGTTGAAAAAGAAAGATAAACATCAAGGTGTGCAGGAACTCTACATTTAGCGTAAGACTATATAGCACATACCTGTATGTTTTGTCATATGATACTTCAGCTGATTGACCCATTTGCATTTGTAGCCACATTCTGGGCAGAGATACTTGCGTTCCTCCATGTGAATCCTCATATGATACTAAAATAAAGGGATACATTTAATTGTAAGCACCAACAGAACTGGACATCAAAAACCAAATACCCAAACCTTCAATCAATATCTTGGATAATAGCTCTTCATACCTTCAGTCTTGAAGGATCAGCACATGCATAATTGCACTTCTCGCAACGGTAAGGTTTCTCTCCGGTATGGATTCGAATGTGCCAAGTGATCTTCTGTCTGTTCCTGGTGGAAAACTCGCACTCTGTGCACTTAAAGAGACAGGTTCCTCCATGTGACCGCACATGTTGGTCAAACACCACTTGGTGAGTGCAAGAGAAACTACAGACAACACACTTTAGAGTTTTCTCCTCTGCTGGTCCATCTTCATGCTCGTCTAACATGTGCTGGACCAGCAGGAGTTTTTTATGGGTGCTGAAGGAACAAACCAAGCATTGATGGGTGATGGATACCTTGCTTGGTTTTTCTGTACCATTTTGTGGATCTTTTGCCTTGATTGCTGAATGTTCATGCTGCATATGTGCTTTGAGAGCTGCTTGGCAGCTGCAGGTGAAGCTACACTGGGTGCAAGACGAGCTGTTCGCATCTGGATGTGCTCGGTTGGAGTGCTGCCTCAAAGCAACCTCGGAGCTGAAACGTGCATTGCATTGGCTGCAATGGTAGCTAAGATCACCAGTGTGGCAGCTTAAGTTGTGTCTGTTAATGTCACTGAGGTTATAAGCTCTGTAGTCACAAAGTGAACAGAAGTGTGTTGCTTGTTTGTCATGAATGCGTTGATGGTGCAATCGTAGTCTGGATGTGGTGCCGAAAGTTTGGCCACAGAGTTCACAGCTATGCCTCCCAACACCTGTGTGCATAGACTCATGGGCCTCCAAACGGTACCGACGGATTGTGCTAAATGAACAGAAGCGGCATTGGTGAGGACGAACACCCTCATGCTTCACAGCAACATGCTGTGTCAGACAACGCTCTTGCTTGCAGGTAAAGGAGCAGAGATTGCACTGTAGGCTTCGGGATATTTTACCTCTAGCAACCTTGTCTTTCTTGTGACCTAGCATATGATGGTTGAGAGAATGTTCTGATTTGGCAACAAATGAACACCGTGAACACTGTTTTTCACCTGATTTTAAACAGCCCTTTATCTGATGACTTGTTAGAGCTCTTTTTTGGTGGCAGAGAAAAGGACAGTTAGGACATGAGAATCGAGGTTTGGGGTCTTGAGGTCTCTCTTCTACCGAATCTCTTTCTGAGTCATCTGCCCCATCTTCCTCCTGATCTGAGTCACTAGGATTATCCTCTTGCTCAAACTCCTCTCCTGTTCCAGACAAATGTACCTTATGGTTGTCTCCGCTGCATGTTGCACAATGGCGATCTATAGTGACTTTCCTAACAGATGAGAAAGCACATTTTCTGCAAGTGTACCTACCGTCATCTTCAGTATGCCCAGAGAACTCATTGTTTACTAAATCATCTTCTGCTAGCTTTTTTCTACTCTTGACAGTTGGCTGCCCTCCTTTGGTTGTCCTTGTCAGTGATTCAGTCTCATTTTCTACAGCAGTTATGGTAGGAGAAAGTGGGCCTCCAGGTTCAGGATGCACTGTGAGAGATCCTGATTTAAAAGTTGCATCTATAGATGCATCACTCCCTGAACTACCAACACAACTTCCTGATGTACCAACAGTGCTAGCAAAATCAAACTTCTTTTTGTGCCTCTGCATTGACCGGCACTTCCGCAGGTGGGTGTTTAAAGAACGCTGCTGTTTAAACTGCATGCCGCAGGTCTGGCAGTGTAGTTCTGCCTTCATGACTTGGCAGGATGACTTGCAGTGCCGGATCAAAGCTGTCTGCTTTCTGGTCACATAGGAGCAGCGGCTACACTGATACATATTGCCCCTTGTCTGGACAACAAGCATCTGCACCCTGCCCTCTAGAACAAGAGCTTCAGCCTGGTCTTTATCCTGTTTTCTCATGACTTGCAAACGAGTCTCAGAAGCTGAGGCCTCTACAGATTTCTCCTGGTGGAGACCCCCAGTGCTACTTTCAGTTTCTGTCACAGGTGGCAGGTCTTCATAGTCACTTTGATCTTCACAGTAAGCTGCATCATCATCATCATCGTTATCATCAGCTGATGGTTGTGGGACGTTCTGGTGGACTGAGTGCAATGTGTGAGATTCAAAATCAAATGAGGTGTCATCGGTAAATACTGAGGTGACAGTATTTACTGTCTCGGCAAGGATCATTTGTGTGCTGCTCTGGCTGGTTTGGGAAGCAAAAAGTGGGGATTCACACTGTTCTTCATCAGCTGGGTGCCTTTCAGAAAGATTACTTGCTTCTACTCCTGCAGACTCGATATCAAGACTAGCCTGCTGTAATAAAGTTATTTCCTCAGGTCCTCCAATAGTGGCTGCTATTGCTTCATTCTCATTATCATTTACAGACATGTCTTTTGAATCATTAGCACTCCTATTAGACTCTTTTGTATTAACAGTTTCTTCTCTATATTCTGAATTTGAAGTCTGATGTACTGTGTTTTTTGAGAAAAAGGTGTGCGTCAAATCTGCAGAGCTCTGCTCTTTTTCTTTCTCTGCATATTTCTCAAGCCATCCCACATCTCCAGGCACATATCCATGGGATTTCTTTTTGTGCAGGAACAGGCTGGTGTTGCTAAATGTGGTGTAGCGGCAGAGTGCACAGCGAAACATGCGCGTCCGGGTGTGCCTGCAGTTCTCATGGCTATGCAGGGCCTGCCGGTACTTTGTTGTGTAAGGGCAAAACTTGCACTGGTAAACAGGAGGTTGTGGATCTGCATTTATTGAGTGCTTGAGCTGCATATGGCTGCGCAGTTCAGCCTTTCTCTTGCAGGAGTATGCACACACCTCACAGATCAAGAATTTTTCTTGGTGACGGAGTTTATGGCTGTTCAGCTGGTCAATGCGATGGCAACGATATGGACACTGATTACATTTGTACCTGAGAGAGAAGAGAGGCAGGTGAGTAAACAAAAATGTTTCTTAGTATTAGGATATTTTTCATTTCAGTCAAGGAACATACCTTAGATCTCCTGCGTGTTTACGCATGTGGACACTAAGGTAGTGCTTCCATTTGGTAACATATCCACATTCTGAGCACATGTGCTGTTTGTCATTCGAGTGCGTCAGCATGTGCTTTGAAAGGTAAGTCTCATCACGACATCTAAAGTCACATAGTGTACATTTGTGGGGCTTTTCACCTGTAAATGCAAATGTTATCCATCTATCAATGGCCACTGAGTAATTCATTCAAAAATCATCATTTTTGTCATCATTAATTTTATATTGCTTAAAACCCTATTAAACAAATTCTCAGTGAAATGCAAACAAAGATGTCCAACCTGCTAGACTAGGCTTTTGTGCAAATGCTATGAAGCAACATACGATGCCTAAATTTCATTAGGTTCCTCACAAAAAAGCTAATGTATTATTGTATTGTTTTTTTTTTTACAATACTTGAAATATATCTCACAGGTTGTACGGACTATATTTGTTTTAAAGGAATTTTAGCAACCAATCGTGATCAAAAAAAAAAAACAATACAGAGAATAAATGACAAGACTGAAAAAAATGATGACCAAACATTAATTTCTGAGTGAATAATACCTATAAACACAAGTTGAACAACTGAATATCTTACCAGTATGCATCAACATGTGCCTTTTCAGGACTCTTTTGTGAGCTGTTATAAAGCTGCACTGCGAGCAGTGGTGTGTCTTCTCACTGGCATGAAAGTGACCAACATGTTGATCAAACTCTACAGGGTTGAGGGTTGAGAAAGGGCAGAAGCTACAGTTCAGTTCTTGACTCCCTGGATGCCCTTGTCTTTTGTGCTGCTGAAAAAGGCTCTTATTCGAGCATGAGAACTCGCAGTGGGGGCAGTGATAAGCCTGATGCGTGCGGAAATGTTTCTCCATGTCTTCCAGGCTCCCGAAGAAGGCGCCGCAGGCATGATGACGGCACTCGACGGCCTCAATTTGGTGAGCATCTAACGCATGCTTCTGAAGCAGCTTCTTTTCTGTACACTGAAATGAGCAGCCTTTATGGAAGCAAAGCATCGGCTGTCCGTTTCGTGTCTTATTGTGAGACTTCATATGGCTCTTTAATGCCTGACTCTGACCGAAAGTCTTGTGGCAAGTTGGACACTTAAACAGCTCTCCGATGGGAGCGTCATCTTCTTGATGCCCATGCACGCTGGTAAGGTGTCGTCGCAGAGAGTTGCGTTCCACCGCTCCATACTCACATAGATGACAGCGGTGCAGTTTCTGTCCCGTCTCTCTTAGCATGTGGATGCGTAGCTTACTCTTGCTGGTGAAGTAGTGTTTGCAGGTTAGACACTGCAGACTGGGGTCGGGAAAGTGAATACGCATGTGTTCTATCAAATGGGAGCGCGTCTTGAAGCAGCGTCTGCATTCAGAGCAGATGTGGGTGCGAAACATGTGTTCGGTGCCCTCTGCAACATGTCCCACTAAACAGAAAGATGCCTTAAGTCAGACCTGGGACCTTTTTAATTACAACATCTCTTAACAATCATATTTACCTTTAGATAAAGGCTTTTCTTGGCTAGCGGTAGTACATTTTTTCCCCTTTTTTGGTGATGTTTTGTTCAACTTTTTGGTTACTCTTTTCTTGCTTCTAGGTTGTACAGCCGCATCCGTCCCCTTAGGCTGAGACAATGCTATATCAGAAAGGAAATAATAAAATTATCATTATCTGTAAGCTGATAAAGACATTGAATTCATGAATTTTATTAATGGAATGTTATTGTCAGCTTATCAAAAAAAACTCTTCAGAGGTTACCCTGTCTTATGTCATTTTGCAGTAAAGACATCATATTTATATACAAGTAAATAAACATCAAACATTGATCTGAGGAAGAGACACATAAGAGAGATGTAAATCTAGTAAAATCCAAAAAGTAATCCAATATTCCAGAGACCCATGCACGCCAAAGGACAATGTCTTACTGAATATATAAATAATGAAACATGGTTTTATATGTTTTGTTGTATTTTACCTTTAGATGTATCTGCTACATTATTTTCTATATGCTTGAGTTGTTCTGCATCACATCCAGGCTCTTGTTGGTCCATGCTTGAGTCAAACTCGACAGGACATCGGTCAGTGAGCGATAAAATCAACTCTAGAGAGAGGTCAAACTCTATTACAGCATCAGGACCATTAAATGTTTCCGTCTCCCTGGGCAACACGACTGTTCTACATCACCAGTGAGGTCAAAATGTGATTAACTGACTCCTGAATTTGAAATGTGTCAGTGTTTTTATCTGTTAACATAAATAACATGAAGCAACTAATCCAGTACGTTAAATGTTGTGTGAACATGTTTTGTTGGAGAAAAAAAAACTCATTTCGGACCTTCTGCGCAGAGGTTCGCGTTTCATTTGCTCTGATAAACAACGCATCCTCAAGAAACAGCAGATGTGTTCAAATAAAGCAAGCTACGCGAATATAGTCATCACCAAGAGACTAATAAACGACATAATACATTAATACTGTATTATGTTTACACACATTATTTATGACTTCAGTTATATTAAAAAAAATACCTTCACTTTGTGGATGGAAAGAATGTAAGCGGCGTCGTTTCTACGATTTTTCTGATCAGAGAGGAAAACGAGTTCTGACATAATTTAGTAATATATCTTATAATTAGCGATATATAGGTGAGAATAATCCATTTTAAAATACACAAAATCTACATGCAGTTATTTGTAAGAATACATTTTCAAAACGCGACTGCGTCGAAAACATTCACGGCGGAACTATTAATGTGAAACACAATTCACACGGAACTATTTTCCTGAACAACGGAAACAACACAGAGGTCGCCATGTGATTTGCTTATTTCGTTTCAGAGAATCGGTTCTTTTGAACAGCTCGTCTGAAAGAACTGGTTCAAAATAAAGCGAATTTAATACAGGGTTGATTTTTGAATTGGTCCAACCGAGTCATCGAAAAGATTCGAGTCACCCAAAAGAACGATTTGTTCAATCATCACTGAGAGTCTACGCTGGGTTAATGTAGAAAAGGTCTGCTTTATTACTTCTTATTTGCGTATTCTTCGGCTATTGTAAGCAAACTGAAAGAATGTTTTTTTTGTGTGATATTTACTCTGCCGTAAGTATAGGGAGTTTTTAAATGTGCATTTATTTAAGTAAAACATAGACCTGGTCAGTGACAACGTCCCATAATGTCTTATCAGTCTCATCCAAATTAGGACGAAAATGGTTTTACCTCCTCTGCTGTGAAGACAGGCTACACATTGCAAATGAAGGGACAAAAAAAGCTTTTCCTGACTGAATAAGAGATTCTGAAGACACCTTCATCATGACCCTGTCAGATTTTTTGGGAGCCCTGAAGGACAACCCTTACTTTGGGGCAGGATTTGGATTAGTTGGTGTTGGCACAGCACTTGCAGTTGCCAGAAAAGGAGCACAGGTTGGCATGATCTTCTTCAGAAGACATTACATGATCACGCTGGAGGTCCCAAGCAGAGATAAAAGTTATCACTGGCTCTTAAGCTGGATCACTAAACATGCCAAACACACCCAGCATCTGAGTGTAGAGACCTCATACATGCAGCATGAGAGTGGACGAGTCCATACACAGTTTGACTTCCATCCGAGTCCAGGCAACCACATCATCTGGTACGATCAGAATACATTGTGATGTTACTTTGGGCAGTTTACATACAATGCGATGCTGATTCGACTTTCTCTCAGAGGTCGATCCAGCACATAGTTATCCAGGTCTCTGACTGAGGCTTTTTGTGTTCTCAGGTATGGCAGCAAGTGGATCAGAGTGGAGAGGACCAGAGAGAAGCAGATGGTGGACTTGCACACAGGAACGCCCTGGGAGTCCGTCACCTTCACCGCTCTGGGCAGAGATCGGCAAATATTCTTCAACATACTTCAAGAAGGTATAAGCAGATAGATGTTGTTTTATTAGTTTTCCACTTATTCAGCAGCGTTGTGTCGGCACCTGCTGTGAGTTTCACATATATAGTAGACCATCAGCTGAATTTTCCAAAGATATGTTGCGGTCTTAATGGCTCTGATTCTGTGTCTGTGCAGCACGTGAACTAGCTTTAAAGCAGGAAGAGGGCCGAACTGTGATGTACACTGCACTTGGAGCGGAGTGGAGGCCGTTCGGGTTTCCAAGGCGAAGGCGACCTCTGTCTTCAGTCGTGCTGGAGAATGGTGTGGCGGAGAGGATAGTGGATGATGTGAAGGAGTTCATTGGCAATCCTAAGTGGTACACTGACAGAGGTGAAAAAAATGCCTTCACACCTCTAATCTAATGCGAAATCGTTATAATAATAAATAAAAGGGTTGTTTTATGTTCAAATTCATATTTTTTCCCAATTTTATTGATGAATATGTTTCAATCAGGCATTCCATACAGGAGAGGATATCTGCTGTATGGACCCCCGGGCTGTGGAAAAAGCAGCTTCATGTAAGCGCAGTTGCTTTGTTTGTAGTAGACGTTACTATGAATAAAAATATCTAATAAAGTAGATGCAGACAGACAATTAATATCAATATAAATATTACCAAATCGTATAGGACCAAATTAAATTCATCTATTCTATTTCAAATAAGTCCTATTATTTTAACTTTCTATTCATCAAAGGATCCTTTCCATTAAAAAAAAGTACAATAACAATAAATGATTTCTGAAGGATCATGTCACACTGAAGGCTGGAGTAATGCCTGCTGATAATCAGCTTTTCCATCACAAATAAATTGCATTTCCTATTACGATAGGAAATATTATGTACATCTGTATGTATTTATTCCCCCTATAATCTATTACTAGACAAAATGCAATAGTATGCGTTGCTAATTTTATACCGCCGTGCAACAACCTTTTTTTTTTTTTAAATGGTATAATGTATTACTGCAAGTAAGCAATCAGTTAAATGTCAAATTTGTAGTCCCAAGTACCATTACCATTCTTGTGGTGTTTCAGAACTGCATTAGCAGGCGAGCTGGGATACAGCATCTGTCTGATGAGTCTCAGTGACCGCAGCCTGTCTGACGATCGCCTCAATCACCTGCTGAGTGTGGCTCCACAGCAAAGCATCATCCTGCTAGAGGACGTGGATGCAGCCTTCGTCAGCCGAGAGCTGCTGCCCACAGAGAGTAGGTCTCACAGACTGAGTTCTCACTGTCTGTTTGGAATATAATGTTATTACAATCACATGTGAAGAATTACGATAGCCATGACATCAACAGCACCATAAAATATTTCTACTCTTGTTGATCTAGTTTATTTGTCGTTGCCGTGTTTTTTCACAGATCCACTGGCCTACCAGGGCATGGGAAGACTCACTTTCAGTGGACTTCTGAATGCTTTGGATGGAGTGGCATCTTCAGAGGCCCGAATTGTGTTCATGACAACTAATTTCATTGAGAGGTAAAGATCAGTACTGCAGCTTGTTCATTGTGCCTTCATACTGTAATGTAAAATTCTTGTCGTCTTGCCCTTTTGCCTCTAATACACAGATTAAGAAACTTTTGTTTTACAGCTCAAGATAAGCAGATTTGAGCAGATAATTGAAGATTTATCAAAATGTGTATTGTATTTTATATTTAATAGATAAAATCAATATAATAATCAATATTATGTAAATCATAAAATGTCAATAATATGTTTAGTTAAGTTCCCAGGAACACCTGTGTTTATTCTTCTTATAACACTATCGTTCTTCCTCTGTGTGCTGAAGACTTGATCCGGCTCTTGTCCGACCTGGCCGTGTTGATCTGAAGCAGTATGTGGGCTACTGCTCTCACTGGCAGCTGACTCAGATGTTCCGGAGGTTCTACCCTCAGGAGCCTGCAGCTAAGGCTGAGCTGTTTGCAGAGCAAGCGCTGGCGGCACACACAGAGGTCAGCGCCGCACAGGTGCAAGGACACTTCATGCTCTACAAGACAGACCCTGCTGGCTCCATCAAAAATATTTCAGAGGTGATGGAATGAAGACTATACAGACAGTACAGACCGAGTGGATGATTAACCGATGAATCATTTTGTGAAATTTACACCTGGATGAAGGCTTTTCACACACTGGAGTAATAAAGCTCAAAATAATTCTGAGGATTTGACTATTTCTTCTACGCTGCAAAAAAATATTTTCTATCTTGGATGTATTTTGTCTTGTTTTTAGCCAAAAAAAAAAAAATTAAATCAAGAAGGATTTTGCAGACAACTAAAGATTATTGTCTTTTTAATAAAAAAAGAAGTCAAAATTAAGTGAGTTTTTGCTTAAAACAAGATCTGCCAGTAGGGGTAAGCAAAGTAATCTGATTATTTTGCTTGTTCTAAGTAAAAACCCACTTGGTTTTCCTGACAACAAGACAATACGTTTTACTTATTTAGCAATACCTAAATAAAAAAGGATTTTCTAGACATTTTAGCTGGAAACAAGACAAAAAATCTAAACCATAAAAGCATCAGTGTATTGTTACTTTTATTGGTTAAGCAACAACAGATGTACTATTTATTACACACGAATTGTCTTTCCTGTGGTTTACAGTAATATATTCCTTTTGCAGTAAATCGCTGTCCTCCTGAGATTTGCTTTGTGTGTATTGAATCATGTCCTGAAAGCAAGACTTTTACTTCACTTAAAGCGACTTTTTTTAAAGCAACTCTGTAACATCAATATTACATGCATTATCTAATCTTTTAGGTGACTGAAAGAAAATTTACTAAAAAGCAAATTTCTTTGAAGGAAAACAGCCGTTGTAAACACAGGTATGTGATTATGTAAAAACCTTTTGTTTGTGCTTGTTCACTATGCCCTGTGGGAGTTGGAAGAAAGGTGAACGTTAAAGGGATAGTTCACCCAAAGTAAAAATGGTCATTCTTTCCTCGCCTTTAATGTGATTCTAAACCTACCTGACCTTATTCCTTTTGGTGTAACGCACAAAGAGAAATTTAGCAGGGCGTTCACATTGCTGTTATTTAAAAAGAATGGGGACCAGGAACAACATTCCCTTTTATTGTATAGAAAAAGAGCAGCCTTTTTCTTACACTGAGGAAAGACAAAGGTTAAAAATGACATGAGGGATGTAAATGAAATTTTCCAGTTGATGCTACTGTTCTTACATTATCATTATGTGCGTTATAATGGTGCTTCACCTTTAAAAACATGAATCCACACAGAGTATTAAATTACAGCAGATAGTGAAGGGTTAACTAGAGAGGCTTTGCCCCACCTCCCTCTCACGTGAAAGAGAACCGATGTTTTGCCTCACTCTGCTCTCTACTTCCATGATGGCTGTTCGTCTTGCAGTGAGCTCTGGAGTAAAAAGGATCAGATTTGGTTTTCTGAGGCCTGTGACATTGGCCACGGACATCAGGAGAGGGGCAGCAGGTAATGCTGCTGCTTCTGTCACTGTCCAGGACAGCCACGAGAAGCTTAAGACTGTAGCTGACCTCCCAGAGATCAAAACCTTTAGGATGATGTACAGACTGATCTTTAAACGTTACCTGAATCGCATGCATGAGCTGCAGGTACAGAAAGATAAAGTTGGTTTATCATGTGTTTGTAAATGATTGATGTCTCCCTTTATGTACTCAAACTGTCACTGTTTTACTTTTAAGGACACTGAATAGTCGGAAACAACTGTCTTGTATAATTGAACACTTTTAAATAATTCAGTGTACCAGTTGTGATCACAGTTTGATGTTTATTTGTTGCTCAAAAACAATGTAGACATACAAAGCAATTTATCTCAAAGTCAGCCAGATATTTCTTCATTAGTACCTGTTTGTTTTTCACCACTTGTTTTTTCATCTCTCCAGTTATATGAAAAACGGCTTTATGGCCCTTTGTACAAAGTGAATGCTGGAAACTTCCAAGCCATTGCTGTAAACAGTGTGGAGTTACTGGAGGAAATCCTTAGAAAAGATGAGAAGTTTCCTTCCAGAGGAGACATGACTTTGTGGACAGAGTACCGTGACATGAAAGACATCGGCTACGGCCCTTTCACAGAGTAAAAGCATTTGATACAGTTGTTTGGGGTCTGTAACATAGGTTTTTTTTCTGTAAAACGTAATGCAAGTCTACTCATATCTGGAGATATTATAAGGCCAAAGTGCATTTGGCTTATGTAGTGCTGTATATTGTTGCCCTGCTGAAAAGAATATGTTCTTTAACAGAGAAGGAGAGAAATGGTACAAACTACGGACAGTGCTGAACAAACGCATGCTGCATCCAAAGGACTCTGTTCAGTATGGAGATGTGGTCAATGCAGTGGTCACAGACTTCATCAAACGCATTTACTATCTGCGGGAGATAAGCCCCACTGGTGATCTGGTCTCTAACTTGACCAATGAGCTTTATCGCTTTTCCCTTGAAGGTATTTCTTTTCCATTAGTGCTTGAAATGAGATAGACCACAGAACATATAATTTACTTACAGATTCCCAAGGTTGTAACAGATTTGTCACATCGCTAAAAGCCAACTTGACTCTACTGTGTGAATGAAATATGTAAAAAAAAAAAAAAAAAGGCATGTATCACTATTTGTGTGATAATGAAGACGAAGGCGTGTGGATCCATATGCAGCATTTATTTAGAGCAAGGTCGTACAGGCAGGGTCAGAATCAGCAAACAGGTGCAATATGAGCTAGGCAGAGTCAGTCAAAAAACAAGTCAATGGTCCGGGTAGTCAGAGAACAAAGACAGGGTGAGGTAACAATTCAGGGTCGGTAAACAAGAATACAAACGGAATAAATGCTCAGAAATGACTTTGCGACAGTTGTTGTTCACAGCTGTCTGAATCTGGTTTAAATGCTGTGGTAAGGTGAGGCTGTGGCTGATTGTGAGGAGGTATGAGATTTCAAGTCTGCCCTTTCGGGGGTGGAGCAGGTGACAGTGACGCCCACCAGGGTGGTACGGCTGGCCCGGACTGGACCGGACCACGACTCTCCAGGCCATGATTCGGGGTTTGGACCTGAAAACGGCTCTCTTGGCCATTACTCGGGAACAGGACTTGACAATGGCTCTCCTGGCCGTGATTTGGGGCTTCATGAGGTTCATGAATGGGCATGTGTGAGCTGAGTGTTTCGGATAATCCTCCTCGATCTCCTCGAAAAAAGATCATAAGGCATAACTCACTCATGTTAGTCTCATGTGCAAGGTCCACGAAATCCATCACATATTCCTTAATGGGTCAGTGTTCCTGACGAAGGCACACAATAGGTGCTGTTGCACTATGGTGGTGACCACGTCTCAGGCTAAAGCTGCTGGATCCTTTAGTGGCGAAGTCTTCTGTGATAATGGAGATGGAGGAATATGGGCTAGGCAGAGTCAGAGTCAAAAAACAAGTCAATGGTCAGGGTAGGCAGAGAACAAACACAGGGTGAGGTAACAATCCAGGGTCGGTAAACAAGAATACAAACAGGGAATAAATGCTCAGAAATGACTGCTGTGCAAATCACGACTTCGCGACAGTTGCTGTGTGAATCATTTATAAACATTTCTAAATAGAATAGTTAAAAGTTATATCATCCGTCTGGAATAGAATAATACAATTATTTTGAGGCATTCTACCTAATCCCTGAAATAGTGCTGAAATAATGCATCAAAAGCAGTGATCATCCATACAACAAAAATTATAGATTTTACCATGGCTAAAATGATCATACATCTATATTTATAAAACAAAATGTTGTCTTTATATTATTATTGTGTAATTAATGTGCATGTCAATATTTTAACACATTTTCCATTTTAGTCCTTTACTGATCTTTTTGTAATTCAGGTATCTCATCCATTCTGTTTGAGACACGCATTGGCTGCCTGGAAA
>JAUYWG010000042.1:16216299-16237127 GCA_034779775.1 Enteromius afrohamiltoni
GGTGAACTTTCACTTTGTGGAGAGACAGAAGACATCTTCTGAACCATAGCTAAGGAATACCACCATTTCAGCAAGATATATGCTGCTTGTGTACTCAGTCTTGTGAATCTGTCAGCTATTTGACATCTGTCTGCATATAATTATTTTGTGCTTCAGAATATGTAATTTTAAGGACTCTGTATAACAATGTGAAAAAACAAAAATTTTCTCAACCAATTTTTGTATAACTTTTGCCAGTAAATTGTTGTGAATTGTATTTCATATTGCGGATATATGTATTATATGAACCTAAAAATCAATTAAACCTTTCAGTGAATCCAAAATCTCTCTTTTATGTTCAGGAGGGGGAAATGTGAATATTTATAATTTACCACCACAACATATAAATATTGGAAAGTAACTGATACTTTGATGAAAATTATGCAATTATGCAACACATTAATAAGAAAAATAATATATCACCTCAAGAAATAATATATCACCTTTAACACACACACACTAGTTTCCATGTTTTGTAGGACATTCCTAAATGTTTTTTACACTGCAAACGTATCCTAACCCTACCCCTAAACCACTTTAAACATTCTGCATTTTACCTTTTTGACTTAGTCCTGAAGTTGTGACGACTTCGTAGTATTTGTGCATACCTGTTGTCAAATCTGCGTATTATAAAACCTAGATGGATATTTTTCAAAGGCTCATACAGCACTGCGGTTCATCCAATGATGTGATGCTCTTGGCTGCCTGTAGAGGCCGCCGTCGCTCGAAACTCTCGATGAAGCGAGGCGCCGCCAGGTCACGAAGAAGAGAAATCAACATCCGGTCCGAGTGTTACGAGAACAGCACCGAAGTATTTACAGTTATTGTTTTTTTTTCTCGATTCGATTGTTTTTGACTGTTGTATATATAACGCGGAAATATGAAGTACATCTATATGTTATTAGCGTTCAGATGATTGGTTTGCGAAGTTAACACGTACTTGGAGCTCAATACTCAGCATGCGTCTTTATGAGCTCTTAAAACATGTTTGGGTTTGCACATATTATGCAAATACTGCTTGTTACATAACGTTTAAACTTGGTTTTAGTTAAGCTGCAAAGCTAATTGTTTTGTATTTTTGTTTTAGAGGGTTCAGAAGACGTTGGTCATGACCAGCTGATGATTTACTTCGTATCACATTATTAAATCTTAACAGTTGCTGTTCCAGCCGTCATGAATCCTTCAAACTTCTTTGGTAGACCAGAAACTGCCTTCCAGGCACCGAGCAACACTAACCAACCTGCAAACCCATTCCAATCCTTTGCCCAGCAGAACCCAGCACAGGGCCTTGGTTTTGGACAGCCCTCTGCTTTTAGCCAGCCAACTTTTGGCCAGCCAACGCCACAGCCGTCTGTCTTCGGCCAGACACCTACTTTTGGCCAGACCGGTGGGTTATCACAAGGATTGGGGCAGACATCTTCTTTCTCTTTTCTGGGAACAGCCCCGACCTTTGGGCAGTCGAGTTTGGGTCAAGGCACACTTGGATTTGGACCACCACCACCTTCATATTCTCAAGCTACAGGACAGAATCAGATGTCTGCTTTTGATCAGACCTCTGCTTTTGGCCAGCCTTCCGCATTTGGTCTTTCCTCCACTGCCTCGCAATCTCTGACCAGCTTCAGCAGCACTATTACCAACCAGCCTAGTTTTGGTCAGCTTTCTGTACCGACTGCCACATCCAGCTCTACAACAGGGGGTAGGACTGATAATCCAACTGTTGGGAACCAATTTAGTTTCAAGCCACCCAATGATGCCGTTTTCAAACCTATTTTTAGTGTCAGCCCTGAACCTCCCAGCGCAAATCTGTCTTCAGCCTCAGAAACTGTTGGATTGTCCAAACCTTTAACTAGTACTATGGAGAATTCCTCCAGTGGTTCGCTGTTCTCATGCGTCAAGCCGAGTGCTCTGGGCTTCAGCTTCTCACAGCCAGCAGCAGCACCTTCTGTCACATTTTCTAATGCTAGTTTTCCACAAAAGGAGACGCTCGGTGGTGGCAGCAGCATTCAGTTCACCTTCTCTCAGCCAGCCAACCCTTCTAGCAGCAGTACACCTGCTTCTCAGCCCACGACTCCATCCACGTTCAGCTTCACAGCACAGAGCATTCAGTCTCAGTCAGAAAACAAAATACCTGCGTTTGGTACTGGCACCTTTGGATTTGTGATGCCTAAAACGGAAGCCCCACAAAGATCGGAGGATAGAGCAGTTGATGGACAGAGCAGTGGAGGAGAAACGGCTTTTGTGGGATTTGGCATGAAACGTAAAGAGGAGCTGGTTGATCCAAATGCAGCTAAAAGCGATGGTAATGAAGCTGGGCCAGAAGGACCAAGACAACCCGCTAAACGCCCGCTGCTGAGAAGTCGTGGCCTGGCTGGAGGCCTTTTTCGCAATGCATTGTCTGATGTAATAAAATCCAAAGTCAGTCCAGTGAAGAGAGAAGATCAGCTTCCAGATAGACCAGATCCACCTGGTCCATGCAGTGATGTGGCCCCTACACCTTCAAGATCTCAGGGTCCCACAGTGCTGATAAAACCAGAGGAAGTTTGTACGTTACATGTCTTGTCTTGTGATTTTGTCCAAACGCACACCAATGTTGGAATTGGATTATTTCCCAAAAAATCATGCATCGTTAAATATTCAATATAGACTAAATCTGATAAATGTAAATAAATATTGAAGTTATTTTCAAAATAACATCTCTACTATTATGATCACTTGTCTTTGCAGCACTCAAGCCTGAAGCACAGACACACACTCCAGGTAGACGTGCCTCTAGAAAGGAGAGCACAGACAGTTTGGCTGGTCTCTCTCCTGCTGATGCCACTATAATACAGTGCAAAGGTATCCCGCCCAACCTCAACAAGAAAGACCTCATCATACAGCATTTTAGGCAGTTTGGGAAAGTGCTTAAGGTGTATTGCAGGCCTCCGAAGAATCTGGCCATTGTGCATTTCCAAGATCATGTGAGCATGTCTAGTTAAATATATAATGCAAAAGGCTCATTGCCACGGAAGTACTTATATTTAATCAATGTGTCTCTTGCCTTCCAGGTGTCTGCAGCCAAAGCCAAAAAGAAAGGAAAGCAGTTCCACAAGACTGAAATTCAGATATTTTGGCAAAGAAAAAAGCAAAGTGAGTTTGCGGTTTAATTTGATTAGGTAAAAAATGGTTCATGTGTACTAGGACTATGCAATTAATGTAATTTTAATGTGATTTTGTACATTTGTTTTAATTTAACTTAGAAGAAGCACTAAATGTTAACTCTCACACTGTTATGCTTCTGAAATGATTGGTTTACAGGTCCAAGTGAAAAAGCCGCTGGACCTTCAGAAGTCAAAGATGTGACAGGGGACTCTGAGTCTGGGGCTGCATTTTTGCAGTCCTCCCCTAGTCGCAAGCCTCCTCCCAGAGCATTGCCCTTCCGCACCACTAGCTCCCTTATTAAAAGGTCATTTGAGACATGTAATATCAAGCAGTCCCTTTGTATGATTCTTATTTTGTCTAATTATTTATTTCTGAATGTTGTTTTTATGTTGCAGCTCTCAGATCCTAAAATCATCTGTTGCTAAAACACTCCAATTTGAGACTGAGGCACCATTGGAGTCTGTCTCAGAGGAGCGAAGCGTAGAGCGACCTATTATGAACATGCCTTCAGTACTGCAGCCTCTGGTTGGTCAGGTGGCTGAAACGGCAGAGGAGAAATACCGCCTCTTAGAGCAGAGAGACAAGATTTTACGGCAAGGTACTGATACTATTGGCTCTATACGTTCAGTATTAGTACCGAACATATTATAATAAAGTAAATGCAGTATTTAGTATTATTATAGGATTATAAAATAATATTTTATGTGATATTATTTTTGCTGTTTGTTTTATTTATATTTGCACTCAAAAATACATTATCATAAATTATGCGTTTGTCTATGAATGATTGTTTTGTCTTTGAAGCTCGACCCAAAAGAACAGACCTGGATATGTACAAAGTGTTTGTGGGAACATGCCCTGATATGTGCCCAGAGAAAGAGCGGTATATGAGAGAAACCCGCAACCAGCTAAGTGTCTTTGAAGTTATTCCAGATACAGAGAAGGTTTGTGATGGTCATGATCTGGAATATTTTCATTGGAGTTCCTGGCCAAAGTTTAATGTTTTGTGATGAAAATCTTCTGCTTAGGTGGATCATTTTGCTGCTGTCAAAGAGTATAGCAGGTCTTCAGCCGATCAGGAAGAACCACTTTCTCATGAGCTTAGACCACTTCCTGTGCTAAGCATGACTATGGACTACCTTGTAACCCAGATTATGGACCAGGGTGAGGGCAATTACCGTGACTGGTATGACTTTGTCTGGAACAGAACCAGAGGAATTCGGAAGGTGGGCATAACAATTTTATTTGCTTGTTCTAAATCATCATTTCTAGTGTTTCTTGATTTGAAATGGAATGGAAATACTTAAAACTGATTGATACTAAATGTGTTAGTGTGAATATTATTTTGCTGTTATGTGTATTTGGTAATAATCATGTCTAAACCTCTCTTTGCAGGACATTACCCAGCAGCATCTATGTGATCCTGAAACAGTATTGCTCATTGAGAAATGTACCCGTTTCCACATTCACTGTGCTCATCACCTCTGCCAGGAACCAATGATGTCTTTTGACGCAAATATCAACAATGAGAATATGACAAAATGCCTGCAGAGTCTAAAGGAGATGTATCAAGACCTAGCCACTAAAGAGGTTTATTGCTCCAATGAAGCAGAGTTCCGCCAATACAATGTGTTGCTTAAGCTCAATGACGGAGACATTCTTCGGTAAAACCATGTTGTTGTTGTTTTTCAGTAAAGGCCAAAGGCATTTTTTAACTGCAAACAGTAGATTAGGCCTATGTCACTAACAAAACCAAGTTTATGGATTCAGTTCATGAACTACTAAAATGTAAATGAGAAATGCACATTTGTACACATACATATTTACAGAGAATAAATAAATTACACACATGGGCTTGTTTTGTGTCAATGCAGTGAGGTGCAGCAGTTCCGTAAAGAGGTACGGGCGTCTCGGGAGGTGGATTTTGCAGTGCAGGCCTTTGCAGCACTCAACAGCAATAACTTTGTCCGGTTCTTCAAACTTGTGAGTGCAGCCTCCTATTTGAGTAGCTGCATACTTCACAGATACTTCAATCAGGTAAATGCATCTTACCCACAGAGTAGTTCTGTATAGTCGGTATTAATGAAGTACTTTGGCAGTTGTTTCACCTTTGTGAGGTTTTTTCTTTTCTTCGTTTGATTAGGTGCGAAGCAAAGCACTGAAAATCCTCAATGTGGCCTTTACCGTTGGATACCAAAGATCCACCATTTTCCCAGTCGAAGACTTTGTCAGAATGCTCATGTTTCGCAATGCAGCTGAAGCCACAGACTTTATTCAACACCAAGGCCTTTCTATCAGTGATGGGTATGTCCTACTTATTTTCTGTTTTCTTGGTTTTGACAAAACTCTTTTCTCATTGTAATAGTGTAAAGTTATTTTGAAGATTTTTTGACAACTTTATTTTGTCATTCAGCATGGTAGAACTTAGTCGCACATCCTATCAGGAGCCTGATTTCTCCTTACCGCAGAGGAAGTCTGTGGTCATTGAGAGGAAGAGAAGTGTTCTGATTGGTGAGGTGGTGAATGGTGGAAAACTGCCCAACCCGCCCCAGCACAATCCCGTTTGCAGCTTTGACTCCAACAACAAGTATAGAGGAGACGGTCTGTCTTCTGAGCCTCCACCAGCTGCCCTGAAGGGTGTGGATGCACATTGATTCTTACGTTTATTAGTGAAAATTAGAATGTACCTGTACTTACTGTGGTTATTGTAATCTTTGTCTTTGGCAGCTCATCCACTGAGGCAAGAGTTGAAGCCCTTGATGGAACTTGACTCCAGGCCTCCGGTGACAAGGCTTCTGGCTGAACCACGGCTGTTCATGGACCACCCTGGCATGACAGAGCCTGTAAAACCTGACTCAGAGGAAACCGGAGAGAAGAACCAAACAGAACCAACTCTTCCTATGGTTCCTGTGGTTTTCCAACCTATATTAGCCCCACAACCAGTCAGACCTCCATCTCCTCCACCCAAACCGAAACCAGCGTACACAGATCTGGTGAGGCGCTTTTCAGTTCTTTACTGCAAAGTCCTATGCTTTGGTAAATACATGAGCTCGGTAATGACACTGTGATCTCTGGCAGGATATAATGGCAGAGGTGGATGCGGTGCTTAATGAGGTAGTGGAAGCTGAAGTCTCTGATATAACCCGTGCAGCTTCTGAATATGTGTCTGCAGCCCTCAGGTAGGACCTTTCTCTTTCCTGACCCACAGGTTTTATTTTCCAGCCAAAAGATTTCACTTCCATAAAGCCAAAACTCATTTTAACATAGTGTTTGTGTCTTAATGTGTCTGCTCATGTGTGTTCTGCAGTGTGAGTGACAGCGAGTTAGAAACAGTTGTGAGTGAAGTTTTAAATCAGCTGCTGAGGGAACTATCCACGTCAGAGATCATCGCTGAGAAGGAGAGAATCGCAGAGGAGAAACGCATGCAGGAAGAAGCCAGGTGTTTATCCATTAATTTTTTAATACAATGGTTTGGTTTTTTAAGTTTCCTTTCAAAATGGTTTCTCACATTGCATGAATGTAGGGGTGACTCCTTTCTCCCCTGGGGACTGATTTGTTCATGCTTGTGCAGCTGCATAAACCAATGGCATTTCTGTTTAGTGACCATAACATTTTCGATTCTTTTTCCATTGTTTGGTTTTTCATGCCAGGCGGAAGGAAGTCTTTCTTGAGCAGTTCAGCGGCGAGCTGTGTGCTAAAATCAGTGATGAGGTACTAACAGAGAGCATTAAAGCAACTGCAGAGACTGAAATAAGGTACCACATCCTACATAATAGTGTTTCTTTGCCATCGTCTTTCACCTTTGGCTTCCTCATTAACAGAGATTATTATGTGCATGTCACATTTCTCCCTAAAATTGTGTGTGGAAAGAAGAAATTATGTTTTGACTAAAGGAAATCAAGCCATTGATGAGATGCTTTATCTGACATAATTATTAAAAATGAATCTAATATGCTATGTTGTTTGATTAATTGGGGATTATTTAAAATGCTTAATTTGAAAAATGTTTATTATATATGAATATATTATAATATTTTTAGATTTTTGGGTGAAACATGACTTTTGACAAGTATTTGTGATTCATCAGTGCAAACGTGCAAAATTGGTCATGCTGTTCTTCCCTTCCAGGCTTGCTTTAAAAGAGAAGGCAGCTTATATCGCCCGCTGCTCAGCGGAGGAATGCAACAGCATAGTAGACGAGACGTTGGCTGAGGAGCTGGCTGCAATGGCACAAGATATCCTGGACAATGAGTTGAGGCGCATCTGCAAGTTCATCAAGAGGTTTGAGGAGCTTAATATTTCTCTTTATGGTGTATAAAAGAAGCCCTGGAGCAAATAGGTTGTCTATAGAAACCTGTATGGATATACTCTAGGTGGCGTGACGTCGTAGCCGTGCGTCGTCAGCTAAAGAGACAGATGCGCGGTTTTCCTGCAGCCCCTGGCTGTGTAGATCCACGGTTCAAACTGAAGGCTCTCGTACCCAGTGCCCCTTCGAGCCCCTCTCTGGACCTCTTGGCCCAGGGGATGGTCAACCTGGGTAACTCTGGGAACATGGCAGTTTCCTGCACAAGGTCTGTTTTTGGAGATTTTAATAAAAACAATTTTTATTTGATTTATTTATTTTTTGTATCTTAATGATTGTTCCTGGCAATTCATTTTAATAATATAGATTGCTGAAAATGAGACAGGAAGCAGTTCATCAAATGAAAGTGTCCTACTACTACAATCTCTTACTAAGGTAAGTAGAGTGTGGCATAGATGTGCAGAATGCAGACTGCTTTTTTTTTTTTTAATCACCATAATTGTTTGAATGGTTAATTCTTCTTTGGCAGTGAGCGTGTATGGACGCCTCTTGACCTGCCCACTCTTGTGGCCGAAAGCACCCCTAATGCACCTGACAGAATCTACTGGAAAGCCACGCTTCTATTGCCAAGCAACTGCGATAGTGACATAAGCTATGCCAGCAGGTAAGGAATGAAATTGTGGGAAGATTTCTTAGCGCATATAAAATTACAACTGACCTTTTTTTATGTTTGTTTTCATGCAGAATTCTGACAGACTGGTTGGAGGTTAAATTGGGTGGAGAAATCCTATGTGAAGAGAGCGCGAAAGAACTGAAACTGAAAACACTGTGCGTTAGTCACAGCTTGACAAACATCAGGGGTCAGACTCGTGAAGTTCACATTGCTGTAAAAGTAAGCTTCAGAAGTAATACTTTCCCCCCCAAAAAATATTTATCCAGTTTAAAGTATTGAGTAAAAAATTGACCAAGGGGAAGTTCAAATTCATCTAATTAATATCCCAGTTATCCAAATGGCTGTGCATTGATATGATTAACCCTTGTGTTTGTGTGCAGGCGTGCCATGGCCCTCTGAGTGCAGAAGATCAGTGTCTGCTGGAGGAACAGAAGGAGCTCCATGGTACCAATGCTCTGCTGATGCTTCTTCCCCCTCTTAACAGTGCTGGACAGGGTGAAGAGGATGAGGATGTGTCCCTGCTCTCTGCTCTCCTTCAGCTGAGGCAGGTGCAGCAGGCCAGCTGCTGGCACACTCCTGTACCATTGGTTGTGGTGGTTACTGGCGACCAAGAGGACAGTACCAAAGATCGTGGTTTGGAAGAAGGCAAGTTTTGAAGGAAAGAATTAGTACAGTGGACTAGAGTGTTAAAGACTGCAATCTGATTATTGCGTTATCTCTCTTTTACAGCACTCATGTTAAATATTTTACTAAAAGATGGTCTCATCTCTGAATACATCTTCGTCCACATACCAGAAACCCTCACTGACCCGCAAGGCTCAGAGCAGGTTGGTTTGCAAAGAAATACAGTGAATACACCGTTGTTCTTATTTAATATAATAAAAAAATATTTGTGTTTATGTATGGCTGTATCTGTATTTGCTTATACATGTGAACTATTTAATGCTGTAGTTACTGGACGATATAATTAAAGTGATAAATTGTAGCCAAATAATCATTGGGGCCCCACATTTTAAGTTGCTATTTTTAAACACAAATACATTTTACATTTACTTTTTTAAGAGCATCGAAAAATAAGTATTTTCCACTATTGGACATAATGTTTGGTGGAAGCATGAATATATATATTTTTTTTATCTGTAAAAAATGACGTCTTTTTTTTTATTTTTTTATATAATGCTTCTTGAAAATGTAACTTGTATTATGTACTTACACATTCTCTTTATATAATTGATCTGCTTCAGATGAGTCATGTCATCAAGTGGCTTGCTGCCCGTTCTCCCGCTGGCCCAGCCCTGTCCTCTCAGACCCTGCTGCAGGTTGTTGAGTTAGGCCTGTGCCGTGAGTTCTACTCCAGACTACAGCGAGACAAGCAAGAAAGGAAACAGGCAGGTCTTCCGTCTCAGCACCCAGAGCCTATGGTGCAGCTCTGTAATAGTGTGCTGAGTTTCCTAGCAGCTGTGGTTTCGTCAGAGCATCTGTCCGGTCTCTGCTGGCCACCTCCTGAATTCTCTCTCCCGGAGAACAGTGAGCTGATTCCCCATCAGGCTTGGAACTCTCCAGAACACCTGGAGTGGCTGAAAAGAACCATCCTCAGCCGGCAACTTCCTGAGTGGCATCTGCCTCCAATCAGTGGTAGGCTCCAATCCTTGAATTTATGCATTTTATCAAAACTAACCAATCAAAACTAACCAATTTTCTTTTTCTCAGCCTCCTGGCCACATCTATGTGCCTCAATATTCCAGTACGTGTCCCAGATCCCTACCTCACCCTTAAGCCAACCTATTCTAATGTCCCGCCTGGAAAACCTGCTGAGAAGAGTGAACTACCAATACTTTCATGTGAGGGATGCAGATGAGGATGACTATGAGACGACTGGACCGTCCTTTCACGAAATTCCTTGGGACGACATCATAAGCCTGTGCGTAGAGCATCGTATGAAGGACTGGAGTTTGGAGACTCTGATGGCAGAAGGTGAGAATAACAGACTGGCAAGATAATGCCTTTGAACATGTTCCATTGTTAAATGTATGTTTTAACTCTTATAATCACAGATGCCCTAACGGATGATGGCGAGATTCTTGTATATTTTAATAAAGACAGCCTGAAGAGTTTCCAGCCCCCTGATAGCTGGATAGAGGCTGTGAAACAGACGTATCAGGAAAAACAGCAGGCCTCAGAAGTGTAACTATCACTGTGTATTATTCACAGTATAATCATATATAGCATAACCGCCTTGCATCAAAATATTTGAACTAAAGTTCATTGTTTTCTGATAGGTCAAAGATCAGGACCCTGAACACGGCTAGGCATTTCCCCAGACAGAAGCTGTTTCTTAGTCACACAAACACAGAGGAATGGCCTTCGGATCGTGATGCTGCACAAATTCCCATATCACAGCACTTTGAACAGATTCTCTCTTCCGTTCGTGATATGAATGCAGAGGGCCAGAGGTTGGAATTAACAATTTTAATATTAGAGTTAACTGTGTTGCCATTTTTTTTTTTTTTTTTTGGCTTGGATCTTTTTGTTGTAACCAGTTCTTAACATGTGTCTCTAGGGTTGGAGAGCAAATACAGCGTCGCATTGAAGCGGATCCTTTATCTTTTCCTCTTACCCTGACCTCCACCATCCTCTCTGTGCCCACGACCATGACTCCCTCCCGAAAGCGCCCTGTCTACATACAGGTAGAGTTATACCAGAGACACCAGCACAACACAATTATACTTGCATTACTATAATTGCATTAAGTCTCTATTTTTGTGTTCTTTAAAGGAAACGGAAACAAGTGACCTGGTTGAGAAAATATCATCTCCCTGCAAAATAAACAGACTCTTTGATGCTGACAGTACACAGCATCCCATAATGGAGCGACTTCAGCGTACTCTCTTAACTGTTCAGGAGATGAATGCTGAGGGCCAGAGGTCAGATTTAAACTGTTTTTCAGTGCACTGAACTGAGTTGTACACAAAACTGAAAAGATATAATGATGCATTATTGGTTTTGTATATTTCTAGAATCGGAGAGCAGATTCAGCATAGGATTGAAGCGGATCATTTGTCCTCTGCCTCTTTTCCCCTCTTCCTCCCCTCCACCCTCCTCTCTGCGCCTCCCCTGGTTAGGACCCCCTCTTCCAAGCACCCTGCTGCTAACCTCCACATACAGGTACAGTATTCTAAGGATAGTATGAAATTAAAAAGCAGCTTTCATTATAAAGGCTTTAAATCTGCTTTTGTTTTTCATTCAAAGGAAGTGGAAGGGAAAGATTCTGCTGAGAAGACTGCTGCATCTTGTGAAAAAAACAGACCGGCTTCTTTGTTCCAGCGTTTGCAGGATTTAAAAAGAGAACTGTCAAGTCAGAAGGAGGAGGAACGTGTGTGTGACCTCAAGCTTAAGTGTCTTTTAGACATAGTAGAGAACTGAAGATGTTTAAATATATAACAGCTGCTGCTGAATGCCGCTTCTAGTCTCCCAGTTTGAAAGAAAATTTATTTTATCTGCTGCTTATTGGTCTTAGCAGTTTTATTTTTGTTTTAATTTTTTTTTTTTTTAATAAAATGCTTAGGTCATGTGCCTGAACAATTAAATTTAGTGAATTCTTAGCATGTGTATCTCCTTGTTTTTTTTTTAATCCGTAAGTAATTTAGAATTTGTGTATTTGTTTTCAAACTTACTAGTTGTGTGAATGTTCATCCCAACAATTCTGTTGTATTTAAATGTATATTTTTGGACAGCCATAAAGATTGTTTTTATTAAACTACTGATTTTTTTTCTCATTTTCTTTTTATCGCCTAGCATACAGAGAAACTTTTTGTTCATATTTCTACCGATTACTAGTACCCCACTACAGGCTACGATTTAACATGATTAATTATTCATGACCCTCTAAACGTAGTTGGTTTGAACCGGCAAGCCACGCCCATTTTGCCGCGTTCCTAACATTTGATTGGAGGGCCTTTCCTCTGGTCATATCTCTCCATGCGATATCGCGCTCGGAAGGCAGTACTAAGCATTATGGGAAATGTAGTCTCAGAATGGAGCCCCATTCCATGTTTATAGCCTTTTAGGAAGTTATTACGAAAAAATAAACTACATATCCCAAGCTGCTTTTAAGGAGGCGTTTACCGTCTCAAACAGCTAATAACATGACAGGTTCTTTACGGTTTACAAGTTTTGCTCATGCACTTCAAAGATGACAGAGGGAACGTGAGTACAATTGTTTAATATTTGTAAATGGTTATATTCTAAAATTACGCAAATATGAGATGAGTAAATTTTCCCATAACACACACTAAACAAACTAATATATTAATGTCGTTTTAGGCTTTAATGAATATATAATAATAATAATTATTATTATTATAAGTATAAGAGTCCTATAATGCAGACTAAGAAATGTTGCCTTTATAATATCATTATATGATTTATGAAGTCATGATGAAGTCAAGGTGTTAAATAAAGTATTGAAAAAGCTTTTTTTTTTTTTTTTTAACTGTACTACTACGCCTATCTAAGTGTAACATTTGAAGATGTGGTTCAGGTGTTTACGGAGAAGGGGAGGCCCCTATAAGACCGAGGCAGTGACAGATCTCAGCCGCTGGAGGTTGAGTAATGTGGAGGGCAGACAGACCTGGAGGTACATTGAGGAGGCAGACAGCATGGAAAGACAGCAGAGCATGCTGGAATCTCACTCTCTGGGACTGGACACGGTGAGCATACATTTTACAATCAAGCCCGCTGCAGCTTTTATATCCATTTTCATATCTATAATCTGTTCTTCTTGACCTCAGGGTGAGTTCATCTCAGCATCCCCTGCCGCACACACTGCAGTAGAGGCTGCACTGAAGGGAATGGACTTCTACAGCCATCTCCAGGCTGAAGATGGACACTGGGCTGGGGATTATGGAGGACCACTTTTCTTACTTCCAGGTCATTCACTCATAAGCCATTTGGACAGACGTTCTTTGTTTAGTCATATGAAAGTGTATATTCGGATAATATATAAATAATCAATTTTGTATAATAGAAATAATTATCAGCATTATGGTTTTTGTTGTTGTGTGAGTAACCCATGCATTATTAAGGTTAAACTTTGCCACTAACAAAGTGATTAAGAAACAGTTCAGTTAAAACTAAACTATTTTTTGGTCTATTTCTGATGGTTTTCAGGTCTGCTCATAACCTGTCATATTGCCAAGATCCCTCTGCCAGATGCATGGAAGCAGGAAATGATTAGATACCTTCGCTCTGTGCAGCTGCCTGACGGAGGCTGGGGCCTGTGAGTATTAATAACACTGTCTTTTATTATATGGGTGTATCTCATGAGACCTGCAAGGAACAGTAATAAATTGTGTGCTACAGATATTGTTGGCTCTATAACAAATTGCTTTACTCCTCTTTTGTGAGTCACTTTGATTAAAAGCAACTGCTAAATGCATAAATGTAAATTCATCTGGAAAAGATATTTAAAAAAATGCTGGTGACCCAAAGTTTTTATTTCCATGACTTGCATTAAATGGACAAAAAATAATATTTCTGGGTCCAATATTCCTTTAATGTTTAATTTCCCTGGAATATGAATGGAATTATTACTTTAGTATCTGACGAACAGCACAAATATTTATGTTCCAGGCACATTGAAGATAAGTCTACTGTTTTTGGAACGGCTTTGAGTTACACCACCTTGAGAATTCTGGGAGTTGGGCCTGATGATCCAGATATGGTTCGCGCGAGGAATATTTTACACAGCAAAGGTTTGCAATTGCTGATATACAAACAGTGGTATTTATGCTCATATGTAAAGTAACTTAATAAATGAAATGAAACGGTGTTCAGTTTTCGTATCATCCTGCTCTGTCACAGGGGGTGCTGTCGGTATACCCTCTTGGGGTAAATTCTGGTTGGCCATCCTCAACGTTTACAGCTGGGAAGGGATGAATACACTCTTTCCAGAGATGTGGTATGCCGGGAGTAGATTCAGTGCCATTTTTTTTTTCGAAAATGTATATAGTTAGATTTCCTTTTGTGATTTTTATTTATTTGTTTTATTTCATCAGGCTGTTCCCTTCCTGGGTGCCAGCACATCCCTCGACTTTATGGTGCCACTGTCGCCAGGTCTACCTGCCCATGAGCTACTGTTATGCGGTCAGGCTGTCTGCCGATGAAGATCCACTGATCCTCAGTTTAAGACAGGTGCAGTTTCACAGCTTTACCACTCGAGGCCAGTCTGAGACCACATTAAAAGCAGGCTTGTTTGCCTGAACTCTGCCACCCAATGAACGTTGTTTTTTGGGTGTTAAACAGGAGCTCTACGTCCAGGAATACTCGACTATTGACTGGCCAGCTCAGAGGAACAACATTGCAGCTTGTGACTTGTACACACCACACAGCACCTTGCTTTCTGTCGCTTATTGTGAGAGAAGTCTAACATCTCTGTAAAAAATAAATCATCTTTTACACTTTACATTTCAATGAAGTCGCATAACACTATCAAACCTGATCTTACAGTGCTCCTTAATGTGTATGAAGCACATCACAGCACCATGCTGAGAGAAAAAGCAGTGAAGGAGCTTTATGACCATATTAAAGCAGACGATCGCTTTACTAAGTGTATCAGCATTGGCCCGGTGAGAGAAAAGAAAATATTTTACGTAGTGTAATATTGACTCTATCAGTCCACATCCCTGGTTTTATCGTGTGCAGTTTCTCTGTACATTATTCATTCTTATATATTTCTCTGTGTGAGTAAAAATGATTTCCTGCTTTGCCAGATTTCAAAAACGATCAATATGTTGGTACGCTGGTATGTGGATGGGCCCACATCACCTGCATTTCAGGAGCATGTGTCAAGGATTCCTGACTATCTGTGGTTTGTGGTCTGATTTTAGTGATTTCCTGCCTATATTATATACTATTAATAATAATAATAATAATAATAATAGGTCATTTTTATTTTTTTCAATGCTCCAGGCTGGGTTTGGATGGCATGAAAATGCAGGTGAGATGTTGTCATTAGATCTATCTGATCAGTAATTCAAATGTTATTATTAACAATATTAATAACAATTCTCACTCATATCGTTATTTCTTTTCCACCAGGGTACAAATGGATCACAGCTATGGGACACCGCATTTGCAGTACAAGCATTTCTTGAGGTATATGTCTTTATTATTAAAACCTAAGTTGGCACGTAACAGATGGTTGATCAGTTGACCTTGTTTTCTGAACAGGCAGGTGCCCAGGACATCCCCAGGTTTACAGAGTGCCTCACACAAGCCCATCATTTCTTTGATCTGACCCAGGTAAGGATGATTAATTATCGTTTTTACATTTCATGTTCATTATTGCAGCCTCTTTAGCACTTTAAATTAACATTGTTGTGGTTGAAGATGTCTAATTTCCTTATGTGTTAATCCAAATACAGTGGAGTCCAAAAGTCAATCTTTCTGTCTGTTAGTCTGTCCGTCCGTCCGTCCGTCCGTCCGTCCTCACATCTATGCCCGTCCGCTATGCCTCACATCTAATTTTTTATTTTTTTTTAATTATAGATCAAAGAAAATCCTCCAGAATATGAGAAATACTATAGACAAATGAACAAGGTAACTTTTGGGCATTGCATTTCAACCTTAATTAAACCATTCTTAATGTGCTCTTAAACGCTTTACAGTTTTTCTCAGTCGCTTTGGTGCATTTCTCACAACAGTATTTAAATTTGCACCAACAGTTAATGCATTTCTCAAAACTATTAGTGCAAACTGCAAAAGTGTGTCACTTGCTCAAAATGGATAGTTCATGGCTCAAAGGCAAGTATTCATGTCAGTGAAAGTGTCAGTGTCATCAAAATGAAAAGTCCTGACACCATTGTTTATGAAAAAAAATTCAGATTTGACACTTCCTGAAAATGCTCAGGACAGCACTATACACTATCTGCACAGCCATTTGAAAACTATTGTAATGTTAGACATTACTGTATGTAGTGAGGGTCGCTGTGAAGTAGGACATGATCCTGGATCAACATTACTGTCCAAAAATATAAACTTATCCCAATCCTTACCAATAAACGTATCCCTACCCAAAATCTATACAAGGATGTTGATCCAGGAACATCTTGTACTTGGTGAAATCACGCTCACCATGTAATGAGGTATCTGAGTACAACACACTGAATATGTATGTTTCCCTTTTTTACTGCTTATGCTCTTTGCAATTGTAATTTACTGTATACAAAGCATTGTGCAAACGATTCAATTTAGAAGACATTTTCAAGAAAAAACTAATGATGATGTTATTAAACAGCAGAGAGTTGTATGAAAGCAATTGATGCATGTCCAAAAGCATTTGCAATTTGTTGGAAAGAACGAGAAACTGCTACTATGATGTGCACACGTGACTAATAGTTTTGAGAAATGCATTAACTGTTGTTCAAAATGTTAATAGAGTTGTGAGAAATGCACCAAAGCGACTGAGAAAAACTGAGTGTGTGTGTGTCCGTGTGCTTCAGGGAGGTTTTCCCTTCAGCACGCGGGACTGTGGTTGGATAGTTGCGGACTGTACAGCGGAAGGACTGAAATCAGTTATGCTGCTGCAGGAGCAGTGTGGTTTCCTCAAAGAAAAAATCCCCACTGAAAGGCTCTTTGAGGCTGTCAATGTGGTAAAAGCCTTATTTACAATTCCGACATGTTTATTATTCTGTCTGTGTCTTACCAGTGCAGAGCCACAATAATCTGATTTACAGTAGTGCACTTATTATAGGAACAATCCCCTTGGAGCAACTTAGGGTTAAATGTCTTGCTCAAGGGCACAATGAGCCTAATCCACTATGCAACGCTCTTTATGACTCAAATCTCATCAACTCAACAACACAGACAGTGTTAGATCCTGTTTAGAGGGTCTCCGCATCTTTAATCTCAGTCCCTCAAAAATGATATTTTTCTTTGTTTACTAATTTTATTACTTTTTATTAGTTTATTATACCATTATGCCAGTCTTTAGTGTCACCTGATCCTTTAGAAATCATTTTAATATGCCGATTTGGCGCCCAAGAATATATCTTTGGTTTGTAAAAGCTGTGATACAATTTTTTTTTTAATATGATTTTGTTTAAGCTGCTAAGCATGAGAAATCCCGATGGAGGGTTTGCCACGTATGAGACCAAACGTGGTGGGAAACTGCTGGAGCTGCTGAACCCATCTGAAGTGTTTGGTGAGCATGCAGCAAAACTTCAAATTTAGTTGACAGTGTGACATGTCTGACTCTACTTCTTTTTCTCCCAGGGGATATAATGATCGACTACACTTATGTTGAGTGTACCTCAGCTGTGATGCAGGCACTGAAACACTTTAACAGCGTATATCCTGAGCACAGAGCAGAAGAGATTAGGTACAGACAAACACAGTATTTTACAGCACATTGTGGTTTGAAAAATGCTTTGGTGAAACCTTGTCTATTGATCACATAGGACAACTCTTCAGGAGGGGCTGGACTACTGCAGGAGGATTCAGAGACCTGATGGCTCTTGGGAAGGGTAAGCATTGGCTCATTTATAATGAGAGACTTTATTCTCTTGTTTATGAATTGTTCTGCTTGCCTTAGATCCTGGGGAGTGTGTTTCACATATGGAGTCTGGTTTGGTCTGGAGGCATTCGCATGTATGGGCCACACTTTCCAAAATGGGTATGTTATTTGTTTTTCTTTTCATCTTGAGGTTAATTGAATAAATCGTCTTATGACTCATATTTTTACTGCACTTTATTTAACCTTGTTTCTGTGTTGCAGGTCTGTTTGTATGGAGGTGAAACATGCCTGTAGGTTCCTGCTGTCGAAGCAGATGGAGGATGGAGGCTGGGGTGAGGACTTTGAGTCGTGTGAGCAGCGGCGCTACGTTCAGAGCAAGAACTCACAGATCCACAACACCTGCTGGGCTTTGCTGGGGTTGATGGCTGTCGGGTAACTTCAGAAGTAGTTTTTAGATACCTCTAAAGGTACAACTTTTGTGTTGTAACCAGAGACAACATTATATAAAATACTAAAACTCATGCAAAACCAGAAAGCATCTATTGTATCCTGTCAGTGACTAAAAAATACAAAATATGTGAGGTAATAACATTTTTATTTCTATTGTGTTAGGGGTCAATTTATCCATTATATGTATTTTTGGTACAAAATTAGCTTCACAGACACAATAACTACAAATACAAGTAACTGCAAGAAAGTATAAATAGTATTTAACCTTTGTACTTAATATCTTTTTTTATTTGTACTCCCTCTTCCTTTTTATGGCTTTTCCCTCAAGCCCTTTTCTCTTGCTTCTGTTCAGCAACAGTCTAGTAATTGAGACTAGATATTAAACTGACATTAACTTTGATTATTTAGAAAATGATTCACAAATTTGAGTACATTTTTATCTTTTAGAGTTTGACAACTACAATAACTTTTTTCCTGACTCTTTAGTGTTTTTAGATTTGTTTTCAGAAGTGTTGATTTAGTCCAAAACAATTAAGTGGTGTTGCTTTTCCAAAAGCGGTGTTAATTTATTTACATTACAAAATTAATTTTTAGGTACCCTGACATCAGAGTGATCGAGCAAGGCATTCAAGTTCTGATTGATAGGCAGCTGCCCAGTGGAGACTGGCCACAGGTGAGCAAAGCTCTTGCTAGATCTCCAAAATTCATCAGAGGTCTCGCTCTTTGTCTAATAAAATGTGCTGGGTTGTTTCCTTGTTTTCAGGAGAATATTTCTGGAGTGTTCAATAAAAGCTGTGCCATCAGCTACACCTCTTACAGGAATGTGTTTCCTGTGTGGACGCTGGGCCGTTTCTCACGGCTCTACCCCAGCAGCCCTCTGGTTGGGAAACTCAAAGTCTGAGTCCGATACTGTGTACTGTATCTGATCAAAGGCCATTTTTATTTGAAACAAACCTGTTTGCTGCTCTTTAGAAAGTAGGACTGATTTATGTAATTCATTGCTGTGCTCATTTAACTATGGGACCAAGGCATTGTATCTTGTAGATGATTATGTAATTAAAAATGATTTTCTGTACTCTTATAATAAATGCTTTTATATTTTGGCTCTGCGTCTGATTTATGTTTTATAATCTTTCTCTTGTTTCCATTGATTCAAATTCATCGATTCATTGATTCAATTCAGTTTAACGTTTTGGGGGAAACTGCATGCTGCTCAGTAGTTTAGAATGCTCTATGTAAAAGGTATTTACATTATTATTAGTAGTATTATTATTATCACTAAGCATGAATTTGAAACATTGTAAAGTAAATCAGTCATGTCACCTCAGAGTAGCCAAAGACTACATTGACAAATATTGCGTAATGTGTTCTGTCTCACATAATGCTTTTTTAGTAGTATACTGTATTAGGTAAGTATTTAATTCTGCACAGCTTTGCTGGGCAAAGTATTTAGTGCATAGTAGTAACATGGCAGTATCTACAACTATTATTATTACTACATTTATATTGGGTACAGACTTTTATTTTGAAACGCTGGAGCATTGTTTCCGCATTCACGCTGCTCTGGGTTTATGGGTGAAGCCGGTTTAATGAACAGCTGATTTGAATTCTTCACGGAACATCCTTCAATTTTACGCGGTACTGAAGTGGTTTCTGCAGCCTGACAGGACGGAGATATGACTGTTAACGTCCCGGAGTGAATGATGGCGTCAGGATGGCGGCAGCCTCGATCAGTTAGAGCTGCTTTACTCTTTAACGCCATCATCATCATCATCTTCATCAGCACCGGCGCGCAGACGCACACCTGTGACCATAAAGTGCCTCTTCCCACAGAGGTCAGACCCTCTTACTTGTTATTCTTTCTTCGGCCTCCCAAATACGATATTTAAGACTGTGTCGCCTTAATATCACATGGGATTGCGCCTTCTTTGTATTGTTTATCTCCCAAAAATGAATAATAACTGAGGTTGACAATTTGCTAGCGTCTCCTTTATGTTTGACAGAAGAAATAAAGTGGATAAATGAAGGTGAATTATCAATTTGGCTAAAACTATCGCTTTAAAAGGCATTCATCTGGATGGTGTCGCAATTAAAGGGACAGTGAACCATACAATTAAAATATGCCAAAATATGCTCAACTTTAATCTGTATAACGTTCTTCTGCAATGCATAAAGAAATTTGATAACGTTAGCAGTCCAAGCTTTCAGTGAAAATCACTTTCACGACTGCTCACACAGTCTATGAAATATTATTTTACCAGAACGTGTAATAATTTCTGCTCTTTGCCTCTCTAGGTCATACATAAAGTGTTTCTGAAGCCAGATAGACTGACCAAAAGAAGCGCTGACCAGCAGCTAAAGATCCAAATAGAGTACGACTCCAGCTTGGATGGGTTAGTTATAAGTTTGTGCTTTATTAAATACAGTAATGCCTCTTTGTTGTTGTCACACATTGACTTAATGTCTTTACTGCCTACACAGATTAGATGAAACCAAAAGCAGCCTTGTGAAGGTATTTCGATTTCTGTGGTCATCGATATGTAAAGCTAAAGGACATTTGTTAAGTGGTATAAATGGCCTTTCACATCAGGATACATGTACACGTTATTGATCTTTTCAGTAATTATTAGCGCTGTCAAATGATTAATCGCGATTAATCGCATCCAAAATAAAAGTTTTTCTTTACATAGTATATTTGTATGTACTGT
>JAUYWG010000042.1:16237227-16276343 GCA_034779775.1 Enteromius afrohamiltoni
CAACACATATATTATGTAAAGAAAAACTTTTATTTTGGATGCGATTAATCGCGATTAATCATTTGACAGCACTAGTAATAATATTTTCCTGCTTTGTGTCAAGGACAAGCTCCTCCCACAGGCTATTGATTATCTTCAGAGGGCTTTCAGGGTGCGTAGGCAGTCAGGTCCAATATTACTGAGCAGGTAATTCACTTCTTATCTAGTATTGTCTGACAGCAAATCCTCTTAAAATTGCACTCAGCCACCCATGTCCTTCTGGAAGCTTGGTGGATATTTAATCTCATTATTTTCCTTATTTGTAATCCGGCTTTTTTTTTTCTTAATGATTAGACAATGCACAACCAATCAGTACCTTAGGAAAAGAGATGATCCCCATCGCTACTGTCAGGGGCCGTGCGCAGACATCACCAAGTGTGGCCCGGTTGTTGTCCCTGAACAACATTTGCAGGTAGGCCCCCCTCAAAAATATATTTTCTTATTTCTTTTACTCCTTATTACAATATATTTGCTGCATATAAACTGTACAGATCAGTCCCAAAAGAGAATACATAGTGACTTAATATGCGTAATATGAGCATATCTATTTAATTCCAGTGTGAATTACTCAACAAAGCCCATTTATTTCATACTTTGAAGAAGTGTAAATTACATATAATAAGCACTGTATGGAAATGAAGGTGTCTTATGACATGTTTATATTCTATTCTGTTTTAAAAATTATCTGCGTAAATACACCGAAGCACCATGCCTACTTAAAGAAGTGTATTTTTTGGATAAAATGAATTGTAATCATACTAGTACTGATAAATATGAATATTAATAGAATGATGTCTTTAGCAATGCAGGGTATGCAGTGAGTCTGGAAAGTCCTGTGGCCCCACTGGTCCTCCTGATGGCGAGGGGGTGGTGAGGGCTGATTTTGTGCTGTATGTGAGTGCGATGACCACCGAGCGTTGTGGACAAGAAAACATTGTAGCCTATGCAGCGTACTGCCAGCTGGAGTCTGAACTAGACAGGTAATCGCAACAACAAATCAAATGGGAATATAGCTGAAACCAAAGTGTGTGAAACTTTTTTCCATCCACTTTGATTTGTTGACTGTACGGTGGAAATATTCCAGTGTGTTTCTGACAGTAACAGCCGAATTTCGTTTAATGTAGGCCCATCGCTGGATATGCCAATCTGTGTCCCAATATGATCTCTACTCAACCTCAGGAGTTTGAAGGGATGTTGTCCACAGTCAAACACGAGATCATACATGCCCTGGTAACATTAACCACTGCACATCCTCGTTAAGAGAGTGTTTTAGAGTTCATCGTTATTGTTCAATTGCTCTATATGTTTTAAGGGTTTTTCTGCAGGACTCTTTGCGTTTTACCATGATGATGACGGGAAACCTTTGACACCACGTTCGGCAAGTGGTCTACCTGCATACAATGAAAGGTGATGGTTATATTAGCTTTTTATTATGAATAATTTAAAATATTCAAACGATAAAAAAAGTTTGTTTTTTATTTTTCATTGTAACATAGTGATTGCTTTATTAATACAGGTTAAATTAGTTCTTTTTGGTAGACCCCTGATACATGTATAAAATGGACCTTCATAGCTCTGTGTTTATTTTTTTGTATCTCTCTCTCTCTCAGCTTAGGGTTATATCAGTGGAGTGATAAAGTCATCAAAAGAGCAACTCGGCTGTGGGACATCCGTGGAGGCCACATGGTCAGACACACAGTCCATCTTCTGGCCACTCAACGTGTAGTTGTAAGTATTTCTTTCGTTTTAAAGAAACACCATCTTAATATTCAAAATGAGCCACATGAATTGTTGTGATGTTTTGTCAGGAGGAAGCCAGGAGACATTTTAATTGCCCCATTCTAGAGGGCATGGAACTGGAGAACCAGGGAGGCGCTGGCACTGAGTTCAACCACTGGGAAAAACGTCTGTTAGAGGTACTCTTATGAACACTTAACTATTTATAGCTGTTTTGTTCTTTTTTTTTTTAATTTACCATGTTTTATTGTAACAGAATGAGGCGATGACTGGATCTCACACACAGAACAGAGTGTTTTCCAGAATTACTTTGGCCATAATGGAGGATACAGGGTAAGAGAAGTATTGTTGCTCATGGCTAATGCAGTTTATTCAGTTACGAAGGTGTAGACTTCTTTAATTTGCGCTAAGTCTCAATCAGCTGCTTTTAAAATGAGCGGCAGTTTATACACAGAACCGTAGATCACTGACGAGCTAGGCAATATCGCCTTCAGATTCAGAAAGGGACTCATTCACGATTCTGAACCTGATATTGCGTATAGAATGTAAATTATAAATAATTTTGGTAGACTACCTTTAAGTGTAATTGAAGTATTAGAATGCTAACACTGTTCTATGACTCGCTCCTCTCTGTGCTGTTGTCTCTTATAAGGTGGTACAGGGCCAATTATAGCATGGCGGAGAACTTGGAGTGGGGAAGAGGTCTGGGTTGTGACTTTGTGATGAAAAGCTGTAAATTCTGGATAGACCAACATCGCCATACGTAAGCTTTGATGCGTGAGATCTGTAGTAAAACTGTGCGCACTTGCAAATAAAATTGTTGTTGTTGTATTATGCGGACTTTGCACTTTTATTTGTTTTTTATTTTAAACAGGAAGCCAACCCTGAGCCCGTACTGTGATTCTGTGAGAAGCGCACCTCTGCAGCTCACCTGCAGGCAGGACCAGCTGGCAGTGGCCGTGTGCAATCTGCAGAAGTATCCTCATGCACTTCCTGCAGAGTATCAGGTAAGATCAGCAGTCCTTTCTATCTTCACTCGGTTCTTGTTCATTTGAAAGACTGTATTGTGAAAAGCTCTATGTAGATAAAATGTACTAATTGTTTTAATACAAGATGATTGCCTATTATAGAAGTTTAATTTAAATGTAATAAACCCTCTCCATACTCTAGTACTTCGACCGTATCCCTGGTGTCCCTGAGGAAGATATACAAGCATATGGAGGGGCCGTAGAGATCGCAGACTACTGTCCTTTTAGCCAGGAGTTTAGTTGGCATGTGGGTGGAGAATACCAGCGCAGCTCTTACTGCAGGATACATGAGAACCAGCCAGGTGAGATGACATTCACTCAAGTCGTTTCTTCATTTAGAAGAATGGAGGGTTTCTTGTGGTGTTCAGTATTTTTTTGCATGTAGTTGAGACTATTGGGATTTTGCTCTTTTTAGCCACATGGAGAAACTACGGCGCGGAACAGTACGGCCCGGGATCGATGTGTCTGTACCAGAAGTCCCCATTTGTAATGGAGCAGTGCACCAAAAGAATGACCTACCCAGACTGGGGCAGTGGTTGCTATAAGGTAATAATGAAATGGTAGACCTCGTGGGAAATGCGAGAGTTTCTGCAGGAGTGTGCCTATATGTCAAATGTTTTGGGTCATAAAGAATTCTTGGGTCATTAAAACAATTCTAAGTAACTGTCTTGAATTTTTTTCCCCTGAATAAACAGGCTGGTATGCATGCAAGGTCAAAAACCGCTTTCATTTTATTACAATACGCATTTATTTTTACCTTATTTGTTTAAATTCCCAAACGATTCTTTTTTTTTTAAACCCCTCCAGCGATCGGTCGATTTCACTTAAAGCAGTGTATGTGGGCTTTTAATGCACCAAAATCTAGTGGCAAAGAATGAATTTGCCTTTTCAGTCAGACCAACAAGTAGGTGGGCAATATGCTAAGGTTTAATTAGGATGTCCACATGAAACGGCTTGGGATTCGTTTTAAAAAGCAAGTCGTTTCAATGATTCAGAATCAAGTCTTTCTGTGAAGAGACAATAACTTTTTACACAGTGCGCTTTCAGATTTAAGATTTGCAGGATGTTTAAATTAGGGCTGTGTTACACACTGCATGAAAGGTGAAAATCTTTTGAAACGTATTTCTTTACTGACACCTTTGATCATTTCTCTTAATTATCTTAATTAAGTAAAATTTATTACAATTAATAAAAAAAAAAAAAAATTAAAAAAAAATGTGTATATATATATATATATATATAATTTGTTTCACCTGGGCATTATGTACCACTGAAACACTGAAAATGAAAACCACCACCACGGAAATTGATGTTTTACGTTTACCAAAACTGTGATTTGTGTTGCCAGGTGTCTTGCACAGCCCAAGGGTTGTTGGTCTGGGTGCAGAATGAGTCCTATCAGTGTGTTCGTACTGGTCAGGTGATCAATGTGAGCATACGAATGAATGGATGGGTCTACAGTGGACAGCTCATCTGCCCAACCTGCTCTGACTTCTGCAGTGTTTGCCCCCTCCCTCACGAGATCCCACCTCAAAACACTACCAAGAGTGCCCGCTTAGGTGAGTTACTGTCATATATGTATATTTAATATAATGTGTATTTATATGTATACTGTTTTCACTATCAATACTGTAGTACTGATAATGCATATTAAATATATGTATTGATGTAGAAAATGAGTAAAAAATTATAGTTTGATTGCTTTTAATCTTGGTATGACAAGTTTATTTATGTTGTACATTTTGTACACGATTGTAATGCAAGTTTTTTAAATAAAAATAATAAAAAAATCATACATGATGCATAAAAAGAAAACAAATTAAATTCAAAATATTAAAACTTAAATAGCAAAAAATGCGTTACAAATATTAGGCTGTGGTTTAAAAAGCACCACTAATTTTGTCTGTCTCAAATAAAATAATAATGATTCATTTTAAATATGAATTTGTGTGAAATGTAGCAAGAAAGAGTTTTCCAAATACATAAGGTAAACAAGGTACATAACAAGTTTCAAAGTATGTAAGATATGTCTGTAATATTAAAATAATATTTCTTTTCTCTCAGATCCTTGTTCCAGGTCTTCTTGTTTGGTGGTGAACTTATGGCAGCTCCTGGTAACTCTTACTCCGCTGCTGATCGGCTTCCTCCTCTGTGGCAGGGACTGAATTTGTTCCCAGTTGATTGGGTGATTATGGATGCCTTGGTGTGCTACAGGCTTCCCTTGAGGTTTAGCTGCTGTGGAGAGCAAAACGGCGATCATTTCCGTAGTGTAGTCCGTGACCTGATCTCTCTATGTGGAGGTGTGCACTGTAGGTGGGATTGAAAAGCCATTGATTGCACTCCTCCGTGCCTGGCTGTCAGGTGCCAGTGACCTATTGATCAAATGTGAAGCCATAGTCATGCAAGTTACAGTTATGCAGGTGCTAATTAATGTTCTCTTTGTCTTTCTGATGGACCTGTAGCATCTGGTTGAGAATGATGAGAGAGATTCTCTCTGGTCTTCTGCTCATGGTGCTTCTCTGTTGTTTTTAGTGAAATTACTTGCTGGCAATGTTTTGATCAGCGTATATCAGGTCATGTGACTGATGCTTGTGAATTTGCATGGAGAAGTACAGGTGAGATCTTTTAAGGTCTGTGTAAGTGCTGATTTGTAATCGTGTTTTTGATCATTTATAGCAATTTGAATGTTGCTGTTGGACATGATGAAAACTTCAGAGAGGGTTGAATTTATTGATACACAGTTGGGTCCAGAAGTCTGAGATTTTTTTTTTTACTTACTGGTCTATAGAACATTTTTTAGATTTTGAGAGATTTAAAAAGGATGGAATGTAAATGAATAACAATTGTCTTGGTTTATGTTGACAGCCAGATGTTCTTGCTTTCGTTGAAGCACAAGATCTCAGTATATTCTCTGTATTCTCAAGTCATGCTGGAGAACATACGTTTACACAGTCTCAAGTTCACAAGCAGCTCGAGTCAGTAATATTTTAGTGTCAAGATACCATTACAGTTTTATTTTATATTTTTAATTAGGTTTTAGTTTAATATTTTGTATTAGTCTTTGTACTGTTTTATTAAAAAATTGTTAATTTTAATTAAATTTTTTTTTTATTTTAGTGTTTATTTTTTAAATTAGTTTTTCGTTTAATGTTATGTTTTAGTCTTTGTACTGTTATTTTTATTTATTTACTTATTTATTTTTTTTCACTTATTTTATTTCAGTGTTTTTGTTTTTTTTTCCTACTGAAATAAGTATTTTTCTATTTATTTGATTTGATTTCTATGAATTTCAATTGAGCTGTTTACTCAAATTATGTTGGTATTAAATACATTAATTAAAATGACATTTAAATAATGCGTTATTATTATTCGGTCTCAGACTTGTGGATCTCATTGTATGTGTGATTTAGTTTTTATTGCAATTAGTTATTTGATGTACTGTCATACTGGTTTTGTTTACCTTGAAATGTTTTGCCAGATTTTGGTCCATAAGGGCTGTCCTACCAAGGCTGCAGATGTTTATAGACTTTGTTGCCACTCAACAATCAACTCACTGAAAGCCCTTGAGAAAAGCTTTTTTATAGGCCTTTATATAAGATCAGATGACATTAGCTTGTTGATTAGTCAATTCAGTACAGTAGCAAGGTGCCATTAGTAGGGCTATCTGACACTTTTTTTAAACAGAACATCTAGCACAGATATTCAGTTAAAAAACGTTTGCTTTTTAAAATATGGACTGAGTGACTGTACACATAAATGAAAGCAGGTGTTGAGTATTTTTACTAACGGAGTCACATTGTAACTTGCATTGTTAGTGCATTCAAAAATGTAGCCATTATTTAAAAAAAAAATGAAAACGGGGAACAAAAGCAGAGGAGTTGCACTGTATATGTGATAGTTTGGAGACTAGATTGTTGCTGTATAGGTGTTAGAGGACTAGTGAAGGTGTGTTAAGTAGTTATCTAGTATTTTACTTGTTATTTATCTTACAATATTGAAGGAGGAACTTTTGTGGATGCTGCTTTGAATCCATGTATTTAGTTACAAAACGACATAGTCCATAAGTTTGACATTCAGAACTTTTAATATTATATCATTTGACTTCTTTTTGTTACTGCAGAGCTTTCATTTTAGGACACAGTATTAGTTGCTGAGAGACAAACATGGCAGCTTTAAATAGAACCTTTGCGTATGAAATGTTGTGTAAATATGTTTCTGTTGTAGTACTGATTGCTGATGTGTTTGATGAAGAGATTGTGTGAAATATGGAGCAAATAAGATTCCTGATTTCAAAGTGAAACTAAAATATGGTGTGATTATGGTATGAATTCATATTTGCTGTATGTATGTATGAGTTGGAGTTTATATTCTGAAATGTTGGACCGAATGAGTCTTACAGTTTTAGCGGCTCATTATAATGAACTGAAGGAGTTTTGTACTCTCAATCAAACCTCAACTGAAATGCCTTTCCTTTCATGGTATTCACTCAAGGACAGTATGAGCATAGATTTTTAACAGTATGTCTGAACATCATTTTTTTAGATTTAAAGCAGGTTTTTGTGTTTTGCTCATATAGGAGACCCTTTTCTTGAAAATTGTAATAATCACTATGAACATTAACCCTTGGTAGCATTGGAACATTTACAAATATTTAATTTCTGAAATTGTGTTTTTTTTTTTTATTTACAATTAATTTGTCACAAAGGACTGTGATTTATTATATATATATATATATATATATATATATATATATATACATATACAGGCACACTTTTTTTTTAAAAATAGGATTTGTTTGCATTATATGCATTTCTGCATAGATAGCATTTTCCATAAATTGTAATTCAATTAGACGATGCTCATAGTTGAATTTCTCATGTTAAATCCTCATGACCTCAGAAAGCATGTCTTGCACCATTTCAATAGAGATTATCTTAAAGAATGCCAGGATATTTTACATTCTAATGAAATTGTGAATTCATCAGAAGAAATGTTTTGCTGTTGTTTTTTTGTTTGTTTGTCTTTTAATCATCTCCCAGTGTTCAGATGTAAACTCTGCTTTGACTTGTACTGCTTTAATCGAACATTTCTTTAGATATGTCATTGCATGCTGTTTGCTTTATTTTACCTATTTATCCACTAATTAGTTTAATAAATAATGAATGTTTTGGTTAGAAAATGTATCAGTAATGTGTGGAATCAGACAACCCATTCTCTTTTGATAAAAATCCGATTCAACAAGAAGAAATGTATATAAATAAGTATAGAAGAGGATAATCTACAGCCAGTATGAGGATAAACAGAAATTGAAAATGCCAAGCCATGAGACTGTTGTAAGACCAAAGACGAGTCTATGCAGAACTAAAAATCTACCACATAGTCTCTCATTTTTGTTTTTTCTCCATGTTTTGTATTGTATATGGTACATTAGTACTCTGTTTTAATGATACACAATTAAAAAGAGACATAATTGAGACATAATTTGCATTGTTAACAGTTGTGTTTATTTTCCCAATAAAATGAATTATGACAAAGAAAAGTTTTTTACTTTACCTTGTAAGTCAATGTTTAAAAGCAGTAAAATCCAATACATTACAGGATTTTGTTTAAAAAAAAAGTGCAGGAATATTACTTACACATTCTTCATAACTTAAAAAGAAACATGAATCTATAAAAAATCTAGCTTTGCTGACAAAAAAAATAAGTTATGAATATTTTTATTTGTAATTATAATATATATCATATAATCAACATATTTCTCAATAATGTTTTGCACGTCACTAGGGTGGCGTCACTACATCTGGCCAATCAGAATGAGCTGATCTAGCGCGCGGCTCTCCGCCTAGGACTTTTAATTTGAAAGGTGAATTATGTGGCGGTTCGGATGAAAAATAACACTAAACGCTAAAATTTTAATTCTAGTAATCTTTACTTATATAATCAATATATTATGAATAAAATCAAATCATCCCGTTTGTGCGGTTTAACAAGTGTTTTTTTAGCCCACCTCCTGTCACATGATGCGGGTCGCCAATGACGTCACGCTCTGTCATGGCTGCGTGAGACATAAACATGCCAATGGTTCTGTAATTCAGAGCGTTACACTAGTACGATGATTAAAGCTACGGCTATAAGCAATCATTTAGCCTTGGGGTCCGCCATATGAAATCGGCTGGTCGGTGTTTAGTGCGGCAGGAGAAGTGCTAGCTGTGCTGTAAATCACAGGAAGGATCCGATCATGCAGACTGAAGCCCTGCTGGAGCATCACGGCGGCTCACAGAGTTCCTGTAAGACAGGCTCCAAATCCTGGCAGTACAGGTAAGTTACTTCACACAAGCAAGATCTTTACAAACAAACAACGTTTATGTATGAGCCATGTTAACTGTTCGATATCAAACAGCAAATGCTACTTTTCTAACGCGAGGGGAGCTTGTACAGTATTTCATTTCCGGAGTAACAGTTAAATTGGACTTCAGCACATCTTTCAACCCGTACGATTTTCTTTCTTTCATGCATAACAAAACGAAAATGTAAGCAATATGACAGCCGCAGTCTCCTTTCACTTTTGTTATAGCATAAACACGGCTGACCATAGTTGTGTGGATATTATGGATATATCCCAGCTTTGCTCTTACAGTTTGGTCTATACTATTTAGGGTTGATTTGGTGATGTAATCTTTTAGGCAAGTTGTTTCACAACATGATGTTTTCTTTTGGAAGTGATCTGATGGAAAAGGTGGATGGTTATTTAATGAAGTATACCAATCTTGTGACCGGATGGCAGTATCGGTGAGTCTAAAGTATTTGTTTAACACGAACAGGCCCAAATCAAATCTGTGCTAATTCGGGGGGGGGGGGATCGTTAGAATTCTGCAGATAAAATGCAATAGTTAAAATATTTAATGAACTGTTATGTTTCAATTTTAGATATTTTGTGCTCAACAATGAGGCAGGGCTGCTGGAATATTTTGTGAATGAGCAGTCAAGAAATCAGAAGCCCAGGGGTTCTCTGCCATTAGCCGGTGCAGTGATTTCCCCCAGCGATGAGGATTCACACACCTTCACTGTCAATGCCATCAGCGGAGAGCAATACAAACTTAGAGGTTGTCACATGATCTCTTTCATCCTTTGTTTTTTTTGCTAGATGGTTTCACTTCTGCTTTCTTAACCATATTGCAAGATTTATTTGTTGTTGTTGTTGTTGTTGTTGTACAAAAGCAGCTAATATTAACATTTCACTAGTCATACTAGTCAAATAATATGATCCCAATATTATATATATCTTTATGATGATTATTATTATTATTTTTAAATTCTAACCTATTTGTGTAACTTCAGCCGCAGATGCGAAGGAGCGACAGCACTGGGTCAGCCGGCTGCAGATCTGTGCACAGCACCACACAGAGGCGATGGGCAAAGTGAGACTTGCATCCAGAACCCTGTGATACTGTTAACACCACCATACTGCTCTGTGATTAAAATGAAAGGAGCAGGCAGACAGTGCCCTAAAATAGTTATTTCAGAACATTTTTTCACAACCGTATCATTAACGACTGAAATATTTGACCAGCTTTCTTTTGAGAACCAATGCCCATTGGCATTACTGACACCGAGTCTGATCTTGTTTGATGTGACTTCACACTGCGTATTTGACTTTACTGTGATGCGATACAGCTCAGGGAAATATAGTCAATGAATAATGACTTCTATTTTGGGTCTGTTTCTCAGAACATTAGAAGACTTTAACAAGAGCCCACAAATTATAATGCCTACATTTATTTGTTCTTCTTGAAGCTTTGCTGGCAAAATCTAGCTTTCTAGCATTTCTTTAAAAGTATTTAAGGAGCTAAATGATGATAAAATTGTAATTTCTTTTAGCATTTATCCATGATCCCACAGACAAACCCACCGCTCCAGACTCGCAGTCTCTCCATGGCGTCTCAGGGCAGTGGCAGCTCTCCAGGATCGCAACACAGGATCAACCAGAACTCAAACACTCTGTTGGGCCTGTCCCAACTGCAGCGCGGCTCATCTCTTTACTCCAGCAGGAAGTCGCTGCTGCCTGATCACTTGCTGGAGGCCAGAGAGGTGAGACTGAGTGATGCTTTTAGAGGCCCAATAGCATAGCCTCTTTGGAAGTACCTGATCTGAACTTTGAGAACATTCATTAACCAATGAATGTTCCTCTTTCAGATGATGAGCCAGGCACAGGGCCAGCACAGAGACCTGATCCAAAGTATTGAGGGTCTGCCCTCCTCCCAGGGTCCCTCTCCCTTGGACCAAGACTTGCTGCTGCTGAAAGCTACTTCTTTGGCCACCATGACCTGCCTCAGTGACTGCCTTCATATGCTGCAGCTCCAACAAGTGGCTCGGCAGAAAGTTCCTCTCAGTGGTGAGTGTTTTTGATCCTTGTGGTTTTCTCCATTCAGGTTGACTGTAACAGTAGATATGTTTTACATCGCATCATTTTAGGTCACGCGTGCATTGCTTGTGTATATAACCAGTATATAATGAACATATATATTTTAATGTTCAAAAAAATGTGAAATGAGGTTTTAATGCTGGACATCTGGCAGTTTTTCTTTTGTCTCACTCCACTAATATTAGACCTGACTTTACTTTATGCTTTGTTTTATGCTACTGCAGTGCTTGGATGTTAAGTGAATGCATTTCTCTTCCAGTAAAACACAGTAAGAGGGTTATTTATAAGCACAGCTTCCATCACAGAAATTATTGATTTGTGCAGCTCCTATGTGTGATACAGCACAAGTCTCTTTTTGTGTTCCTCTGTGCTTTTCTTGACAAGATTTTAACGTGTTTTTTCATGTTTGGAATGAGATGCAGTACTTCAACGCACTGAAGGTACAGTTAAATTAGTGAAATTTTGGTCAGATCAAAATAAAATAATCAAAAAAAGGGTAGCAATGCCTTAAGCAGCTGCTGAGCAATGGTGCATGTGACCAAACCTTCATTTACAATATGTTGGACTTTTCCATTGTAGTGCAACTCTCCCGTCTTTTGCTAATAAATACCTTTGTGATTTGGTAAATTGGAAAGATGTGCAAAGCTGCTGGTGCTGCATGCAGTCAGAAAGAGCACAAGATGTAGCACATGGCGTTTAGAAATTGTATTACTGTGTATATTACTGTAATCTATCCAACCTCTGTATTTGCTTTTCAGTGACTGGATTCTGCCAAGGTTTTGAATACCACATAACCATTGTTGATGTGTAAACATGGGTGTGATGTGGGTGATATGATGCGGCACAATTTATTACTCGCAAACAAAACTGTACAGAAAATGTTCAGCTTCACCTTGCAGTTGGTAGATTTGACCTACTTTTATTGGCCAGTCATGCACAGTTTTCACATAAATTCTCACTGATTTAATTATCTAGGGCTGCATTCCCTAAAAACTTTGTAAGTTGATCATAGGCGCCATAGGCCATACGCCATAGGCCTCACCGATATTCAAGTCTGGTGCTAGTCATGTATCTAAACTTTTTACCATCAGTTGTTTAGAGGTACAAAAGCTGTCATGATTTAACTTAAATGCAGCAAGTACAATCTCCCTTTTTGTCGAATACCATTAAAGTGTGGATTTTGTGAAACACTCATCTATTGGACGCTGAAATGCAATCCAAAGATTAATAATGTAGAGTCTTTTAGACAACCACACATACTCTCTTTCTGCAAATCCGCTATCGGACAGTTATTGAATACCTTAAATCACTGATCCTTATGTGTAATCCAGGTCAGTGCACTACGATCAAAATACACAACGCAGAAAGCCCTTCTGCTCGCTTCACAGTGTCTGGGTGTACCAAGATAACCAATAGCTGAACAGAAAAATGGTAGTTAATTTTCTATTTGATATTATAGAAAAACCACAAGCATTTTGTGGTTGCAAATCTAATAATCTCAGGTCATGTTGTGCCTGTAGAATTTATGACCTAGAGCCCTGCTCAGGGAGTGGAATATTGTTTTATAATTAATGAGGAACTGTATCCACCACTGATAGACTTCTGCAGGTAACCAGAGCTCTGCTGGCGTCACTCAAGCGAGGTGGTTGACAGACTTACCAAATTGTGTTACCATATCATCGTCAATTCTTGGATGAAGTTGTTTCCGGTCAGATTTGCATGTTTGGCAACTCTTCTGGTCCAAAAACCCTTGGAGTTTTGCAAAACCCGAAGCCTTCTATCTGTCAGGCGACTTTAACGCTGCCTAATCCTGACGCGTGCATATTTTATTACTCTCGGACTAGAAAGATATGTGATGTAAACATCCCACAGTTCTAAGATCACCTGCATTTCTCTACTGCAGAAAGTAGTGATCCACCTTGTGAACTTTCTGAAGTTCCTAATGACTGGAACAAAACAAAAACCGCCAGATTAGTCTCTGGGCCAATGAGCAAACAAGTCAACAATGGGCAGGGCTCCGTGCAGACGGCGAGACCCTGGGCTCAGGTTTCCACTCAGAGCTCTGTGTCAGTTGTCAGAGCGCTAAACACCCAGAATTCCTGTGGCGTTAGAGGCTGCTGTTGGCTTGTGGGCATCGTGCTGGTGGGCCGGTGATATGAGCACCCCTGACCCAGGTTTTGTGTGCCCTGTAGGCTCTGCACTCGAGTGGCTGGAGCCAAAACTTCCAGACATCCTGAAGAATGGAGGGACACTACCCAGCATCACCAAAGATGACGGCAAAACAGAGGGAACCGTTCTGGAACCTTTAGAAATGGACTCCTGTGATATCGCTGGGGTAAGATTTGGTTTATCAAAACGCTTGAAAATTGATTTCTGATGATCTCATCTATTTTTGATCATATTTAGAATGACTAAATGTTTAAAGTCAAATCACGTGGCCTCTGCAAAGTAATTATGCTCTTCTCAGACCTAGCAGCACTGGTGATTTTTTTTTTGTGGTTGCAGTCTATTCTGATTCCAAGTGTCCTTGTCGTGTTATCACAGGTGTAGTTCAACGCCTTAAAGCTTGTCTGCCAGTGGTCATGCCACATTAAAATTTCTCCCTGATCTTACGTCATTGGTTGAGTCGGTGATGTTACAGTAGTAGCAGTCTGGTCGGGATGCTGAAGCAAACATCAGTGTTTTTATAACACCACAGAGACACAATGTTTACACTTGTGTTGACACTTTTCATGGAGATCGCAAAAGTGATACTTTCTTACCAAAAAAAAAAAAAATTAGATTAATTAAGCAACCCTGAAAATTTTCCACAAATATATTAAGCATATTTATGATATATTATTTATTATATTTAGCATTGATAATGATAATGAATCTTGAGCAGCAAAATCGGTACATTAGAATGATTTCTGAAGGATCATGTGACACTAAAGACTGGTATAATGCTGAAAATTCAGCTTTTCCAAAAAGTGTCTGAGTGCTTTGTGTTTATTTTGAATAGATCTATTTTTAATCATTTTAATAACTGCTTTTGTGACATATTTGGCTTCAAACGTGTGCATGTGTTTAATTAAAACCAAAAATTTAAACAAAAAAAAACATGAAAAATGGTTTAAAATTTCATTATAAGATGCATTTTGACCATCTGAAGTATCTGAATATGTTTGGGGCCTCTGTATGTTAAATAGAAACATAGTCATCGACAGATTTATTCATAACAGATGTCTAATAATTACTGACAACTGACTCAAGAGTGATCCTTTGCTTCAGTTACCTTCACGTAAACAAACACCTGTCCTGAGCCTTCCTGAAAATCAGACTGTAGACAGGGCTTCCTATTAACCGAAGTAAACCTGTCTGCGGCGTTAAATGTTTACTGTGCTGTAGGTTTTTTCCACTGAATATTTTTTAAATAATATTTTGCTTCACGTGACTCTCATTTCGGGAGAATAACAGATAGATTTGCATTTCAAAAACAATCTCATACAGAAAAATATCTAAATATTCTACATTATGTGAAGCTATTTTTGTCATGTGTCATTAGTGATGTTTTCTGTTACTGTTACTCATACTTTTAAATAAACAAAAACATGCTATAACTTGTTCCACACCCACAAATGATGTGCAGCCTATTGCAATAAGTGTGCTGTTATGTAAATTATATTTCTGAATATCATGTTAAAATAGGAAAGACTTACAGTTAAGAAAAGACTCAAACCATATTTAGGACACAGAAAATCATAGAGAATAGGTTCATAGAACAGCTAGTGTAGTAATACCTTGGAATTTTGAAATGATGATTTCCAGACCTGGAACTGTTCTAGAACTCATTCAAATTTTGAATGATGTATGTTGTCTTTGTTTTTTCTTCAGCTCTGAAAGGTTTAATCAGCCATTAGTTTTAAAAGCTGTTACATTTATGTTTTATTTTATTTAGCATTTTAGTGATTTTTACGTGCTTTCATTAGTTCTATTAGATCACATTCCTAGATTGCATATTTATGTTTATTTCAATTCAGGTAATTTTAGTACTTTTAGTATTTAGTCCTTTTTTCATTTCTGTTGCCAGTCATTCTTTATTAATTTACCATATTATTTTTTACCATATGCTATTTTTTACCATATTATTATTATTGTTTTTTATGTATATGAACAAAAACTATTCTTGTAGTATTATAAATATTAATAATTTATAATAATTTATTAATAATAATAATTTATTTAAATATTCTTAGCTCAGTGAAATGCTGTTTTGGTTTTAAATATTGCTTTATTGGCTTTTTCATTAGATAACCTACCTCTATAAAATGTAAAAACTAAAAAAATGTAGCCTGTAGTTATTGAAAAGTTGTGGAAAGGTATTTTGTCAAAATGTGTAGAAGCCCTGTAGGGAATTTGGGAGCTCAAAAAACAGGTAGTTCTGTTTTTGGGGTTATACTGTTTTACTGGTTAAGTGGGATGTGATCGTGAAGTTTGTTTTGGGATTCAGGAGCAGGAGGAGATTGATGCCACACAGGAGGTAGATGATTCAACTCCGGCCGAGGAGGAGGATCTGGCTGCTGTCGAAGAAGAGCGCAGCGTCATTCTGCACCTCCTCTCTCAGCTCAAACTGGGCATGGACCTCACCAGGGTATATCAGCTCCATCTCATTAACAGCTCTCATTTCATCTTGTGTCTTTCTTAAACCTCAGATAAAGTTGTTCATTACACCACTTTGAATGAAATCAGTTATACACTAAAAAAAACAACAACAATTCATGCATTATGAAATAATGCAGTGTTTCAAATGGGCTTGTAGGTGGTCCTGCCAACCTTCATTCTGGAGAAGCGCTCCCTGTTGGAAATGTATGCAGACTTCATGTCCCATCCAGACCTTTTCGTGGCCATCACTGATGGCTCCAGCCCGATGGACCGTATGGTCCGATTTGTGGAGTATTACCTCACTTCCTTCCACGAAGGTCGTAAAGGTGCCATTGCCAAGAAGCCCTACAACCCCATCATCGGAGAAACCTTCCACTGCTCTTGGAAGGTACCCAAAGCGACAACGCCTCCGTCAGCAGTCCCAAAAGAAGGGACCTCGTGCCCATCCGACTGCTACAATGTCCGCTATGTGGCAGAGCAGGTTTCCCATCATCCACCCGTGTCAGGCTTCTATGCAGAATGCCAGGAGAGGCAGATGTGCGTCAACACGCATGTGTGGACCAAGAGCAAGTTCATGGGCATGTCCATTGGCGTCTCTATGATCGGAGAAGGTGAGTTTCGCCCACCTTACACTCAATTTCGTGTGTCCGTTGTTGATCATTCAACATGTTCATTTCTGTGCTTGCAGGTAATCTACACCTATTGGAGCACGGTGAGGAATACACCTTTAGTTTGCCCTCTGCTTACGCCCGCTCTATCCTCACTGTGCCCTGGGTGGAACTGGGAGGAAAGGTCAATGTCAATTGCGCCAAGACAGGCTACTCTGCAGTCATCACGTTCCAGACAAAGCCTTTCTATGGGGGCAAGCTACACAGGTCGGGATCACACCGGATCACATTACACGACTCCATTTTCCATCTCTGTGAGACAGTATAGTGCTTTCAATGTAAATTTATACAGCAGCCCTAAATAACTCTTAATTAGTATACACTACCATTAAAAGGATGCATTAAATTAATAAAAGTGACTATGAAGACATTTGATTCCATGAAAGCTCATGTGACACTGAAGATTGGAGTAATGGCTGCTAAAATGTAGCTTTGGCGTCACAAGAGTTAATGCAGTTTTGAAATATGTTCAGATGAGAAGCATTATATTAACTTGGCACAGTATTATTATTTTAGTATAATAAATGCAGCAGAGACTTACGTAAACGTACAATGAACAACATGAGTTTATTTAGACTTGACCAAAAGGCAGTTTTGGTTCTTTATGATATGAGCACTTCAATCAGAAAGCTGAGCCAATGGACTGTAACAAATACCGGTGTTTTGTTCCTCAGAGTGAACGCGGAGGTCAAACACAACCCCACCAACTCCGTGGTGTGCCGTGTCCAGGGCGAGTGGAACGGTGTGCTGGAGTTTAGCTACACCAGCGGGGAGACTCGGGTCGTAGACGTTACCAAACTTCCCGTCACCAGGAAAAGAGTACGGCCCGATGAGCTGCAAGGACCCTACGAGTCCAGGTAACACCAGCCAATCAGTTTACTGTGATATTCAAGCCACACAATTGAACTATACAGTGTCAACAGTGTTAATGTGGGTAGGATGTCAATGTGATGTCACACCAAACAGCAAAACAAGTGATTTAAAGGAGTAGTTAAAAACAAATTGGTCCCACTTTATAATAGGTGGCCTTAATCACTATGTACTTATATTTAAAGGAATCATTTGGTACAATGCACTTATTTGGTACATATAGGTATTTTAAAAAATAATGTAAAAACATAAGTAATTACATCTGCTATTAATAATTATACTGTTTACTCATCCCTTACACTTTAACCCACCCTTAAACCTACCCATGCCACCCAAACCTGTGCCTAACCTCACCTGTATCCCACCTCAATGGCTGCTAAAAGTAATTTGCAATACAATATGAACACATCATGTACATTGTACTTATTTCTTGATGCAAGTATATAGTAGTTAAGGCCACCTAATATAAAATGTGACCAAAAAATGATATTATGAAGGACTAAGAATTTAAGTTGGGTTTGGAACAAAAGAAGTCTCAGGATATGTAAGTTTATTTATTTATCTTATTTTGTTTTTTTGGGAGGAACTGTAAGTGAAAATCGGTTACTTCATAGATTCTGAGGCATTTACTGATGTGGTGCGAAGGCTCCACCTTTAATCCATGACTCTTCTTCCTGCAGGCGACTGTGGCAGCATGTGACAGAGTCTCTCAAGGAAAGAGATATGGATAAAGCCACGGAACACAAGCGCTTCCTGGAAGAAAGGCAGAGGAAGGAGGAAAGGCATCGCATAGAGACACAGACCGCATGGAGGACCAAATATTTTGAGCGCAAAGTAAGAACACATCTGCATCTTATTTTTAAAATGATATGATGATCTACATATTTACTGAGGATATTGTGGATGTACTGTGTTGTAGTTAACCTCTGGTTAAGGATTGCTTTCCACTGTCCCCAAGTAATGTTATTAAATATGTGTCAGTGAAATGTGACGGATTCTTGTACTTTTCAATACGTCCCACTCTTGGCTACATTTGAGGTTCATGGTGCATTTTTTCTCGATTAATGCCGTTTCACTTGGAAGTGAGTGTCAAAGTGAAGCTTGAATGGAGTGCTGAATCCATCGTTCTGAAATCAGTGGGTTTTCTGAAGGGTTTTTGGTCTGAAATATGATCTGAGGTTGATGCAAGCTTGAGATTTTCAAGCTTTATTCTACAACATAAAATACATCTTTTTTTTTTTGTTTTAAGTTATTGTGTCTTGAAAAAGCTGGATTGCTTAAATGTGGCTAAAAAAGGAACACCTCACTAATCTTTGGTATTATGTATTTTAAGTTCTCTTTTGTGGTCTTTTTTTCTAGGGTGAAGGCTGGATGTATTACCAACCACTGTGGAAAACGGTGGGCCATAGCCCTTCCCCAGTGTCCCCACCACAAAACCCATGACCTTTTAAGACCTGAGTCCAGGCATTGTACAGCCTCCTGCTGCAGTAAACCTCTGGTCCAGTGTTCTCTCTCTCACAGATGAAGACATACATTCTCCTTTGTATGATTCCTGAACCATAACTTCAGTTTGAGTGTTTGTAACACGCTTTGCGGACTCGCAGGTTTGCACTCTGATGTTCATATTTGCATCCTTCGGTGGTAAGATTTTTTGTAGAACTACACATTGAATGATTTCTTCAATCTGCACACAGATATTGTTTGTTGATGTTGCCTTAAAGAGTGTGGTATGTAAAGGGGGCTGAGTACAGTCTGCCGGTTCTTAACGTGGGATTGTGTTTGAGGTGAACTTCTTAATCTAACCATACTGTGGTGTACTGTATTTGACCACGGTGCGGTCAAACTTTCGGATTCTTTTCAAATCGTTATCATGATGTATATGATATCAAATGAAATGCAGAGTTAATGGAGCTCATTCAGGACGGTGGAGTTGAAAAGGACAGGCGTCAGGTCGCGTTGATAACTGGCAGGACGTGAGTTGTTATTACTTAGCCAGATGCAGCTGGAGTATTGACGAGGAAGAAACCGTTGGCTTGGCTGTCGTGTTATGCTCTCTTTTTCTCATTCTCGCTCTGGTAAATGAAGCTCGCTGGCGCTATACACAAAATCTGGGCCGGGTGGAAGTGTTCGGGTTCAGGTCTGCTCTTCTGTTCTTGCTTGATGTTGAGTGGGCATTTATGTTTCAGAGAGATTTTAAAGGGATAGTTCTGTCATCATTTGCTCACCCTCATGTCACCCGCAGGACTTCCTGTCTTCTGTGGAACACAGATTTTTTTCCAATACAAGTCAATGGGGTCCAAAGTTTATAATGAAATGAGGGTGAATAAATGCATCTAAACTTTCATTTTAGGTGAACTGTCCTTTTAACGCTTGCGTTGAGCTGTTTAGAAAAAAGCCAGCCTTATAATATTCTCTATATGCATAATAATATTTGTAAATACACCCTGATTAGACAGTATTATTGGAGACACAGTAAGCTCTGTCCAAAGTTCTGACACACCAATCTGATCTGTCAGAGTTATGCGGTTTAACTTTGACTTCGGACTGCTATGTTCCACTTCGATTCTACCTCGATTGACATTGATAACATTGTTTTTTTAAAGGGAAAATTACCCCAAAATTTAAATTTTTGTGTACTCACCCCATGTTGTCTTAAAGGAATAGTTCACCCAAAAATAATTTTTTATTATAATTTAATCACCCTCAAGTACTGCCAGACACAAAAAAAGTCACCTGTAACCATTGACTTCCACAGTAGGGAAAAAATACTATAGGAGCCAATGGTGACCCAAAACAGCCTGTTTATAGCCTTTTTTAAAATATCTTCCAATTCATACAGGTTTGGGACTACTTGAGGGTGAGTGAATGATGACAGGGGTAAAGTATCCCTCTAAATGTCATTTTCTCTGATCAGTTAGAGTGTGCATTTAGATGCCTGTCAGACTAGATTTAAGTCTTTTTTTCAGTCCTGCTGGGGAAAAAACACATCTAAAACTAGTTGGTTTCTCAGCTCTGGTCATATTGGAAGGTTAGACTGTTTTTTTTTTTTTTGTTGTTTTTTTTTTTCCAGCAGGGCGTTTAACTAATATTGTTTCAGAAATTTTAGAGTCACAATTCACTTTTCTTGCAAAAGAGCAGCTTGGACATTCTGCCTGACATCTCCTTTTATATTTCACAATAAATGAGAAAATAATATAGGCTTTGGAATGACATTAGGGTGAGTAAACAAAATTTTTGAGCAAACTCCTTTAGGTGCAATCAAGATTGATAGCATCTGTTCCTTGCTAAAGGTTCAGGTTTTTAGTTAGCTGCTCATGTTAGCAATGGGTTTTTGTAAACGTTTTAGCCACGTCAAATTCGAGGTTTCAGAGTTCTTCAAGATTTTGTGTTTAAACCCTTCATTGTTCAATTTGCCAGCGGGGAACAGTTGGAGTGACGGTGCTGGCTGAAGTGTTGCATCTCTCATAAAATCTCTGCTTCAGCCCTGGCATTGGTTGCGCTGAGAAACTTGTGGTGCCTTATTTGTGTTAGTCTTCCTCCCGTTCCACCTCGCAGCCGTCAGCTTTCTCATTAAAACGGAGTAAGACTGAAGCCACAGCCTTTGTACATATCTTCTTTCATTTTCCTGTCAGCAAAATACAGAATTCCCACGAAGCGTCTGGTACATCAGCTCTCCACTCAAATCATTCTGCTGAGCCATCAACTGCACTGATGTTTTAAATACACTCCCTGTAGCCTCAGAAAATATGATTGAAAAAAATACAAACAAATAAAATTGTTAATATATTGAGCTTTCTTTCATTTTACTTGGCGTGTCTATGTGGTATCAGGAAAACTGGTATATAAAGAAGCTTTGTGGGTGCTTGAAATGCCCTGCGATGACCTTTAGCTAATTCTTTAAGAATTATGCATGTAGCATTAGGATCTGTTTTGTACTTGATTTGTCACATTGAAGGATTTAAAATAACCTGGGAAAGGCAAAAATAAGGACCCCATTCTCTGCCTTAGAGTTTAAAAAAAAGAGAGATAAATAATAAATATTGCAATTTTATGTTGTGACTATATATTTCAGTGTCATTTTATCACAGTTGTGACTTTATAATTTACAACACTTTTTCTTGTGAGTGCAATTTCACATCTCAAAGTTTGACTTTCTCACAATTACCAGTTTTATATTTTATTCTGAGGCAGAAACTGGTTTCAATACAAAATAATACGGTTTTCCTTATATACTGCAATTCAAATGTTTGGGGTCAGTAAGGGTTTTTAATAAGAAGTTATTTTATACTTTCATTCGGCAAGGAAACATTAAATTGATCCAAGGGGACAGGTACAGACTGTTACTTTTTGCTATTTCAATTCATCAAAGACTCATAAAGTATAAAAGTTTCCACAAAAAAATATTAAGCAGCATAACTTTTCAACACTGAGATTAATAAGAAATGTTGGTATTGGCTGCTAAAAATGCAGCTTTGACATTACAAGAATACATTTCAAAATGTTTTAAAACATAATAATATGGGAAAACCAATTGTTTTATACTGATACTGTTGTTTTGTTTTGTTTTTTGGTCAAATAAATGCAGCCTTGGTAAGCATAAGAAAAATGTACAAATCTTTCAGACCTCAAACTTTTGAACAGCAGTGTAAAATATAGCCCCAAAAAAAGTTGTTTCAAAAAAGTCAATGAACACATTAAGCATATACATTTTATAAAGTGATTACTGTACAGCTGTGAAGCCAGTTCACACTAGGAATGGGCAAAATCACATCTTTGTTTGCCTCATCTCCAGTAATGGAAAAAGCACAACAGGTTGCCATATGTTCATGTTGACATTTGCACAGAAAGTATTTATCTCCATCAGTTCTTTTTCCAGTGTGCAATCTGGTATGAATTTTCCCCGTCCCTCAAAGTAGCTCTGTAGAATTTGGGTGAACCTCAGATTGCTTAAAAAAAAATTGGGAGCGTGAATGCAGGCTCTTTAGAAACCAGGCAAGTTAGTGTCATGCTTTTCTCTTTGCTCATTTATGTAACAAATCATTAGATCCTGTTTACTATCAGAAATGAGTCTAGGGACCGTTTTAAAAGTTGCTTTTTTTCTTTTAATTAGGATAAGCTAACTGATTATAATCAATACGTCTGGAATGAACAGGCTCATCCCCGACTTCTAAAGCAGCCTTCATGTAGTTGTTATTTCATTAAAGTAATCAGGTCGGTGGTTAAAATAGGGTCAGTGCAAAGCAACTCATCCGGAGCAAAAAGAATTTCAGGCTCAGATGACATTTTGAAGTTATTCTACGATTATTTAAAAGGACTACAACCCTGTGGGAGCAATGAAATGAAACCGGTCTTTTTTTTATGTCTAAAAACAGCAGTTCTGTTGCTGGTGTTTCGTCTGTGGTTCTGTGGTTAATCAAATTGAAGTCCCCCAAAACTGAGTTTATGGGAAGATCACGTGGATTTCATGAGTATGTGAGTCAGAAAGGCCAATGGAAAATTGGAAAATCAGAAAATTATGTGTGGTAAACATTTTTGGGAAAACATGTTAAGTAATAACTGTGCTCTTTGCAGCTTTCTGCCACGTACCCTTAACATCTCTCCACCTGCATGTGTTCGCTTTTTGTGTTTTGTTTTATGGCACAAAGCAGTCTTTTCAGTCCTTCACTACATCCTTTAATGACATACAAGTAAACGAGGATATGTTGAAACAGAAACCCTCTTTTGTCCGTCGGTTTAGATTAGCGTTTAAAGAAAAACGGAGACCAGCTCCACATAATGATTCAAAATGGATTACACAAAGTAGTCTTGATTTTTCCAGGCAGGTCACATTTGACTTGGTTGCCTGGAGGAAACGGAGATCTGCGTGTCAGATGTAACATGCGGACAGCTGCCAGTGCTGTGGTCCGTGCAGGGAGGAAGGAAGGTGAGGGACGGGCTTTGGTCCTCGGGAGACGGCAATATGGGTGTTTGGGTGCAGATGGAGTTCTCCAGCTCTTCCTGCGCCAGAGTATTAAAGCGCTCCACCACGCAGTGTGCTGTCAGACGAGCCTCCGGGTCATGATCCCAGCACTCTGTTATAGTCGCACACAAGAGCTGCATGCCCTTAAAGAACAGGCAGAAATGTCAGCAACAGTAAAGTTAGGGTTACCATATGTGCCATTTTCCCAGGATGCTATTGCTTTGATTCAAAGTACCTCCAGAGCATCTTTAAAACATAAGGAACCGATGTCATACACCGATCGGTCTGCACAGGCAAACAAAGCAAAAACCTAGATATTTTAGGCAATATAGAAATTCTAGCCTGGAAAATGGCACGTATGGTCACCCTTGTAAAGTAGTATATACATGTGCATATTTAGAATGTATATTTTATTAGGATATTATGTGTTCTATATGTTCTTATAGTTATTAATGGTGTAAATGTGTGCACTTGTAATTAATAATGCACATTTCAATTACATTTAAAAACTCAAATTTATTAAGTTTTTTTAACTTAACATGTTTAATAATATTGATTTAATATGAATATTGAATAATAATAAAAAAATCACAGTAGTCAAGTGAACTTAAAACCTTTCATCAAAGCTATCCCTACGACCTAAAACCAAAATGTGCTTTTCTGATCAAATTCAAATGTGTGTGTGTGTGTGTGTGTGTGTATACATATTTAAAATAGCAGGTAGTTCTGTGTATATGCATTAAACATTCAACAAATTACCAGATTTTAAACTCTTAAAATATTTGTCTCTTTTTCAAGCTAATTAAAATGTTAAACATTTTTAAGTATATATATTTAATAAGAAGCATTCTATTTATATTCCAAATGTATATTTAAATGCGCATCTTTAAAGTCGAACATTTCTTTCTGCACTGATAGCCTAGTGGCCAAGTGTGTGGACATATAATGCTGCTGAGTTACTGCCCCCCCCCAATCTCTCTCCTACCTTGCTTCCTGTCTACTCTCCACTGTTGTATCATTAAAAAGGGCACAATTAAAAGAGAAAAGTGTTTTATGAATACGCACTGAATGTGTTTTCCAGCTCTCTGGAATATCTGGTCGTCCTCTGTCTCTTAACACCAGGTCCCTCATGCTGTCTACACAAGGTTGCTCACACACCTTGGAGCCAAATGGGGGTTCGTAACTCTTTACTTCTGTTAAAAAAAGATAACAAATATGATTAAATTCATACAGTATGTTTCCAGCGTCTTTCAAGCAAATATACATCGAGAGCTGTACTTGCCTCCTATGACATCACATCTAGAGACCATTTCCCACAGCACCAGGGCCATGGAGTAGATATCAATCTGTTTAAAGGACTCCAAGTCCTCTAGATTCACCCTGGACTCCAAAACTTCAGGGGCCATGTAGCGTGCGGTTCCCACCTAAAGGACACAGACCATGTGATTTCAATCAGACAATTGCACTAAACTGAATTATCAATGGTTTCATGTGGTTACATCCATGACCTAAACAAATCAATCTCTTTCGCTTAAAAAGCCGAAGAAATGATCACTGTGCTCAGAGCAGTTCTGCCCACTCAGATGATACATTTAGAAATGGTTTGGTTTGGAACGGTTGTTTTTGTTTGTGTGTGTACGCAACGGAACGCAGGCATCATAAAAAAATTGCTTTTAATGAAAAACATTTATTTGGCAAGGTTATAATGTTTAAATATATCTCTTATTCTCATTCTATCATGAATCCTCAAAAAAAGTAAGTTTCCACAAACATATGAAGCAGCCTGTTCCATAAATCAAGTTAACCAAATAAGCCAGGCTTTTGGCAGATAGCCTGACTTATTTCAAACCAAATTAACTGGCAATAAGTCAGACTAACTGAAATAAACCTGGCTTATTTGGTAAACTTGTTTTATGGAACAGCCTTGATAATAATAAATGTATGTATTTATTTAATTATTAATAATTACCTCATTTGGGTCAAATAAATGCAGCCTTTGTCCTATGGTGTGACATCAAAAATGTAAAGAAAATAACCTCTAACATTGAAGATAACACTCTCTCATGCTAATTGTAACTCTAAGATTGAAGATACACTTTTCTTGTGTTATTTGTAAGTTTTTTTTGTATATTTACACCATAGGACTAATTGGGAACTAATCATATGCACATCAAAGCATAGTCTCATTGACTTAACAACAAAAATTATGCAGAGCTTCATAAAAATCATTCACTTGTAGAAGCAGCAGACAGCAAGGCAGCTCACTTGGTCTTGAATCAGAGCCAGTATTGTGCCTACCTGTCCACTGTTGGCAAAATCATCTACGGTGAGCGAGAGGTCGAGTCGCAGAGCCAGTCCGAAATCACAGAGCGCACACTCGTTGTGGTTCTTCAACACAATGTTGCTGCTCTTCAGGTCTCTATGGGCAATGGGCACTTTGAGTGTGCCGCAGGGCGTTGTGTCGCTGTGCAGGTGAGCCAGGCCTCTCGCCACAGAGCCTGCCATTGAACACAGCTCAGTCCATGTGAGAATATGACCAGCCAGAAACTCCTGAAGGTTTCCCATGTTATAATAAGCCATGATGAGCCAGTATTGCCTCTGAGGGGTGGCAGCAGTACCGCCCCTCTCCTCAGCAGTCAGGAACTGCACTATATTCTCATGTTTTAGGTTGGCGTCAGAGAATATGGCTCTTTCGTTACACCATGAGGAATACTCCACCGCTGGGAAGATCTTCACCGCCACCGTTTCATACTGCCCACCCTCATTATGACTGAGCCGTGCCCGCCATACCTCTGCAAAGCGCCCCTTACCCACCAGCGCCTCCAGCTGGATGGGCAGCTGCTCTGTGTTGTGGTTTAGGTTATTGGCACAAGTCGATGAGATTTCTGAATTGACGTCATCGCTGAGGGATGGCAGCTTGCCACGGTAATCGCTACCATTTACTTGGCCCTCGCCGGGATCTAGAGACTGGTAGTGGGTGCGTCGAGGCCCCCAGTCTTTGGGTTTCTTGCCAGGCTGACGTGTGCGGTAAAGATAAAAAGCCATGGTAGCTATGACAGCTACTAGGAGGGGTGGAACCAGGCTTATGACCACCACTGGAATGACGTCTTTGGACTTCAGCTTTGAGAATCCTGGGAAACAAAGGGGAATGAAAATATCAGCACACAGAAGTGCCTTGCTAGAAAGACAGCTGCCCTGTAAGGAAGCATACTAACTGAATTGCTATAAGTGGTTGAACTGAATCTGGTAGCAACAAATAGACTGACTCAAAAGTCATTTTAATAGTTATAGTGCCCTATTATGGATTTTTGAAAATGACCTTTCATGCAGTGTGTGCTCTAAGTGAACAAAAATGTATATATCCTGCAAAGTTTTAAATCTGAAAGCCCACTGTGTATAAAGTTGTCTCTCAAAAGAAAGCGTTGACTGAATCATTGAAACGAGTCATTTTTAAAACGAGCCCCAAGTTGCTTAATGTTGACGAAAAAATTTTACATTAGCACATTGCCTGGCCATTTGTTTGAGGTTTTTTTTCATTGTTCTGAATGAAAATGCAAATTCAATCTTTACCACAGGTTATGGTTTTGGAGCGTTAAAAGCTCACAAACACTGCTTTAAATGAAATTAACCAATCACCGGAGGGGTTTGGAAAAATGAATTGCTTTTTGACCTTGCATGCATATGAACCTGTTGTTTGAGACTCCCAAAACCAAAATATCAATCTTTCACAACCCATAGGAGGGGCACTTTTACATTTTCGTAAAATAAACAATATAGTGTTGTAATAAAAAAGGCACCTAGTATAAATATACTGGTTATACATAAAAGTTTTATATACTGTTTCTTTTGATAAGAAACTAAATTTAATCTTTCAAATGATTTAAAGGAAATTTAAAGGAATATGCCATTTTCACGCTCTTTGATGTGGCATGACAGTTCGCTGTAAACACCTCAGTTCGAAAAGCAGGGGCCAGTTGCATAAACTTAGCCTTCATGTTAAGACCGTGTCTTAAGAGCTAGTCTGACCAACTAGCAATTGGCCAAGAGTAATCCATTTTATTTTTTGGATTCAACTTAGACTAATAACTGAACCTAATAACTGAATTACAAACAAACTGACCAGTTTTACAGAAAAATTTTGCTGACTAAGACTAGTCTTAACCTTTTTATGCAACCGGCCCTAGAAGAGCGTGATCATCTCTTCCTCTTATTATTAGCTTTAACGTCAAAATATCTCATTCCTCATGTAATTGCTTCTTGTTCAACCACGGAAAGACGTCAACATAACAGCTTTTAAACAAAATGACATGTAGCATTTCATTTACCTCACTCAAGTTCTCCAAAAGAAGCATTTTACAAAATTGTATACTCATTTACGTGTTACTGATGTCTTAACCCACTTGTATGTTTAAATTAATCTGTTTTGAACAAGTTGTGACAGCTAATTTGGTCAACTAATTTGTAAATAAATAAATTCATTCAATTCATTCAAAATAAATTCAATTTTATAATTAGAAGTTCATTTAAAAACGGCACTGTGCAATTTACGTTTGCATATAAGTTGATTATTATTTTTCAAATTAAATATTAAGTTTAGGCTCCGTTGTTAATTGTAGTAATTTAAAAGGGCTCCCAAGTTTAGAGAAAAAGAAGAAACAATTTTTTGTTTGATCCCTCCTGCTGTGCTAAAACCATAACGAACCATATGGTACCTGACATACCGTAATGTTTGTGTACTATTACACCCCTACCATTTTGTACTTCTTTTTATATTTTACTTCTATGTATTATTTACATAGTATTTTGCAAGGCATCATAATCATAATGCACCTCTGATACCTTAAGATTCTGCCTGAAAACACTAGGAAGCTCACTAGGACTTGGAACAGAGCCATGGTTTTAGAATGCAAAGCGAAATGTTTTGGCAGAAAACACACATTTTAGCAGTGTTGAAGTATTCATTTGAACACACCATTGGCTCCTTTTTCGAAGACGAGTCTGTCATTGCACTCGTGATCTCCGATACAGCTGCAGATGAAGAGCAGGCCATCTTCAGAGTGCTGAGGTGTCATCAAACACTCTTTGGAGGAGTAGTTTGTCAGCATTATGTTCTCCAGCATATCCTGAGGGTTATAACACAGTGTCCGCACACTTACGCTCACATTGTCCTTCTTCCTACAAGAAAAAAATGACAGAAAAAAAAACAGATTCTTCAGAAAGATAAACCCAGGCTAAAGAAAAAAATCTTTTTATGTTCCTCTGATGAAATCTAGAATAAAATGTAAGCAGGGAATCCCTGCTCAGAGGTGCACTTTGTTCTTTATGCCAGAGTCTAAACTTTCCTGAGGGTTATAAATGTGTTTGCTGTTTATCCAGCATTAGGGGAGTCTTTGTTTGACCCCTCTCAGAGAAGAGCCTCTCTTTTTACTCACAGCTTGCCTCTATTGCAGTCATTCAAATTTCACCTCGATTGGCTTCCCAGAGAAGCTGTTCATAGACTGAGCAGGATGGAACTGGCTTACAAGGAAATCTCTTGAAAAGTGACCCATATTACACCACAGATCCCAAGTCCTTATTCAGTCCCAACAGTATTCAAATTTACAAACAATTTATGTCATACTTCATCCAGATAACGGTACTCCCATATGGACACCATACTGAAATATTATTGACATGTACTACTTATTCAGTTGCACAGTGGCCAGTAATGTCTGATAACAGAACAAATGATTCTTAATGATAGTTCGGTTCTTTTTAGTGAATCCTAATCAAAGCAAGTCCAACTCCCAAACCCATGACTTCTTTCTAATGAGTAAACTCTGTAAGGGTTACTTTTCATTAGGATTGATCCATTAGAAAGAAGTCATGGGTTTGGGAGTCACAGTTAAACCATGGTAACCACAGATTAACTATTGAACTGGTTTTAACTGGTTTTGCTACACTAACCATAGTTTAATCATGGTGTTTTTAGTAAAACTGTAGTTTTACCAATTGCAGTCAATACACCAAAAATACACATTTAATTTTCAAAAGGGAAAAACTAGCACAACCAGTGAAGTCTGACTGCTGAACCAAATAAATGACTATGGACTGGTTCTTTTTAGTGAATCAAAAACATGCAGCTTGCAATGAATTAACTACTAACTAACTTAAAATTAATAAATCAGTGCAGGTAGAGTTTATATTATGGCATGTAGTTAAAAGATACGCATTATTTGTCAGTTTAGTACCATAAATCTATACTGTACGTGAATGACATATATTGCTACCCAGCAAACTCTGTGTACGTCCTCTTATGTCCGCTTTTGGTCCATTTTTGTATCAGTGTACAAAATTGACATTTTCCACAACATTTAGTTAGTGTCAACAATATAAACAAATAGTAAAGTAATGTTCTTTTTTCATGTGTGCTCTTGCAGACTGTTGCTTAATCGATGTGATTTTTGAAGTCTCCATCCACATAACTGCATGTGAGTACAGCTGATCCAGTTTTATAGATTGTCAGTGATTAAGATGAATCTATATAAAGGTAATTTTAAAAAATACATTGCGTGTGAGTGTGTAGGCTATTAGTGAAATTATATTTATCATATAATTTTTATTAATGTGTACATTTTAAATGTACAGGTCCTTTTAAAAAAATTAGCATATTGTGATAAAGTTCATTATTTTCTGTAATGTGCTGATAAACATTAGACTTTCATATACGTTTTACATTTTACAGAAATGGCGCGTCATATCGAAAAAAGTCCATTAGTGTCACAAGCGTGAGCTAACTACTGTATAAGAGGTAAGCTAGCTATAGATTTGAGCTCTAATTTATGAAAGCTTACGTGTAGATGAGTGATTTTATAGCTTTGTAAATGTTTTGCTGGCAAAGGATGAAATAAGCTTTAACCTAAAACACAGGTGATAACTTCTTCGACAGTATTTGACCTACAGTATATGCACCTTTAAAACCTAAAAAGATTTTTTTCTGTACTTTATTCTCTTGCATTTCACCTCTGCTGTAGGTTATTTATATATAAATTCGACATATTGTTGGCCCGGTGACAAATTTTGTTATATTGCGAACTTCCTATTGTTGGAGAATATCTCCAAGGCATTATGAACCATCTGACTAGTAAGTTAAACCTCATACATTCAAATGTTTATCAGATGTTTAAATTGTTTAAATTAGAGTCCTGCATGTCTTAAAAGGCCATCCTGTTTAACAAATCACTGAGGACTCTGCAACCTACAGAGGGGTACAACGTAATTCAAAAAGAGACGCAGATGATTAAAAAAGAAGTGCTAAGTTTGAAATGAAAATTAATAATATGGTAAGACACAACCGAGTATTGTGACTTTGCCTCATTTCAAAATGAACCAGTCTATAATGGCCATCTGCCATATCAGATCATAAGTTTGATCTTCTAAACTATAAATGTAGTAACATATTTGTTTAAGTTGACTCGGAAACCTTACACAAGCCTGAAAGGTATTTGAAACCTAAAATCTTAGTTGCGCTCTAAAAAACTGTTCACCAGAAACAAAATTTAAGTCAGACAAAAAAGAGGGTAAACACACTGACCAAACAAAACCAAATGCTAACAAGTGGTTTGGAAAGGCCTGATAAGCTGATGTATTACAATGCTTGATTCAGGTTCATTAGAGGAGCATGTAATTCGTTTAGAGAGATGCGCAGTTAATGATTAAATTATTAAAATATAATATAATATATATGCACAGAAATGTAATATGTTAACAACTATTAGAAATGAATATAGGGACATATATTACAAATGAATGATTTTACATCTGATATCTAAATGTTTTTACGTATAAAGGAAATAATGTGGATGCAGTGAAGGTCCCCATAATGTTTAACGAACATCCGTGGCATGTCTCGCAAATGTCCCCGTTGTGTCCTCTGGACGTCCCGCGAACATACTCGCGACATCCTCATGCCTTGTGAGCATTTTAAGTGTGCACGAACAGGGAATGCTTGTGTATTTTTGCAGCAAACAGTTTTCATACTTTGCAATTTTAATCGCAGGTCACACATGCATATACTGCAAATTTAGCCATGGACTTACCATATGGCTACACACACTTCTTCAGCCAGAGTACAGTAAGAGGTCAGACTGCAGTTGCTCATGCAGACGTTGTCTTCACATACAGGACTCGAGTGGTCACACCACTTACAGAGGTTAGTCTTTATGAGGGTGAAACTCTGCGCCTGCAACACTGCAAAAGGGAAATAAAATTTCATAGTTTAGAGTAAAAATAGGCCGCATTTAGTCCACTTCTATTTTTTCATAGGTTTAATTGAAGATTGTAGGTAGCTGTTATATGTTGATATACTGTATAACATGGTAAACATATACAGAATATGTTTAAGTGTGTGTGTGTTTCCCCAAAACCTATAAGCTTTCTTGCGTTCAGCTGAGGCCTTTAGAAATTATCTTTTAAATAATATATATATTATTGATTGCAGTTCTTGTTTAAAAAAAAATTAATATAATAATTAATAAACGTAATGACAAATGCATAGCAACTGCAAGAAAGATGCATAATCATGAATAATAATATTAGTAATAATAAAAATAGTTACGACTAGGCAACAACTAACCACATCCAAAATAAGTTTTTGTGAACATAATATATGTGCATACTGTGTATGTTTATTATGTACAGGTGTATATATATATATATATCTATATATATATATATATATATAATATACACACAGAACACATATCTATATTCTTAACCAAAAACCTTTATTTTGGATGCGTTGCCCAGCACTTAATAATAATAATAATAATAATAATAAGTTAGGCCTAAAATTAGCAGAATGTGCCTATGATAGCCTTGGAAAATGCATTGCCTAAAGCACAAATAACTAAGGAGTGCAGTAAAAGCAGTTAAAATGGTCTAATGATGAAACTGACTGCAATGCAAAGTCATAAGGATGAAAGCTGCAATGACAGCTGCAATCAAGACAGTATTTAAGAGCAAATCTTTGAGCTACGTGAACCATCTGGAGTTCATAAATCTCTAATTGGATTTGGATGAATGTAGTATATGGCCTGGTGTGTGTATTTGTGTGCTGGGGTGTATTTGGTTTGGTGCACACATCACTGAAAGCATGTGTATTCATGAGAGTGTCAGGAGTTCCTGTGGTTAAGTGGGATAAGCCTGAATTCCTTCCCACGCACACTGTCTCCTCTGTCCTGATACTACCACATCATGACAATATTAATTGTTTATTCAAAGCAGATGAGGGGTGGGAGCTGTTTCACTGAAGGAGTGCGGCGACCTTACAGTAAACAGAATTAAAGGAAAGAGCAGAGATATTTGACACAGACTTCCAGATGTCCGCTGATGCCAACCATCAAAATATACAAGAGAGAGAGAGAGAGAGAGAGAGAACTCTTGCATGAAAGGAACAAGGGACATGAAGGGAGAAAGAGACAACAGAGAAAAACTGAAGGGAAAAAAACATTCAGGCTAAGCACAAAAGCCCCCGTTCTATAAACTTTAAAGTAATTAAACTCTGTAGCAACCGCTCCAGAAATAAATTGAAGCCAGAAGCGCTCATATTGGCCAAGTTTAAAGCACAACTCCTCAGTGCTTATGGGAAAACCAATGGCTGCATGCTTACAAGAGATGCAGGGCTGCAATTATTTGGTTTGCACTCAAGCAAGTTTCCCCTCTTTGTAATTCATAGGTATGATGATGTATAATGTATATTAATTGGAATGTTTTAGTACCACCTTCCGGTTTGTTATTGAAACACTAGACAGTAACATATACATATACATACATATAGCTGTATTTTTAGCTGTTTTGAATGATAAAAGTAAATTAAAAATACACAACATCAAGACATTGGCCAAATTATATAATTCATATTTGTCCGGGTTTTGTTCTTAAAACGCTATTGTGAGTAGGATTATTTCTTATTTCCTAAACATCATTTTAATAGGGGCCTGAATTGTTGATAGCAGACTAATGCAGTTAATTACAAGTGTGTGTGTGTGTTTGTGTGCATCTCTCAAAAATGTTTGGCTAAAACAGTGAAACTTGATTTTGCAGATTAAGTCGTCAGGGCTAGCAACATTAGCGGGTATGTTCATGTGTGTGTGTCTCTGAGGGAGAGAGAGCAGGAGAGATACAGTATGTGCTTGCCGTACATAATAAAATGTACATTTTTGGCAAATCATGAAAATGAGCTGTCGTATTTATCATAATATTATATTTTTTGTCTGGCCAGTGTAATTGTTGGGCTTCGGTTATTTTGCTGATGTAAGACCTTAAAAATAATAGAAACCGTGAAGTGATATTAAACTGTAATGCGGTCAAAGAGATGCCTGGAACTACCTTTGCTGTGTTTCCTTGAATATAACTGCACACCTTAGAACATTCGTCAGCCAATCAGATTCAGGCATTCAATAGCCCCGTATTATAATATAATAATAATGCGTAATTATATATATATATATATATATGAAGAGCTAAATTGATTATTATATGGTTATATATTAAAATACATTTTATTTAAATGCTTATATATATACATATACACACACACACAGACATCATTTTTTTCCTCTTCCATAAATCCTCTTCCACATGCCATAATAAAGCAAGCATTTTCGGGGCCCCCAGTATGCAGTAATCAAACTATCCCACTGGGTGGCAGATTTCCAAGTTTTTCAATTCCTTTTAAACTCAGCTTGATCCCTGAAAGCATTTCCTGATATTAAATGAATAACAGTACGGTGAACGTAGCACTCACATAACTGTCGCATTCATGACAAACAGATGTCTTCAGAAGTTGTTTTTGTGGTGTTGACTGAGCCTTGCACACGCTCCATGAGTGCTGTTTCAGTGTTGAGGAGGCTGAAGGGCCTGTCCCCATTACTCATTGATAAGAGACACAATCTCTCCTCATTGCCAGTGAAATGTTCTGTTATCTAATGCCAAATAATAAGAAGCAACCATTTATCATCATTGAAAACAAGATGCTTCTCCTTCATGGGTACCATGCAAACCCATTCCCTCTAAGAACAACTTCTTGGACTCAAGGCAAACAAAGGAGAAAAGGAGTTTCTGTGTCCACTGAGAGGTCACTGGGGTTGGGTTAGGCCCCGTCAGCATCGCACCCTCTGTTTAAGTCATTACAATATTGCCATTGTGGGCAATCATGATGACAAGGCGGAGAGATGCATCAAGGGATCTTCGATGGATGTCTTTGTGTTTTTATGTAGCCTACAGTGTCTCTGTGTGGTCACATTCACACACATTCTCTATATTTCCCAGTTTTTTCTTAGAGGCATTTAAGACAACAGATGGGAAATGATAAGCAAGTGATGGTTCTCTTCTCTCCACCCACATAGCAATATTTCATAATTGTTGTTGTAAGTGGAGCTACTCTATACACACCCAAACCGTTTAAGGAGGCCCCTGCTGTGCAAAGATCATTTGGATTCTTAAGATTTGCTTTCCTTGTTGGAACTTTCCTAGCATCGTGTTGTTTTCATGTGGTCACAGTGCATGGCATCTTTTATACACATTGAGATTCTGTTTTTAATTAAGACTAGTTTTTGGTCTACAATTTCACAAAACAGTCGTGTGTGGATCTATTTTACAATACCTTTAAATCTTACTTCTACTGTTTTGAAAATACAACGGTTTTCACTGATGTCAAACTGCTGTTTACATGGTACTGTGACTCTTGGACTTTTTTTTAACAACACAGGAAATATGATGAAGATGTGCATTTTGGAATTCTCTTTATCAAGCATTATACATTCCAACTTTTAAAAATATGGTCATAATTTGATATTTAATTTCAGCAGAGATCATATCTAGGACTAATAGGGTATTAATATTAAATATATATGCCTAAATATGGTAACAATTTAATAGAGGAACCAATTCATCACAGTTGCTCATTAGCATGCATTAACATATTGGCTTTTTATTACTACTTAAAAAACACATATTCTGCATGACCATACCCAATACCTTAACTTAACTATCTACTACTTACTAACTATTACTATAAGCAGCAAATTAGGTTTTGTGAGGTTAAAATCACAATTAATGATTTTTGTTACCTTAAAATAAAGTGTGATCATTAATATTACTTTCAGAATGCTACATTGTTAAAAAAAGTTTCAAAAATATTTTTTTTGTTTTATTTTATTTATTTATTTATTTATTATTCTATTTAAGAATTATTATTTCACCTTTCAGGGAGCGGATCTTAATATAAATATAAATATAATAATAAAAAAATGATAAATAAATATATATACTAGTGTTACTAGTGTGAAGAACATTTTAAACTTCTAACAAACTTTTTTTTCACTGTAAAGAACCCTAGAATGGAAAGTTTTCTTGGATTTCAAATGTTCTTTCCTGGAGCCAGATGGCAATAAATAGTCTTTTTTTATGACTGTATAGATTATAAAACTATTTTCCTGCTTATACATTATTAAAAATTATAATTTTATTTCTTATGTTATTAATGCATCATTGAACCCTTATAAAAACAAATAGGCACAGAACCAATATGTGTGGATGATGCTTCACGTCACACTATTCAATCAAACTGTAAAACTATTACTTAAATAAAACACACTTGCATGCGATGCCAAGAAAGTAATTCTGATTGTAAACACAAACATCTTATTTTAACCGAGACGCTGAACCCAGTTTATCCATGTGTTAAATCAGTTTCTGTCGTGTAGTAGATATACGAGATATTCTCTTCTCGGTGCCAAAAAAGTTTTTCGCACGAACTCCAGGACAAAGCTCTGATGCGTGGAGCCTCCAGACAATGAAAGCATCGAGAGAAGTGAAGATCTACTTACGGCAGAAGGACAGAAGAACAGATGTATGAACCCACAATCTGCAGCCTCCGCGCCCCATAGTGCCTCACAATCCAAAGATCCCAAACACTTGAAGCGATGCGCTTATTTTCTATATCTGCTGGTGACAGACACTGATAAGCTCATGTGTAAGAGAATTCAGGACGGTGTATGTGTGTGTGACTGAGTTCCGTGTAGGCGGATCCAGATGTTTTTAATCCAGATGTGAGTGAGAGCGGATCCGCCCAGGAACTCACATTTATCAATGCATGATTCACAATGTATACAGAAAGAACAATGAACTACAGTCCAGCTTGTACCGAAGACTGAATCTATTCTTTTCTTTTCTTTCTTAAATAATACTACTACTACTAATAATAATAGGCCTAATTAAAAAAAAAAAAGAAAACGTGACAGATTAAGCACTTTTTAAGCACTGCTGTGACGCTAAAACGTTTCTAAATAGTAGCCTCAATACAGACTATTCAAATATATTTTCATTGTGAGGTTGAGACTTTTATACAAATGTTAGGAAATGCTCAAACTGCTAAAGTTGGAAAATAATCAGGAAAAATCATTCTATAGACTTGCTGCATATCCGTTCGTAAGCCAAACCTATAATTGTTTCATTAGAACTTTAAATTATCTCAATAATTTCCATACATCTCGAGCTAGAATAAATTTGAATAAGCGTTTATGCCATTTTATGCTCCACTGTGTGTCACGCACGCGTGCACGCGCACAGACTCCCAGTGAAAGAGTGAAAGTGGCTATCGCGCAAGCGCGAGATTGCTAAACCATGGCGGATTCAGGAAGCGAGGATATAGCGGTGATTGGAAACACAGATCTGACCCCCTCGGAGTCGAAAAACAACTTAAAGAACACGGTAAAGTCCATAGCGGGATGTTTTTGTGTGGCGTGGCCGATAATGTGCTGTTTTGTAGATGTCGCGTGCGCGAGCGCGTGAGCAGTGTTTTGCTTTGGCTCATGAATGGCCATGCCAATACTGCTAAAACATCAGCTGTTTCTGCCGAGACACTTCATAAGCTACGTACACGTTGCTGTTTTGTATCACAGTGTTTATGAATTAAAAGAATGAGGAATAAACATTGTTCGTATAAAGCCGCATAGGTAGAAAGTTGCTATTACTTTATGCTGTCAGTGAAGATCCTTTGCCACGTAGTTTGTAAACAGCCTGTATCTCATACACTGTCAGTCCGCATCATTGTGTCTAATGCAAGTTTCTCGATTTTCGAAATGGATCTTATATACCGCTCCATCTTCGGGTTCATTTCTTTGTGACGGTGCTTGAGACATGGGACAAAATATATCTAATGTGTGCTCTTAATGTTAGTTATTTTAATATAGCCACATTTACACTGACAAAGGGATCAGAAAAGACCACTACAACGTTACTAACACAAATGTACAATCCATTTTGGTTTACTTTTATCAGTATTATGACATAAACTCAAGCCAACTCTTGGTTATCTATTGGCTATTTCTTTATTTTTAGTCCAAACTGTTCTTGTTAACACATTTTCATAATATCTTCAAGAAACAAACATTCTCAAATTCCCGTTATCTCCAAAAAAAAAGAGTGCTTATACAAATATCTAAAAATGCACCCTCAACTTTTTTCATATCTTAATTAATCTTAATAAGTGCCCTGAACCAGTTGTTTTGCATTTGAAAGTATCAAAAGGATACTGTAATGGTATTGAATGTTGTGGACCAAAATCTACAGATGGTTGAAAAAGGGACAAATCTTTTGAAGAAGATGGAGATCAGTGTGGCAGAAGCTGAGAAGAGGACTGGGAAGAATGCGGTCAACATGCAGGAGACGTATACAGTGTATCTTATAGAGACGAGGTAAGACACTTCACTTTCTCAGTGCCACAATTTATCATTAAAGGTTAAATGTGTAATTTCACCAGAATTACCAAAGTAATGAATGTTTTCAAATAGTCCTATCCCAAAATCACACAATGGTTTTGCCAGTGTTACTGTGTCAGGATGAACAAGTATATTAATAGTATATTTGATCGTACCAAATATCAACTTTGGTTTGAACTGATTTATTGATTATTACATTGTCTCTGCATGGTAGAGTCAACATAAAATAGAAATTCATCCTATATACACTCTAAAACAAAGTATTTTTTTAAGTATTAATAAGTATTTTTCAGGAAAGATTATTTGAGTACCTTTTACAATTATTATAGCTATTGCTATTATAGTCTTTCTACTTTAAAACTTAGAAATACTTTCTAGCTTTCAGCTAAAAAACATAAAAATAAAATCAAGAAGGAATTTCTAGACAAGTAAGAGAAAAGTCTAAATGGACTATTAAAACAAAGTGTAACCAAATAATCTGCCAATGGGGTAAAATGGATCTTAATTCAAACAGAAAACAAGATTATTTTGCTTACCCCATTGGCAATTTCTGATTGAAACGTGTTTTAAAGTAAATCCTACCCTTGTTTTTGTCAGTTTATTTAACAAAAGCATGTAATATGATATTTTATATCATCATTTTTAAACATAACTTGATCTTCCATAGCAAGGACAGGCTTGTTTCTGTAACGAATGCTGGACTTTTCCTGTCATTTTGTCCACACAAACGTGGCCCCTATTTGCAATCAACCACAAGTTTGCATTTAGATCTTCCCCCATCCAATCAGCAACTGAATAATTGTTAACAACACACATGACATTTATACTGTGGTTGAGCCAATACGAGACACAATCATTAACTAAAAACTTGTTATTTAAAGAAGTCTAGTTGCCCCGTAAACCCTATCTTGTCATAATTATTACAGCTGTTCCTTTTGTGCGATATTAATGATGGCCAGGGGGTTGTATGCAGTCAGCTTACAGATTATA
>JAUYWG010000042.1:16276579-16300554 GCA_034779775.1 Enteromius afrohamiltoni
TATATATATATATAAGATTGATAAGTTTTGATAATAATGTGCACTTTCTTTGAGAATGTGATAACCTACTTTAGATTAAGCAGGTTTACACATTGACTTTCTGACTGAACTGTGCACACGCTGTACTAATTCAAAACATCAAAGATTAAAAGCATTACTAGACTCAGAAACTGAGGAAGCTACAGCAGACTGGTAGAGACCATCGGATTTCCTTCTTTAAGTCTACTTCATACGTAAATGTTTACACTAGACCTTTTATTCCTGTGCCTGGATCTGTCACTTTAGCGTTCTGTCTACATCAAGTAAAACAAAACAGAATTATCCCATTGCACAGGAAGTGACATGCAACAGAAGTGTCACTTTCACCTTTTGCTCTCACCCCCCCACCCATCACCCAGCCAAGCTTTGCGTTGGAAAGAGGGACGTGTCGTTCTGGAAAGGGTGATGAGTCAGCGCTTCAGGCAGATGTGCTTTGTCTGTGTTTCCAGCAGCGCCAAACACGCACACTGGCCAGAGTGCAGTAACATATTATCACATGATTCAAAAACAATACTTAGTGGTCGAACTTATAAAATCACTGTCTGAAACCAAGACTTTTTCAAACGTGTTTTTGGTACCGTCCTGTAACTGGAAAAACATCCAAAACTAGATTTGTACATTTTCTTAAGTAACTGATAATTGTGCTTGTGCATGCAAAACGTTATCTAGATTTTACATTAAAATTCATGCATTCAGTCAGACGTTTGATCGAAAACAACGTGCATTTCAATATTTGTAACATTTAACCAGTGCATTCCCTGGGAATTGAACCCATGACCTTTGTGTTGCTAGCACCATTTTTTTTTTTTTTTTTGTGGTTGCCTGGGGTAAGCAATATATTGTGATATTTACGGCTCCCTTCTTCAGGATCATTCGCCTTTTTTATTGGCCCACAAGGAAAATCACAAGTTTGAAAAGTAATCGCATACAGTACCTCCGTTCAAAAGACTATTTGATTTGAGGCATCATTTCTAATGTCCTAAGCAGAAACTTTACTTGAGTTAAGAGTTACATGCCCATGATTAAGGTTTGCTCCTAACCTAAAGCGTATATTAACAGTAATATTTAACAGGACTATTATTAACAGGAATAGTAATATTTGTGTTGGAATAAAATTTCTTGCCTTTATTAAGTCATGGAGATAACTAAACACTGCTGTATTGTTGCTTCTTCGCATAAAAGGGAGGATGTGTTTTTGTAAAGACCATGTGGAAGGCATACTGCACACAAGCACACAGTTGAACGGTTTGGTGCCACTGATCTTGAAGAAAGTTGCACAGTCTGTGTGGAGAATGCCTCCCAGCCAATCCTCACCTTCCTTGTGCTTTGATTTCATCATGGATTACTAGCGTGGCGCACATGCTCCCATTTCTTCCCCGGAGCCCTCGAGAAGTTAAGCTCTTATTTCAGTCTCCCCGTTTTTCTTTTTCCTCCCGCAATGTATATTTCCTCCATATCTCTGAATTCTTTTAGCATTTTTCCATCTGAATCATCAAGGGCTCCAACAGTTTTCAATGTGTATCTAAAAGGTGTGATTTCCAGGCTTGGAGAAGTTGATTACTTCTAATAATTAGTTCATTTAAAATGAAGTTATTTAAAATGACTAACACTAATTAAATGCATGGCTGTGTGCCTATTTTGAAAGTCTTTATCTTCATCAAGGCTACATATATTTGATGAACAGCACAATAAAAATCAGTGTTACTAGTGTTGAAAACGAAAACATTTTTAATCATAGAATAGAAAGTCCAAAAGAACTTTATTTGAATGATTTATTTATTTTTATATAATTTTAAATGTCACTTGGTAAGTTTAATACATATATGCCAAGTAAAAGTATTCATTTCATAAAATAAATTGCTAAAAGAAAAATCTTAAGTCATATTATATTTTATACTGTATTATTTATATTATATTTTTATTTATTTCTTTGACCCTTCCGAAGGCCCTGATCAGAGGACAACGTAATCACATGATTTCTCCCAGGGTGGAACATACTAGCGATTCCCCCCTCCCCCTGTTCTGACCCTAGAGAGATGTTTCATTAATGCAGGAGAGTTCATATACAAGCTCCTTCATTTCAGTGTGATTTAGTAGAGTTCTGCTCCTAAATTAGCATCATTCATGGCTTTATGCACTGGGAATTCAGCAAGATTACACAGCACTGTTAAACCTTTGGCATGTGTTTGAATAGGCCCTTAAAATGACTACCTTCATAAACCAGAACCACAACTTGAAACCTCGCAGATCTCTGTTTATTTCAGATTAGTTTTGTTTAAAAATTTGCTTAAATCAACCCCGCATTTCATGACAGAAGTGTTTTTCATATTATTTTTAAAGAGATGCATTAACGTTTATATCAAACCTAACTCTAAAATTTTATTGAAATGCTATTTCTTTGCGTTTCATTCCACTTCTGACGGTATGTTAATTTGTTTTTTTGTTTTTAGGCCAGTGGATGCTGCATCAGAAGGGACCACCCCTGTCCCGGATTCACTGTGGAGGCGTTACAGCGAGTTCGAGCTCCTTAGAAACTATTTGTTAGTTACCTATCCATTTCTGGTGGTTCCGCCGTTGCCTGAAAAACGGGTATGCAAATAAGATGCCTTGGTTACTGCTGCTTGTAAATGTGATTTGCATCCATGCACTGTAACTTCATGCTTTTTGCAACAGGCTGAATTTGTTTGGCACAAACTGTCAGCAGACAACATGGACCCTGACTTTGTGGAGAGACGTAGGGTGGGACTAGAGAACTTCTTGCTCCGAGTGGCCTCACACCCAGTCCTGTCCAGTGACAAGATCTTCTATTCGTTCCTCACTGAGGTAGAGAGCTTTTGTTAACCATAGTCTGGACAAAGCAAAGGATGCATCAAACCAGTGGCATGCCACTCACAATATGAAATGGGCATTTGCATTTTGACCTTTCCTTGCGTTCAAGAAAATATCTTTTAATATCTATTGATATATAGTTTTCTGATTTATTCCTGTGACCGTAAAGCTAGCTAAAACGGTAGTGTAAGCTTATCAATACCCTACATTACAGCAAATCATGATGTTTTGGGAATTTAAATATTTAAATGAAATTAATTTGTAAAACTGATAGACCTCATGTCACCTTTGCCATCTAAACAGAAAAAAAAATGGCGTTTCATGCTGATAATGCACATTGTTAGTGTCAGAAATTGCATCCTTTCTCTGCCCCACAGGAAAGTGGTTGGAAGGAAAATGTGTTTGAGACGGGATTTCAGGCGAAGGTATATCAGCACTTTCCAGTTCATTGGGTTCTTTCTCTCTTTTCTACCCACGACACAGTTATTTATATATTTTTTCTCACCATAGGTCAATATTCATATGTTGTCATAGGCTGACTGACTATTTGTTGATTTCAAATACAAAATAGTGTGAACTAAGTAAATTGCTACTGCAGTGAAAAATCTGTTATCAGCACGCTGTAGTTTATGTAAACAGGCACAGGAAGCCTGTTGGATCGTTCTGCATCAACCCAAAAGAGCCGCAGTGTTTTATGTTAGTGTATATTATTGCCATATTGCAGTGTTTATCTGATCTCAATCATTTAAAGTGCCTGTAATTTAGTTTTACACCATCTGAAAAAACAAAACCCAAACATGAAACCCAACATTTGGCCTTTGTCATTCTTACAGGCCGATTCAAGATTGAAGGCTTTAAATGCCACATTCAGAGTGAAGAATCCAGACAAGTAAGTCACTTCTGTTTTATGCAGTGTCATGAAATGCATAAAGATATGGCTGTGTGGTTTGTGAACACTCAAACTAACCTTGACACCCCCTCCCCCGTGTGTGTGTGTGTGTTTCTCAGGCGATTTGCAGAAATGAAACACTATGGTGATGAGCTGCAGTCTGTTATTTCGCAGCTGCTGAGAGTTCGGGCGGTGAGTGTAAACAAAGTCAAGACAGATGAATATACAGCTCTGGAAATTTTTTTTTCTCCAACAATTGCCTAATTTAAGTGCTGCATACATTAGGTATTATTATGGATAAAAAACCGTAAGGAAACCTATAACTAATCATTGGCTTTTTCTTTTAGAGAGCAGCTGATCGCCTGTATGGAGTCTACAAAGTGCATGGAAATTATGGAAGAGTCTTTAGGTAATGTTTGTCTGAATATAGTTCACTCGTATATGAATCATTTACTTATGTCAAAACTGCTATGGTTTTGCCTTTTTCTGTGGAACACAAAGAAAATGTTTTGCAGAATGTCCAGGCTCCTTTTCTCAATATAATGACCATGTTTATTTGCATATCATTGTCTGGTTATGTTTTGGTTTAGACTTTAATGTTGAACAAAGCCCTGTAAATAAGTAGTGATGTTTCTTTAGCTCCAAAGCTAATTAGAATGATTTCTTTAATACTTTAGTAATGTTAAATACTCTTTTACTATACTTTCAGTCAGATAAATGCAACCTTTGATTAGAAAAATGATCAAGATGTGCATTATATTTCATGTCTTCTGAAACTATACGGTCTTTATGCGTGATTAATACACCAGTTGCCCAAGATTTTTTTTCTCACAGTACAATCAGTACACGGTTCAATCACAATTAAGTATTTTCATTTTGGAGGAGCCAGACAAGTTTTATAACGTTCTCTGTAAACTGTTTTCGTGAGAAGCATTTTGGGGTAAATCTTTTGGGCTGTGATTGTGTAGCTGCGGTCAGCTGCAGTGGTTCAATGTGAGTCTTTTGTTTGTTTTGGACAGCGAGTGGAGTGCCATTGAGAAAGAGATGGGAGATGGGCTGCAGAGCGCCGGCCATCACATGGACGCGTGAGTTCACAGCGCACGCAACGAGCCGTTCTAATGTACCCTTATAGGATTAGCGCAAGATTTTATTGCAGCTGGTTTTGATTGTGTTTCTCCTACCTGGGACGATCCTGTTACCCTCTGAGAGCTCATTGAGGGACCTGAAATATGAAGGTGCTGTATGATACACCCCATGACTCTCCCGTGATTCTACATGTGTGTGCTGGTACTGAGCTGTAAAACACATCTGCCAGATTGATCTGAATCCTCTCATATTTTCATTCATGCCCCCCCCTCCCCACAACAAGTAGCCAGTAAGATGAGCCCTTGAGAGGCTCAGGTTTTAATTTGGCTGGCAGACGGCACCGCGAATCTCCAGGAGTCAGGGCCAAAACATTTAGTGGTCTTTGTTTTTTTTTTTTTGTTTTTTTTACAACGTTGATGATGATTTTGTGGGAGGGACGTTCCTACAGTAGTGTTCATATTGAGTCTTTAACCAGCCCCTTTAGTTTTGCATTGCTGTCTGTTCTGATGGATTCCAGATTGCTGTACTCGGCAGAAAGGTTAAAGGTCAGAGCCCAATGCGCTGCCTGTCTGTCTCAGCAATAAAGGAAACAACCTGTCCATCATCAGCACCTATTTGGCAGCTGTCAAACTGTTTTATGGATCATGTTGCTCACCTATTCCCAAAATACCTCAAACAGGCTATGCTGTGGATTTGGCTTTAGTTCCTCAGGCTCTGCATCTGATTTATAGATGATAACGTGTAGTTTCACCAGACTGCTAGGGGTGGGCGGGGTGGCCAAAATATTAATTATATCTTCAAAATATAATATAAAGATGATATAATATATAAAAACACATGAGGTAATGCCTATTTTGGGTGATTCAGTGAGTTCGATGAAAAGTACTTTTATCTTATTTTATTTATCTTATCTATTTATTTGGAGCATATCTGTATGCGCCACAGAGAATAAGGCAATGCAGTTTTGTTGAGTAAGCTTCTGAGCTCATAAACCACCTAATTATAATAGAGTAGTTTATCTCCGTGATAGCTGATTTGATTTTCGATTCTTTGAAATTAAAATCTTTTGAAACATAATAAATGTGCTTATTGTCACTTTAATTAATTTAATGCATTGGAGGATAAAAAACCCCAAACTTTCTGACCTCAAACATTTGAACAGTAGCGTACGCACATCTGTGACCACATTAGGTGAGATTCGTGTACGTGTGATGTCATCTATCCTTTGATTGGGTAATTTTTTATGTTATAGGTATGCTGCTTCTGTAGATGATATTCTAGAGGAAGAGGAGCATTATGCGGATCAGCTGAAGGAGTACCTTTTCTACGCAGATGCATTAAGGTACAATATTCAAAGGCGTCACGTTCACTCAAAATGAGAATTGTTGTCATTGATTTACTATTTTAAATGTGATCTGAAGCATACCTAACACAAGCTGTTATAACAGTGTGGTTGATTAGAAATGTACATGGGCCCTGTTCTCACTGAACTCTTGGGAGCTGATAGCCCCCACTGGCTGATTATGTTACATGCAACTTTTGGTACACTGTGAACACAAACCTCCATCGGTTCCCAATTTTCTTGAAAGTGATCACTCTGCAGGGCATCTAGGCTTTCAGCAATTTCCATAAGAAACAATGAAGCATTTATAGTTGATTTAGCATATTTTGTGGTTTATGTGCTTTTTTTATAGGGCAGTGTGTAGGAAGCATGAACTGACACAGTATGAACTAGAGATGACTGCCCAGGATCTGACCTCTAAGAAACAGCAGCGGGAGGAGCTTGCCACAGGGGTCAGTGTCCATTTGACCACATGACACAACTCAGAGGCTGAAGAACTCCCCATCACCTCTCTTATGTCTGGAATGGGGGACTTTCCAGCAAGATTTTTATAAACCAAGGCTCATATCAAAAGAATGAGGGAAAAATACAGGGAAACAAAATACACAAATATATAAAGCATTAATCTTCTTATTTTTGGGTTTGTATGTTTTTTAAAAATGTTTTTTAACAGTTAAAATTGTGTTTGCATGAATCAAGCCTGTAGAGAAGTACCCCATCTGCACATTTTTAAAAGTAAACATTTGAGCAGCACAAAAGGCCAATGACATACAAAGACATTCTGACCCAATTGGCTGATATGAATAATTACTCGGTCCACTTAGCCCAAAAAAATATGGGAGTAAAATTGTCCATATTTCAGCTCTCTGCAAATAAACATGGGAGGAAGAGTGAAGCTTACCAATGGGTGTCATTTACTTCTTCTTTTTCTCTCTCTCTCTTGTGTAGACGATACGGACCTTCTCTCTGAAGGGAATGACCAGTAAACTATTTGGACAAGAGACCCCAGAGCAGAGAGAGGCCAAGCTGAAAATGCTGGAGACACAGATTGAAGAAGGAGAGGAACTGGTCAAAGAAAGAAACGCAGAATGCGAGTAAGCAATGCAGTATTCCCACACAACTAAATTTATGTACTGCTGATGACGAAAGGCCATAAATATTGTCAGAAAATTACTTAATTAGGTGGTTTATGAGCTGAGAAGCTTACGCAACAAAACGGCATTGCCTTCTTATTCTCTGTGGCATTACAAATTTTGTTGCATTTCAGAGAAACTCATTTAATAAGAGTGAGCTGTACCCAGGCCAGTTACAAAGCTTTCTTAAAAATATGTAGGTTTGAGGATATATGATTATTTTTAATGCAAGCTTTGTCTGTTTTTGTAGGGACTTTGTGAAAAGTGCGTGGGTGGACATCGAGAGGTTTAAAGAGCAGAAAGACCACGATCTCAGAGAGGCCCTCATCAGCTATGCCATCATGCAGATCAGCATGTGCAAAAAAGTAAGTTGCATCAAAGAAAAAAAATGATAAATTTTTCTCATTACATAACAATCAAAACATCAGTCTCCACTAATCAGACACAAGGGTGAAGTGGCAGACTTGTATTAAAGAAATAAGCAGTTTTTTTGTTTTTAGGGAATTCAAGTGTGGAACAACGCTAAAGAGTGCTTCAGTAAGATGTGAAGGTTTCAGCCACAACAACCAGAACACCAGGAGGCCTTGGAGATGTCAATCCAGAAAAGCACACACTCCTAGAGACGGACCTTGGGGATTAAAGTCTTCCTCTCAATCCTAAACATTTGTCAGCCTCTTGCACCAGATGCTCCGGTGTAAATGGCTATCAATTACACTAGTTTAAGAATCCAAATAATGAATGAATGGGGTGCTGTTTTATTTATTTCCATGCTCACGAGCCAGATTTTAGACCTGGTTACTTTTGTTACTGCACTAATTTGACCTACACAAGAGTTTGTGAGGGTAACAGACAATTCTTAACACTTCAGAGGGAACCAAATGAACGACTTAATTAGTATTGATTAATCTTTAACTATGGAATCACTTCTTTATAATTTGTTAATGTCTTTTCTTTTATGCTGCCAAAATGTGTTAAAATCATTCCTTTTTTATTAATTTTTATTAACTTTTTACTTCTTCGGTTCGCCATAAAACACAAAAGCACAGATTAAAACTGTCAAGGCAAAATAAGAGGGTGGGTTTTCTTAGTCAATCCAGCAGTTCCATTTTTATCATACCCCACACCCTTCTTCCTAATGGTGGTCTCGCACATCAGGAACGTGTCCAGTTTCTGTGGAACATGCAAAATGATCTTTATCAGCTGGCGCAGAGGACACCAAAAGTCAAATTTCCTATGAAAGTAACTTGTCTTATTCGCATGCAAACTAAATTTGCCCTGACGCCCACACAGCAAACAAAGTGGCATAAATTCATCCTAACGTGCTGGTCTGTCATTTCTGCACGTTCAGCCATAAAAACATAAGCTGTTTATGACCACCGATCCCCTCCCTTTTAATGGCTCAGTTCATCTGAAAAATATTAATATGCTGTTTATGCCTTATTCGAGACTTAACTCTGCATATTTTTTTTGTTGCTGCAGTTTCCACTATGAATGCCATATTTGTCATCTGTTATGATGAATGGGTGGGTCAGTGTTTTGATATTCATCTGGCTGAAGGAATACGAAGGTCACAGGAAAGGCAGGATAGAATAATTTCCTCATTTTAGAGCTGCATGTGTAACTCAGCCTGACCCCTGGTCATCCAGATCTTTTTTTTTGGTTTATAGTGGGGCAGAGATCATACTTTTGTATATATACTGTTAAAATCATTGTGTAACACTAATGGTAATGATAATAAAATGAACAATTAAAAAAATCAATTATTATTTGGCTTGTGTTTTCATGTTGTCAGGGTCACATTCAATTTCTACTTTAAATCGGGTGTTTAGGGAATCAGCAGAGATAATTTTGATTTTTTTGCGATTGTATTTCAATTTAATTTAAAAATGTATAATTTGAGGCATAATGAAAAAACTGTATGAGACATACATAGGAGAATTAACCAAATGTATTTAAAAGTTTAATCAAGTTTAAGTCTGTGAAGTATTTTAACACTGAAAAAGAATACATCCTGTAACATGAGCTTTGTAAAAAGGGTGCATTTCAGGAAACTGATGAATTGTAGTTATCTACAGCCATTTTCTCATGAAGAGCCTCCATTTGTTTTTGGGTTGTAATGCTTCCCTCTAGTGGTTTGTTATACTTGTGAACAATTTTATAACCAAAGCCTTTAATGTAACAGTCAGATATTTTGTTTAAATTTTTATCAAAAGTTTTCAAAGGTGTGTGCACACTTTTGTCCAATTGGTATTTTTTGTATAACAAATTGAGCCAAAGTCAGAAATGAATGCTTTTTTATGTGCCATCCTTTATATGCCACTATTTGAGCTGTTTAAGCTGTTTTTAGGGCAGTGGTACGAAATGAATCGCCCCTAATTATTCAAAGTCTATAATTATGTCGCTGGTTTAATCAACGGTGTTTTTTTTTTTTGTTTTGTTTTTTATTAAGAGAAACTTAAGTGCTTATATTAGAATAAACCTTTTTTTTAAACAAATTATTTTGCAAGGAATTATTTTGTTTTTGTGTATATAGTATGTCATTAATTTAAATAAATGTATTTATAAATTTAATTGTTATTTAATTACGCTGAAACCTTATTGTAATTGTTCATTACAATTACTGATCATGCACCGTTTTCCCGCAAAATTGAGCTATAGCCAAAACCTACTTTTGCGAACTAGTCCTAGGTTTTTCGCCCAATCGGAACCAAACCACTGCAGAAATATTCTTTGGACATTCTTTATCAATAATTCTGAAAAAATGTAGAAACTTTTATTTTGGTGTGAAACAGTGTGTGCCAATTAGCGTCTGAGCTAACGTTGTTCGGAGTATAACTTGGGAATGGAAATAAGATAGAAAAAACATTTTCAGCTATAACTAGGCAACCATTGGTCTGATTGGCTAATTGATATCTTGGTCCAAACTGGCACAAGTCTCTATGAGGACATTGGCATATCTTAAAAAACATGGCCGCCATCAGCCAATGAAGTTCAAGCACTAATTAGACAAGGTTAACAGAGGTTGATTGGAATGAAACTCGGTGGGTACGTTAGACCCATGGCCCTAAAGGTCTGTAAGAATTTTGAAAGAAGTCAAAAGTCAAAAGTAAAACCACTGCAGTAATAAACTCTCTAGATCAATAATTATCCAAAAAAATTTTGATTTTGAAATTTTGAAACTTAGTTAGCTATAATTGGCTCATTTAAAAATGGGGTCTGGCCGCATGAACCCAAAGGCCCGTAAAATGTAAACTAAAACTCAAAACTTTACATTATTTCAATCATTAATTATTGACAGAAATGTTAAAAACCTACTTTTCAAACTAGTCTCATGTTTGTCACTCAATCTCGATCAAACCAATACAGAGTTCTCTGCACTCTCTAGATTAATAATGATCAAAAATATATACAATTTTGTACTTTGGTTAGCTATTCAAAAATGGCCACATGTACTCAAAAGCCTATAAAACCTAAACAAAAACAAAAAACTTTATGAAAATGAGTTAAAACATGTGACAGATTATTCTTAGCAAGCAGGCAAAGTTTGATAGAGCTCAGATTGTAGGTAGCACCATAGAAGCATTAAAAAAGACAATATCAAAAACACAAAGTCCTTAAAAACACAGTATATCCAGAATAAATGACCTTAAATCCCTCATATATTCACCTCTAGACTATATCTTCATATATTCATATAATATCTTAGATCTCCTCGCTCTGAACAACTTTGCCTCTGGAATTAATGATGTCACTAATAATGAGCTCACAAACAGTGCTTTTCATGTTTGCTCTTGGAGACTTTATAAAATCTGTATTATAACATTTAATCAAAGTTTACCATTTTACTCTTACACTTTTTACCAATTTGCCAGATAATGAAAATACCATATAACTCCTTAAAAGAGAAGACGTGCAATAAATGTCACCTATCATTTATTTCAAATATCTAACATTACAACACAATGTGTGTGAAAGTATGCCGTGCATGTGTGTATTTGTATCAATATAATAGTTTAACCATTTCATTTCTAGGTGTCTCTGTGTGTGTGTGTCTTTGTTTGTAATAAAATAATAGTTTAACCATTTCATTTCTGTGTATGTGTGTGTGTCTGTGAGCCTATTGTCCATTTTCGATGTGCTTTAGTAACTTACAACCTCAAAGGTCTTAAAAACCCTGCTGCTGCTTGCAGCTATATTTTTATTATTTACATAAATCATTTTGAGTTACCCCCTCCCCCGGACTCTTTATTTTAGGGCTTGTAACCTTTGAGGTTGAAATGCAAAAACATTAAAATATATCTTAAAATGACTTTTGCCAGGTCATTAAATTGAATGTAACGTTACAGTCCGAACATGTGCGCGTCTTGATAGGCCTGAAATAACATATCATTCAAATATAACAGTTCACATGCATTTGTATAAAAAGTATTTATTGTTTATTTAGTCTGCACAACTGATATTTTCAATATTTTATTTTTGATATATTTAGACTTTAGAGAATTCTTAGTAAATCTGACTACGAATGCACCAGTTAATATAGCATCTCACATAATTCTCGGTTTTTTTTTAGCTTATTATATCGCTTGCGCACATTTCAAACAGTAGGCAAACACGTCCTGTCAAAGACGCTCATTAGAGCGGGTCCGTTGCGATCCCACAATGCACCGCTGCGCAGCTGCAGATGGAATGTAGCTCGCTAGCCTCTCGTGCTAGCCGCAGCATCGCAGTAAAGTTTGACAAACACGTCATGAGCGGCTCGAACCCGCCGCCAGCGCTGCTCTGACGACACATGCGGTATGTATACTCTTCATCTGCGAGGCTTTTCGTCACAATCAGCCGTGAAAATGTTTGCAGGCCGGCCTCTTATGTGCGTGGTGAAACGGCAGCATAGAGGTGGAGTTCAGGCCGATTTTAAACTACATTGAAATATTAAAATACATTAAAGTCATTATTAAAATACAGTAGTTTCACTAACCTCACGTCAAATGAAATGCGCAGCTGTGTCTCTGACCGTGGCAACAGGCAGCCAGTGTTGTGCTTGAGTGGCAACACAGTCATGCACTTTCAGTTTTTTTTTTCTTTTCTAGTTTAAGCATATCAGGATTATTAAGTTTGTATGCATACGAATTAAACGCTTCCCTTTTGCCATTTTATTTCTTAAGCATACGTTGATTCGTTTAATATGCGGGTTGTTTTTAATGTAGGTTGATGATTGAGATGTCATAACTTGACTTCTACAATGTCTTTGCGTGTGCAATTATGATGTTTTTTTCCGCTTCATTTCTGTCTGTAGAAATGGTTTGAAACGATACTGTGAAAATGCTATAAAAATGAGTTTGAGATAAAAGTCTCATCTGTTATGACAAAACTGCAGGATGCCAACCAGCTCCTATTGCTTTAGTAGAATAAGAGAATAATTATGTGAAGGTCATCCAGGGTTAGTAATTAATCCCAATCAGGTAATATAAAAATAACGTTTAAGAGGCCAATGACATTTATTATTGAGAAGTAAAGTCATTTATTTAATGCAATACAGATAGTTTCAGAGTAGCTTCACAGTAATAAACAGGAAAATAACATTTGCGGTGTTGTTGATCAAATATGAAATATTCAGAAGGAAAAAATGTCATTATTGATATCAGTCCTGTTCAGTAATAAAGTGTTGCAAAGTTCACCATTTATTGTGAAACTGCTTAAATTTCAGCTATAAAATAGCTTGGACTGTTCAAGACGTGTCAAGTCAGATTTCGTCTGCCTAGCAGGTGATAACAAATGTTTTTGTTTGATTGTGCATGTAGGCCGGACCAGTGTTTCTCAGATCTTACCCTGCACTGCAGAGTTTAGCTCTAACACTAATCAAACACCCCTGAACATGTTAATCAGTGTCTTAAGGATCATTTGAAAATCACAGGTGCTAAACTCTGCAGTGCATTGGACCTCCAGGGTAAGATCTGAGAACCCTGGGCTAGACCATCACTGGGATCCAAAAGAAAAAATCCTTTTTTTCTTTCAGTTAAACCTGGAAATTATTTTTTAGGTTTTCCAAAATATCAGATTTCCATCTGTTTGACCTAACATTATCCATGGATCATCAGCTTTTGCTCCTGCTTGTCAAAAGGGATGTGAGGTTTGTTGCCTTTTTTTAACTCAAGCTTGCTGTTTCTCTCAGCCAGGTTGACGGAGAGGAAGTGCTGTGAACGCAACGGCTGATAGGAATCCTTATGTTGGTCCTGTCTCTTCCTGTAGCTTCAGCTCAACTGCTTAGCGTTCAGCGATGAACATTGATGACAAACTGGAGGGGATGCTTATAAAATGTAGCCCTGTGGGGCTTCACCACTCATCCAGAGCTCTGGGACCCTCAAGGGTGGACGGAAGAGGAAGAAGGGGCAGTTTGGATATGACACTTGGGGAACGGAGCTTGGCTAATCATCCCCTTTTGGCAGAGGATGATGACGATGATGAAGATGATGACGAAGACCTGGCAGGTGGAGGCTTGACCTCCCATGATCTGATATCCCAGGATGACCTGATGGTTCATGAGGAGACGGTGAAAAATGACGGACAGGATGAAGCAGCTTTCCCACAGCGAAGCTCCCATAAACTACACTATACACTCAATATGCCTGTAAGTGTACTGTTGTTGGGGCTGATTAACAGCTAATTACTGCAGTGCTTTAACACTATTTTTTTATTTATTTTTTTTGGCTTGTGCAAGTTCCAACAGCCTTGTCAGCGAACCACACACACACACACAAAACAATGAGTAAATCCTGGGTAAAGAAAGTGCATTTCTTTTCAGCAAATTTGTGCAAATCCAGGCTTTGAATTAATCAGTATTTTGGCTTTATTATCATAATAATAAAAAAATAAGTGTGAAAATATATTATTATAGAAGTGCGTATATAATAATTGTGCTGTAACGGAGACATTCAGTACATTTTTGTTGTTGTTCTTACTTTTGCTAGGTAAATATAAAGCAGGAGATGAAAGTGCCAGACTCATTGATTCTGAATAAAAAGGAGAAGAAACCAGGGAGGGACCCATCTGACTGTCACAAAAAGAAGAAGAGAAAGCAGCGCTCGCCTGCGAAGGTTTACTATAATTCATTAGAGATGCTACTGATAAAATATTCTAAAATACCAGTTCTCTACGTAAGAGAGACAGTGGTAGTAAAATGATTACAATTTGAAAGTGTCCTGAAATAGCCTGTTTTGTCTGCTTGCTTTTTATGTTATTTATTTCATGACTTCTTGGCTACTGAAATGTAGAAATGTTATTAAACTAAAAACGGCAACGCACATTTGTGAGTAAGCTGAACTGACATTCGTCATTCTTTTATGGTATTGGGTAACCAAGGACATAAAATATTATGACCACAGCTATGATGCTCTGAAGAAGCACAGGCATAAACGGTAAGGTAGTTTTGAACTATATTTCCTCCATCTTGTTAGATTCTCACTATTAATGAAGACGGCTCCCTTGGGCACCAGAACCCAAAATCTCATGTCTGTGAGCACTGCAATGCTGCTTTTCGGACAAACTACCATTTACAAAGACATGTCTTCATTCACACGGGTAAGTTGTGTAATGTTTTTTTGGAAATAATTGTCGTAAAAGGGCAAAATGTTTATTTTGAAATATTTTTTGCAGGTGAAAAGCCTTTTCAGTGCAATCAGTGCGACATGCGCTTTATTCAGAAGTACCTTCTTCAGAGACATGAGAAGATCCACACAGGTAAGCAGAAAGGAATTAAACCCATTATACCAGTGGAAAAAAGAAGTGATTTTTATATTTATCTTCATGTGTTCTTAAAGAATGTACAGTACAGAAATAAGTCAGTGATCCGTTTATAAATGTAGTCCATTGCAAGCCCCTTTTTGTGGTACATCTTTATACTTTGAGAAAGCAAGTCTAGGGTCAAAGCCTAGTTTTTAGCATGGAAAAAGTAGGCATACTTCATGTGCCTAAATTGTTGTTTATATCATTCGTAATTGCATGTCTCCCCTTTAGGAGAAAAACCTTTTCGCTGTGATGAGTGTGGAATGAAATTTATTCAGAAATACCACATGGAGAGACACAAGAGGACACACAGCGGGGAAAAGCCTTACCAGTGTGACTATTGCCATCAGGTATGTGCAGTTCAAAGCAAATCTGATTTGATTTTGAGCAATTAAAATGTGGGTCTGAAACATGATGTCTATTTTTCCCAACAGTTTTTTTCCAGAACTGACAGAGTACTAAAGCACAGACGAATGTGCCATGAGAATAAGGACAGGAAGGTGCAGAAGGTGGCCAAAGATGGCCCTCTTCGCACCTCAGAGAGTGTGGGCTTCTCTTTTCCTGCCAAGGAATTCACACTTCCCAAGAAGAAACGTCAGAAGACTGATAAAAGTCGGGTTTCCCTTACAAGTCCAACTGTTGACAAAGTGGTCGAAGCTAGTAACGATGAGAAGACGGAAGACCAACTGGCCAAAAGTGAGTGTCTTCCTCTTTACTCCGTAGACACCAAGGTCAAGGACGAGTATGTTGTGGCAGATTATTCCGTTGAGCTCCCTGATTCCCCGCCTGGCAACAGGCATCTTGCAGGGGAGGAGTCTAATGACGAAATCATCAGTCCTCCAAAACTAGTGCTAAAGAAAATCGCCAGCAGAAGAGGTTTGAAACAGCAAGCCCTAGAACAGCCACAGAGCCTCTCACCCTTGTCCTCCTTCGAAGAGAGCAAAGTAACGAGATACACGTTTGAAATTGTGGACAACAAAGGCCTGTTGGATGTCGAGACCAATTCTGACATGGAGTCCGTTGACGCCCTACAAGGAGGACAAACGAAACCAACTGGGAGCAGCACAAATTACGACGACGCCATGCAGTTTCTCAAGAAGAAGCGATATCTTCAGGCGGCAAACACTAGTCGAGACTATGCGCTCAACGTGAGCAGCATCGTGTCACAGCCTTCTGTCACTCAGGGAGCTGTAGCGAGCGTCATCGATGAGACCGTTCCCGCCACAATCCTCTCTGAGACTCAAACGCTGAACGTGGAGATCAAGTCCAGTAATGAGAAGAATGTCCTTCCAGATGAGGTCCTACAGACGCTTCTCGATCACTACTCCAATAAGGCCAATGGGCAAGCAGAGATTTCCTTCAGTGTGGCGGACACCGAGGTCACATCCAGCATCTCTATCAACTCTTCCGATGAGAGCAGTCCCAACGAGACTTTGGGAACCAGCTCACAAGCACCCCCGGCTGAGAAGGCCAGCCTTCTGCAGGAGTACTCCAAGTTTCTCCAGCAAGCGCTGGAAAGGACAAGTCAGAACGACACCTATCTGAACAACCAGAGTCTTACGTTTGTAAATGACAGCGCCAGTCTCGCTGGTCAGCCTTTGTTTTCCACAGAGAAGCAGTTCACCTCCCCATCCCGGTTCAGACCGAGCATGAACTCGCCATTGAGATCCACATTGGAGAAGCCTAACTTTAGCCTTTTAGTAGATTCCCAACACTCCTTCTCCTTTTCAGGTGACGAGACAAACCCTTCCTCAGTTTCGCCAACCGAGGACTTCCTCGACCAAGTGAACTCTCCCAAAAAAACAGATGCGCAAAGCATTAGTCAAACATTTCAGATTGCTACTTTTGACCAGAACTTTCGATCTCACTTCCCAGGCTCGCGATCTGGAATATCCTCACAGTTTAGCATTGCCAGTGGACAAGTTAGCCTGAGAGGTCATGGAGGAACGGACTTCCCAGAGTTCTCTCTTGTTAGTGAAACAAGAACTCAACTAACTTCATCTCCAGATGCTACAAGCAGCCAAACCTTTGGCTAAACGGGAGCTTTTAATGATTTAAAGCATTTTAAAGGCACTTTATAGTTCTGTCAGTGAGGACAATGTGATCTCCATGCAAATACATATGATTTTCCATCTTTAAACAATCACGCATGTGCGAGAATCAAATGGAGCAGAGTGATGCATGGATTAGAATTTATTATCAGACTGTGGGATACAGTACTCTTTATGTGTCCTTGCATTATTTGTGGTTTACACATGTATTGCTTGGGACAAACACACAATGGCTTGCCAAATTAGCTAGCCTGTGTGTTCTAAAATTAAGAATTCAAGCTATTACAACAATGCTGTTGTAGGGTCAACGTAGCTTCCCAGAGAGAAAACTATACAAAGATCAATTCTTGTTAGCATTTAGTTCTTTTGCTGGAACATCAGGCTGGACTGAGCTAATAATGTAGAAACTACTCTAGCCTAGCGTTACAATCAGTTTTTGTATTTAATTAGTTTTGTAACATGTTGTCTGGAGAGGTACTGAAAGGACCTTACTTTAATACCCTAGACTTGAGTAAGGCACTTTGTGATTGATGTACTGCAAGTCACTTTTTAAAAAAAACGAGTAACATTTTTTTCACCCTTGTCATTGTAAGCTAATTTGTGCATTTAATCTTTTTGTGCATTTAATTACTTGTTGAAATGTTTGTTTTTATATATATATATATATATATATACACACACACACACACACTTGCATTCTCTGCTCTCTTAAAGAATCTCTCCGAGACACAATTTCTTTAGCGCAATCTGCAGGCATTGTCATACTGAATTTGTATGGACCTAGCCCATAATTTTATATAATGAGATTATATAACCATTAAATATTTTTGCACATTTCTCCTGAGGTTATTGGATCAAAAAAAAATTTATATTCTCATGCTCCTTCTGGGGGAATCCGTACATTTTCGTTAGAGACGGTCTTGCCAATCAGATATAGGTGCACAAGGGGAGTAAGGCATCTGTAAAGGGTTTGTTTTCACATATCCCATATTTGGGGATGCTGTTTTAGCAGTTGTCCAGGGCAACAGCACTGACCGGTATTCACTTCTTTATTTATCATCATTGTGCCTGACTGAGTGCTTAGTTTGATGTACAATAGTATAAATACAATATTTTGTATTGTTAAAAAGTGAATTGGTTTCCTTAAGCTGATTTAATTTTTTCACAGTCTGGTTTCTTGAGTTGCCAGATGCACTCAAGATCTGATAAACCTTACTCTTTAAAAAGCACTTTCAGCTTGTGGCCAGTTTTATTTTTTTAAAGCACTTTTCAATTACCACTTTCCGTCTGCATAACGTACACATTCAAAAATCAGATATCATCTATATCAGTGTTGAGTGAAATCAAGAAAGATGATTTTTGAATGTATGGTGAGATTTTTTTCTTTGTCTCAAAAACACCCCATCCATTAGCATACGTCTTTGTATCAGATTCACTTGCTGTTACTTATTGGTTTAATATAGAACAAAAAATCAAGTGTAATGTTTGGTAAAGTTGTACTAATATGTATATGTACACATTTGTTAATTGCACATCTCTTCTTGTAAGCTTAATAACTAATCATGTAAATTATAAGCTTTGTTTCTTTTCTCTCAGATTGTTTATAGAAATGTTCCTGCCTGCCCCAAAACTGTATTTTGAATTATCTTAGCTTTATGATTTATATTCATAGTATCATGCCAAACTGTACACTTATTTCTTTGTAAATTGTAAAAACATGTAAATTGTTTAATGGTTTTTAGTAACAATTTACACGCAAATTGGCTCTGCTTATGTTTCATGAATAAGGCCCATTAAGAGCAGTTTTTTCTTCTTTTCATAGTCCAGATTTTTCGAGTGTCAAAGACATATTACTGTTTTTTTGATTATGGTATATTATTATGTGTGCCTAAACATTCCTTTACTCTCCCTTTTAATTTTTACATGTTGTAAATAGGTTGTATATTTTAAGTTGTGCATTTTGCTGTGCACGATCGTTGGAGTGTAGAGAGAGTGCAAAATTATTTACCATTTACTGCTATTTTGGTTTGCTCATTCCTACAGTCTCTGAAGACTTTTAGCACAACTTTTGTGACAAAATCATGTCTATTGTTTTGGTTGTAAAATTACAAATGTACTGTCCTCTTAAGAATTGCCTCTGAATGCAATTTTAATCATTACTATTTGATTAAACATTATGGATCTCATACTCCCTCAGAGGACGCTATTTATCGTTTCAATATCATGTGATCTCTGCATTATGAATATTTAATCAATAATTACTGCTACGGATGCTCCAGAAATTGATGAAAGTGAAAAAATTTGAGGAAAGACATTACTGTTTCATTTCTTTTTAGTAAATTGTGCAATTATTTTGGAAGCTCGGTTCTTAGTAAAAGGTTATATCCATTTAGTCACCTGACTGTTGTCCTCCTTTATTGATTGGGTATTTTGAGCATCAAAGTTTTATCTGGTGTTACTAATAGTGGATCATTATTTTCTTTCAAGCTTAATTTGCGTGAAAAACTGAATGGTTTTATTTAGTAAGAAAGCTCTTCTGAATAGTTTTAGACATTTAATTTTATTGGAGAGTGCATGTCCTCTGACTGTCTTTGTACACTGGTTATATTTTTTATATGTATCCATTTTATTGTAGCCGAATTATTTCCATAGAACATACTTTAATGCAATACTTTGACATGGGGAAAAAGTTCTGATTGGATGTTTTTGATTGCGTGCCTCTTGTTGTGTAATATTAAATTTCCAAATACATCTAGTTGTTGAGTGCTTTTTCCATGTGTCATAATCACTGTTCACAGGAATGGGTGGCCTTCTACCTTCATACTATGTGTGAATCTTATAAACCAAATAGCTGGTTATTTTGAACAAAAAACAAGACAATTATAAATGAAGCTTGACTTTATCATCAATATATATTTTCATTGTGATTGCATCTATATTTTATATATTTAAACATATTTCTCCCAATTCCATTTAAATGCAAAAATGTCACTTGTGTCAAAAATATAATGTTAATTATTGAGTATTATTTTATTGTTTAATTAAATACTTATATGGGTGGTTTCCAGGACTAGGCCTTTGATGACATTTAAGCAGTTTTTAAACATGCCTTGCAAAAAAAAAAAACATTACTTGTGAGCATTTAAGACCAAACAAAGGCACTAAAGTATTTTTAGATATGTCAGTGCAAGCTTTTTTTTCAGTTTAGACAGTTCTGACATTTATTCTTGTTCTAATTTTACATTTTTAAATGTACTCTGGGAATATTTCTGTGAGTTTCAAACTAACAAAAAGTAGTCTGTGGTTGAAAATATGGCTTTAAATCTAGTATGCTCGACACATGACCACAACTAGCCTAATTTGCACAAAAATATATTCAAATTATTCTCATTTTACTTAACATCATAAATGTTCACTAGTTGGTTAAATTACATGCAATAAACGATACTGAAATCCTGCATCGTTAGACTAGTCGGAGAAGATTGAAATGCAAATAAGAGCTGTACACACTGGCAGAGCAACACACACACACACACACACCTGAGGTGGCACTGATAGAACAGATATTTGTTTAATGACGTTTGTTGCACACGTAGCGTTTCCATGTATATCGGCCACACACAGACAGCTGTTGTGCTAAAATTCTTAAAGTAAGAATTAATCAGACCATATGATCAAACAATGTTAGGCATAATATACTATACTAAAACACTGTGTCATGGTTAGTGCCAATTTTAGTGAGTTGCTTTTTTTAATAGTTACCTCAAAAGCAGAACGTTTACGAATAAAATGTCTTAAAACACTTGAGGCTCTATCTAAACGAATCGCTCGAAAGAACCGATTCAGTAAAACGAATCGGACCACCCAACTCCTCAGGTGTGTATTTGTGCCTCTCTCACCTTCTCCACCTGCATCCGGGAGCACAGCAACTGAAGGTAAGTGTTTTATGATTACTCGAGGAATGTACAGTATATCAATATCCTAAAACAGCAGTTTATCAGATTTATTTAGGTCCATCATCACTGGCGTTTCTTATTTAGTTTACAAGGAAACAAGTAAAACACAAACACAAAGTCAGTGCTACACAACTGAAGTCACGTGAACTTTAATGCGTTTGTTTGCCTCTTAGCTTAACGTAGTATTAAATTGCTGGTCAAGCGCAGGATATGAATTGTATGGTTATCGATGTGTCACTTATTAACAGACGGCGTTTGTTGGCTTAAATGTATCCAAGTTACGTGGCCATCGCCTACTTGGCAAATGTTGTTAAAATTGGCTTTGTATATACTGTATAGTATATAGCAAAGTCTTTACATTACTCTGATCCAGCTGCTGTTATCTTGCCCTGAAAGGAGCATGAGTCCTCAAGTCCAGGAGTTGTTTCATGAAGATGCACAGGTAATGGCAAATCAGTACGTTTTACCATAAAAATAGTTAGAAACCCATAAATTCAGACCTATTGTTTTATCCTCAGCAGAGGAACTGTAATGAATAGGGACTTATTTAGATATGAGTGACACTGGTTTGTGTAGGGTTCCCAGAGTAATGCTCAGCCTTGGTGGAAGGTGCAGCTCTTCGTCTGGGAACCTGTTCTTTTTGGCACCTGGGATGGAGTCTTTACTACCTGCATGATCAACATTTTTGGGGTGGTTCTCTTTTTACGGACTGGGTGGCTTGTGGTAAGTGATGTTTTATCATAGATTTCATGATGCTTGTACTGCATATGTGTATCAGAGAATCTATTGAATTGACGTTTGACAGATATCAACTAAAATTTTAATTGGAATATTTTATGTTAGCGCACTCCCACCATGGAATAAAGTTGCAATTACTTTTTGTGAGATATGAGCTCAGAATACAAACTTACAGTTTTAAAACAACTCGCATAATTTTGGGATATTTTATTATTATTATTATTATTATTATTATTAATTTTTAAATTCCAACAATTCATACCTTTCTCCAAACTTCAATAGCAATTTTTTTTTGTTTTAATTGCAGCTTTTTATCTCACAATTCTTAATTTTTTCTCTCAATTATGAGATTATATGTTGCAGCTCTGGGGGGGGAAAACTATAATCAGGTAAATGTAGAATTGTGAGAAATGTCCAAGTTCTGAAATAAAAAGTCGCAAGTACCTTTTTTTTATAGCGTTTTTTTGTAATCCCATGGCAAAAAGAGGTTGTAATACATCTCATGTTTTTGCAGCTATAAATGGCCATCCAAATAAAATGTAAAAAAAAAAAATCCCAATATGATACATTTTAGGGTAACACAGGCGTGTTGCTCGGCATGCTTCTGGTATCCATGGTGGTATTAGTTGCCATGGTTACGGTGATGTCAGGCATTGGCGTGTGTGAGTGTTGCAGCGTGGGTAACGGTGGGGTCTACTCCATGATCTCCACTGTACTCGGAGGGAGGGTTGGAGGAACTGTTGGACTCTTGTATGTGTTTGGACAGGTGAGCAACTCCTTTATGTATTAGTTATATCACATATGCACTGGATGGTCGGTTCACTGTTCTCAAGATTGATGGCAGTCCTGTGTCTCGTTGGCAGTGTGTGGCTGGAGCGATGTACATCACTGGTTTTGCCGAGTCCATTGCACAGGTGCTGAACTTACAGAGCATGTGGGTGGTGAGGGGCATCTCTGTGGCCGTTCTGATTGGTCTGCTTGGGATTAACCTGGCTGGGGTAAAATGGATTATACGCCTTCAGTTGGTTCTACTGGGCATATTGGCAATGTCCACTCTGGATTTCGTCATCGGGACATTTAGTCATCTAGATCCAGGTGAGCTATCGTGCATGCCATTAAGATTATTTCAGGGGTCATTTAGATTAGAGTTCAAGAAAGTTTAAAGCTTACTGTACATCTAAAGGTACATAAGTTTAACCACTCTTTGATTAAAACAACAACATAGATCCCCCATTAAAATAAAACAACTCTGACACAGGTGTGTAGAAGTTAATGTATTTCTTAAAATGAAAAATAAAACCAATGAACCTAATTTTAACAGGCATTTCTCCAACAAAGGTTTCCATTTAATAGTGCTTTTGGAAGAGATTCTTGCCTTACAGTGTTGTTTTCACAGACCCTACTAAATGTGCCTGCCTTTCTTATATTGACACTTCTTTCTTTGCATGTTTCCTGGCAAACCTGCCAGACGAGGATATACAAGTTACAATATACAATATACAAGACTAAATTCTCAGTGTGCTGAAGGATTTTTCTCATACCTTATTTCTGTTCTGATATTTAGCAGTTTCTTATGTCTGTATTTTTATACAGTGTGGTGTACTATTCATTTATTAGAGTTGAAAAGTAGTTTGATGCAGCTTATTAATGACAATATATACACTACTCTTCAAACAGTTTGGGGTCAGTCATGCTTTTTAAAATACTTTATTTTAGGTATGTTTATTCTAAGTATTTTATTAAATCAGCGTCTTATGAATGATTTAGTTACATTAGCAATAGCATGTTTTTTGCTATGTGACATTAAAGACTGGTCTATTGGCTGCTAAAAATTCAGCCTTGCTAAGGGAAATAATTAAGAATTTCCAATCAACAAAAAATGTTAGGAAGCTGCCTGGAAGAGGATGTGTGTCTCTCCTAATAGACGGCAAGGAATAGAGTTTTAGTGGCTAAAGACTCTTCAAGGACCACAGATGGAGAATTGCAGAAAATAGTTGAGTCTCAGGGTCAGAAAACCTTTTAAAAAAATAGTCAAACAGCCTCTACGTCAGCACATGTTGTTCAGGAGGGTTTAAGAAAAATTCTCCTCACTCATCCAAAAACAATCTCCAGCATGTTCAGTTGTCAGACAGG
>JAUYWG010000042.1:16300811-16335540 GCA_034779775.1 Enteromius afrohamiltoni
TGAGTGAGGTGAACTAAAGAGGAGAAGCAATATAGAGCTGGTCATCTAAAGTGTCTGGAGTGATTCTGGATGAAGGAAGGGTCTCTAATAAAATTAAAATGTACTTTTAATCAAACAAATCCAACCTTGGTGAGCACAAGAAAAAAAAAGTTGAGCAACAGTGTATATGTAAATCTGTTTACTAACTGTGACTTCAGAAATCGCTAATGTTTTCATCTTAAAACAAAAGGATTATTGGTTTTGACCGACTACCACAACTAATATTTGGCTTGTATGTAAAAAACTATGTGCACATGTCCTTGCAAAAACTGTCCAGTAGATGTCAGAGTAACACAAATGTGGTTGGAACGCAAACAGGGCTATGCTGTGGGTTTCCAATTCACACATATTTATTAATTATTTGTTATTTACATTTTCTAGAAACGTTTACATAAACCATTTAGGTTTAACAAACAATGCAAGACAAGATTTAGCATACCAGGCATTAATGTGGCATTGAGGTATAAGCAATAAGCTAGTTAGACCTCCAGCAGCCCTGCATCTGCTGGGAGGGGTACACATGGCCGCTAGAGAGTACAGGGTGTCTTAAAATAAATGTAATTATAGAACTCCAACACCAATCATAATATGGAAGCTAAAGTAACAGGAAGGGTGAAGCGATTGTCTTCTCGTTATATATATACACACACACACAGTGCACAGTCCTAGACCTGGACCTTACAAGGCAAACATAGATGCACTAGTTTAATTAAATTAGCAAGGGTGCATTAAATTGTTCAAAGGTAACAATAAAGACATTTATTGTTACACAATAATATTTCAAATAAATGCTGTTTGATTTAATATTAATCATTGTTTTGAAGGTTTCATAACAATTTTAAGCAATTCAACTGCTATGAATAGTGATATTAAACCAAATTCCAAATTAGCATATTAGAATAATTTCTAAAAGGTCATGACCCTGACGTTTTTCATTTTAAAATCTAAACAAAAATGATATATAGTAAAAGCAGAAATCCAGCTCTGCCACACACATAATTTTTAGGACATTCAAATCTATTTGTGTCGTATTTGTATATGAAGTAAGTACAGTACATATTAAATGAAGCAATACAGTATTCAACAAAAATCCACCGCCTCTTAGAAATAAGTCTACTTTGTATAAATTCATTTTTGTACAGATTCATAAAAGCAACTCTGCATCCTGCAAATATTATGTGTTCCGTCTAATAAGAGTCACTTGCTGCGAGGACAAGCATACAGACATTCTTAGTCCATTGTAATGTTTAAGTTTTTTGGCTGCCCACTTCAGATGAGGTCAGTATGTACTTTCACACTGAGTTTGCAGGAAATCCATCCCAACTCTTCCTGTTCTCCTGATTACTGGCTTCCTGTCCAGAGAGGAGGCAAGACTCTCAGAAAGGTGATGTTGTCACTCTCTCTCTGCAGAGAAAGTCAGACACATTGGGGTATAATGGACGAAAGATTTGGTGTTACCCCCTATCTGCATCTCCTGCAGCTGGCCTGTTGTTTTGACCCCTTTTAGAAGCTGGACTGGGGCTGCAGCGTGCACTGGCAGTGGGGAAAAAAAGGTTTTTTCAATTAAGCCTTGTGGTTATAAAGTGATCTCACCCTTGGCACGACTCCAGGGGGTTGCACGGGCGCCGCATGGGCGGGTTACCTGCCAGTGGCAGGAAGAAGGAGCTGCTGTGCAGATGTGTTTACAGTTTGATAACACTGTTAATCACGTAGCCAAAGCCAGGTGGTCAGCACAAGGAAAGTCATAACTGTGAGGATATAGAGATCCCAACACGACCACATTCCATGACAATTTAAAGGGATACTTCGGCCCAAGATTGGACATTTTTGTTTTTCAAGTTATTTGATTGTCTTCTGCAGAACATAAAAAGAGAAATTCAAGTATGTTATGGCTATTATAGTGAATGCTTTTATATTGTTAGACACAACTGTTAAACAAGTAAGACAGTACTTGTTTAGAAGACGGTAATCCAATGAAAACCGCTCTGGTGCTGGGTTCTGAGGGCCATCAAAAGTCCTGCTAACGATGCTTATCTGCCAAAATGAAGACCGTATCTGATGTGATGATTTAAAAAAGCCACTACACAAAAGCACCATAAAAATAAAAAGTAGCTTATATGATTTGTACTATGTATTATGTATTATGTTCTACTTAAATGTCAGTCTACACAAAACAACAAAACCATTCAAGTCATTATTTACTGAAATTGTTCCCTTCAGTCAGCTGGTAACCACTGTGACTGAACGGAGAACCAAGAACTGGATCAGTTGATTTCCGAATGAATCATTTAGATTAGTTTTGTGAACTACATCAGATGATTTAGTGCAACCATTTGACTGTATTTATAATTTTCATTCAAAAAAACGATATTGTATAACTTGAATAATTACAAACAGTGCATATTAAGTCAAATGGACATCGCTACTGATACATGATAATGTTTTGGAGCTTTACAATTGCTTGCTTTGAAGATATGTTTAAAGGATAAAGAAGATGCCACCGTTTTTAAAGGGTGAACTATTTCTTTAAGAACTGAAGGGCTAAAGAAAACCGAAGGGCTGAGCACATATCTTGGTTGTGAAATAATTCTTGGTAAAGGATATGTTTGAGTTCTACATCCAGTCTGCCATTGGGCACCAGTGTGCCCAGACTCATGTAGCCAAAATAGGAGAAGGGATGATGATCTTTTAATATTGCTACCTACTTCAGTGTTTTGTTAAATCGTTCGAAAATGTTATTGCTGGAAAAGATGAAGAATATGTGAGCACAATCCTCTCGAGTGTTCATACCATTGCGGTGAACACATTTGTGCTAGATTAAAAAAAAAAATGAGAGCACCTCCTAGTTCTGTTACCACACAAGAGGAACTTTGAGAAGAGCTTTATTACTAGTGTAGGCTTTGAGACTGTGATATTATTGGTGTAAATTCTATTCTTCTCTATTGGTGGGAAGAAATTGCTGGAATGAAACAATAGTTTTTTTATGAAAAGAACTGAATCACTTGACCTGTCTACTCACGGCCTTTGATCAGGTCATTGGGTTGGTTTTTTTTTTTCACTTGCATAATTAGTATTATGATGGTGCGACGGTTATGTTATTTTGGATCTCAACTCTAACCTCAAAGATACTCTATTTAAGCGGCCCAAGTTGGACAGGAAGCTGACATGCGCTCATAGTTTTGGGTTAAGGGTGTTGACCGGGCTCACCCACATTTTTGGCTTGAGACAAAAGAGCAGGCAGGAAGCAGATCCGAGTTCTTCACTAGCAGAGTCCACATCATCACTTCCTCTTCCAAATCTTCAGATCAGGACTCTCACTCCAAATATCCAAACAGCAATCAGAATGGTTAGAAAGTTGGCAAGGAGGGCAGCAGTAACGGTCCTGCTGTTATCTGCTGTGTCAGTGTGTACAGTTTTATCTCAGGGCATGACATTTATCTGAGGGCTCAAGGAGCATTTTGTATCATTATCATATTTTAAACAGTTCTGCAGCTTACTATTCCAGTGGATATGTTGATATTTTAGGATACTTTGATGTCAACATTTTTGAAAGAGTTCTTGCAAGCAGGTCTTTACTTCATATAACAATATTCAATTAAAAATCCTTTCAATAAAAGTGAAATCCTTTGAATGGTAGTGTATTTAAAAGTTGTTTAGTTCAATTGTTTCATTGTTGCACATGTTATTTCAATAGCAGCTTAATGTAGGTTTAGCAAAGTTAGGTAATTTTGTGGAGGTAATATATGATGTGGTGAAGTAGGATATGTTTGTTCCTGCTCGTGGGTATTATTGGAGTACTTGATATCTGTTATTTCTAAGGCTGTGTCCACCTAAACTTTCTTTATGCACTTCCTTTTCTACCACCTCCTCCTGATCCTCTCTATTGTATCTTACTCTCTTTCTAGCGCTCTCTCTTTGTAGCCAAGAAACTGTGACTTGGAAGGGTAGGAACAGGCAGGGCTTCTGAAAGGGTGGTGACTTCCTTTTGGATAAACATGTCATTAATCCAAGAGAACACATTCTTTCCCATCACAAGATAACCAAGAAATGGGAAAATGGATCACGATCTTGCATAGTCAGGCTCTCTGCATGAGTGCCTCTTCTCCGCAGGGGTGACAACCTACATCTAATAGAAGCTTTTGCCTCTTAATTGAGACTTTATTAATACTTTATTAATAATTTTTTTTTTAATTACAAAGAACCAAACCTTTCAAAGCAGTAGGACTTTCTTTCTTTGACTGAAAAGTAGGTGTTTTGAAGAATGACCAAGCTGCTGTTTTTCTTTCTTTGCATGTGTGCTCACGGTCAAATCCTAAAAAGGAAAAAGCACCATAAAATTATACTAAAAATAGTCTTTTTGACATATTTGCTATAATCCATCTCCACCAGGGGTCCGAGGCTAAAAGAGCAAATTTACAAGGGAGCCTCAAGATAAAATAAGACAATGTAGACATAATATAAGACAATGATAAGACAAAGCAAGCATTAGAAATATTTCTTATTTTAATTTACCTATTTAGTTTTGTCTTTAGAAAAACAAGGTTGTCGTGATCTTAAAGTCCTGAGTGTTATTTCTAGACATGGAAAAGTCATGTACATAATAAACATTTTATCAGTTAATATTATTATTATTATTAAATCCTTTTCCTTAATCCTCGTCTAGTTAATCATGAACAGCTGAAAAAGTCATTGTGCCTTTAAATATTTTGGACAGTAAGTGGGCCCTAGAGTTGAGAACCATGGTTGTAAAAAATGTTTTATGTTTGCTTGATTCTTTGCATTATTTACTAAAAACGTCCCTCAGTTGTATCTTCATAGTATGTAATGTAAGTCATGTTATATAGCCAATGAATCGTATGGAGTAGTTTATCCAAAAATGAAAATTCTGTTATTAATTTCTCACCCTCAGGTCATTCCATGAGACCTTCCTTCATCTTTGAAACACAAATAAGATGAAATCATAGAGCCTTTTGATCCTTTGTAGCTTCATAAAATTAGGTTGAACCTCTGATGTCACATGGACTGTTTTTAACAATGTCCTTACTACCTTAGTGGGTCTTGAACATGTCTATGCCGGCTCAGAAAGCTCTTAGATTGGATGAATAAAGGGCTTAGAACGACATGAGGGTTAGTAATTTTTGGGTGAACTATCCCTTTAATGTTGCTGTTTTTGTCCTTTTTTGAGCTTGGCAGTAGAAATCTGGTTTGCGGAAAGCAGTGACTTGAACATTCTTCCAATCATTTACTTTTGAGTTATGTACAAAAAGAAAATCACTGAAAAGAACTAACCGATTAAACAAAATCTACCTTACTTAAGTACTGTTGTTTGTACACAAGTACAAAACCACCAGAAATATACAGCGTCAGTGCTGTAGAAATTGTAATAAAAATCCCACTTGTGTGACAGTTCAGCACAATGGTGATATCTCTCAGTCCTGTTACGTAAATGTTCTGCTGCGCCTGTTCTTGGGTTGTTTTGTTTGCCTGTGAACACACCCAGAGCTTAGTCCAGCATTCCCTCCATCATGTCCAAGGCGCAGGACTATTGAACTTGGCATGTATTCCCCCCCAAAAAAAGGCAGCAATTGGTTTGCACGCATCTTGGCGGGGCGTCTGTCCCCCCGGGTTGTTACATAAAGGGCGGTGATGGTCAGCCACAGACATGCGGGGCTCTGTCTGTGCAAACCTGTCATATTTCAAAGCAGACGTCTGTTCCACAGCACCCTAGGGAACCCCTCCCTTTGATTTCAGGGTGAAAGGGGTTATTGCATCTGTGTGCGATAGATCAATATACTATGTCATGGGTCCTGGTTTGTGGTCTCGCACAGGAGGATATTTTCTTGTAAATGTCGTCACCAGCCTGTGTTTTAAGCAGAGAGGTGGAAACTCGAATTCTGCTTCAGGATGGTTTCTGAAGTTTGTTTTAATGTTATAAACTATTTAGACTGATCCGTCTAAATATCAGGTTTTTAAAAAAGACCAAAATATTTCGTTTTGCTTTTCATAACACAGATTGTAACTTACAGGAAAACTTTGCGTGTAATGTTTGTGTCATATATACTCAGTGGAGATGAATCCGATTCTTATCATCGTGCCTGTGCAGACTTCTTCCATTAAAGCACTCACTGAATGTTGTAATAAACAGTCTTTCCTAACATTGTTTTGTGTTGAATATGTTTATTACAGAGCATGGATTCGTAGGTTATACAGAGGATCTGCTGCGTAAGAACACGCTGCCAGACTACACAGCTGGCGAGACTTTCTTTACCGTGTTTGGGGTTTTCTTTCCTGCGGCGACAGGTGAGCTTACACACATAAACAAAAAAGGCTAAACTATGATATAATAGCCATTGATTTAATGATACTGTGCTGATATGTGGATTTATTTTTTACTATTAGTGAAGTATAAGTTTGTATAACTTTAGTAGCCTGAAAAACGTGCAGCTGTACTGTATGTGAGTAGCTGGGGTTGGATTTGGGACTCAGACATTCCAGAATTCGTTCTTTTTGGCATGACTTTAATTTTACATTTAACTTTTTTGTATAATAAGGTTTCAGTCTGAGCCTGCATGTTATTTATACTTTTTTAATTATTTTTTTATTTCAAGGAACCCCAAATATGATTATCATCTTGTGAGGCACCTCCTTTATTAAAATACAAAGGAAACTATTGTTTTTAATTAATGAAAAATACTATTGTGTATTAAAATATTATTACAGATAGCAAACTTAAACAGTCCTTTCTGAATTTACATAACTGTCTTAATTAATGTTGTCCTTAAACAAACTGCTTAAATAATTCTAGAAAAATCTTACTGTTAAAATCTATATAATAGTTGTGCTGTATATATTGTAGAAATATTATTAAATGTTTTGAATGTTTAGTATCACAATTGTTTAGCGTTCACATGTGTTGTAAATCTGTGAAGTGCAAAAAATGTTGTCTCAGCAGGTTTGAATTTAGTGTGCATTATGTTGTGACCTCAACCCACCTTTCATAATGCTTTTGACTATTTTCACTATATAAATAAAATAAACTGAGATAAATAATTACCTACAAAATGTGAGAAACACATTTGTAAGAAATGTAAGAAAAAACGCTTTATTCTTGTCTTGTTTTACCACACACACGGCAAATCAGCGTCTACCTTCTGTAAAGACTCGAATAATTAATTTGAGCAACACAATGCCCTAATCAGTCGTGATCAAAGTTTCCTATTCGCTCCTGTTGAAATACAGGAAGGTGTTTGAAGTGAGCTCTGATATGTACAGGTTTTGAATGGCCCCTTGTTTCCAGTCTTGTTTTCACAGTAACTCTGTGTGTGTAGGTGTGATGGCGGGATTCAACATGAGCTCTGATCTCCAGAGGCCCGAACACAACATCCCCGTGGGAACTCTCGCCGCAATCTGCACCTCGTATGTTTCTGTCCGCTGCAGAAATAATCATTCATTCTTCCTTGGTTCATCTTTAGGCTCTATTTGTGTTGACTGTACACATACTTTAGCCCTGAGAAGAAAAAGGGTATATGCCACACCCTTTTTTTGTGCGAGATGTACTGTATGTCTGGTAATGGTCGATAGGATTTTTTTTAAATTAATGTTTTGAAAAGAAATCATCAGGGCTGTATTTAACTGATCATAGAAATACAGGAAACAATTTAAAATAACTTCTATTTTAATGCACTAACAATCATTATTGTACGCTGATTTGGTGTTCAAAACATTATTAGAAATGTTTGATGAATAGAAGTTAAAATATGTGTGTGTTGGTTCTATCAAATGATTAACGATATCCAAAATAAGTTTTTGTTTACATATATATATATATATAAGATTTTAAATAATATATTTTAATATACATATAAGTTCAATCATTTTTCTAGAAATAGAATGAATGACTCCTGTTTAATGTTAAAATCCGCAGGTGGTTCCTGTATCTCGTCTTTGTGTTTTTACTGGGAGCCATTTGCACCAGAGATGCGCTGCGCTATGATTTCTTAATAGCGGAAAAGGTAATCTAATGTTATTACAGGCTTCAGAGGATGGCCATCTTCCATGTGTTTTTCCACTATTAAGACTCATCTTCTCAACTGAAAGTGAGACTTGAGAATAGCACATTAACCGCAGATAAAACGTTACAGTTGCGTTTATTGCCATGCTAATGTCATTCCACTGGTCTGCAGGCATAACAGAGGCAATTGAGGTCATTCTCAATGCTACAGCTGGTTAAGTGTTTGAATGACAGCAGAGCCCAGTTGCGCACTGACCTTGCACATACACTGATGTCTGATAGCCACACAGCTGACAGTCAGCATATATTACACTGGGCTGCTGAACTAAGCAACATAGTTTATGAATGTGTAAGGCTGTAGCCTGGCTGTGACTGACCCAGCTGTCTCTTAATGTAGGCTGTGTTTTTTTTGGGTTAACACTCTACATACAATGCATATTAAATATTATATTGAATCTACAAAAAGGTGCATTTTGTACATTTACTGTGTTACAGAAGTTAGGGTTTCATAAACATAATCAACCTGTATTATTTGTAATTGCCCTTTTTCCCCATTATGGGTTTTTTCAGATTACACATTGTTTCTTTGATTTACTTTCAACACAGTATAAGCTTTTTTCTGTCTGGCCAAGCGGAACAGAGCTGGGTGGAGCCCTCTACATTCTCTTCCCCTCTGTGTTTGTTTTTTCCCAGGTCTCCTTGGTTGGTTTCCTGTTTTTGCTGGGCCTCTACATCTCTTCCCTGGCCTCCTGCATGGGCGGCCTGTACGGTGCACCCAGGATCCTCCAGTGTATCGCCCAAGAGAGAGTCATCCCCGCTCTCGGATTTCTTGGGAAAGGGGTGGGTGCTTATAAGAAGATTTTAATGTGGTTATATTGGGGATGCAGGGCTGGTTAGGTTTTATTCTAAAATAAATAAAATGGTTAACTTTATAATATATAATAATATTTTTGGATGTTATTAAATCAAAGTTAAATCTACTTTAAAAACCATTTGGAAAATCAGGGATGTACTGGGTTCTCTCAGATTTTAAGAAATGATCAGACTAAATTAAACATTTGTTTTTCATGCACTTTGTGTCACTTCAATGAATTGTTTACTTTTTCATACTTAATGAGTAGCTCCATAGACGACAAGATGGGTTCCTAATTATAGCGTCCCAGAGTTCGGTCCAAAAAACGCGAAGGAGTGAATTGTAACAATTGTGGCTTTCAAAAAGCACAGCACACCCTTTCCCTCGACTGAGCTCTGTCTGACCCCTCTCTATGGGCTACAAGCTCGCCCGAGACATCTCGCCCTGAATCAAAGTCCCAGAACAAATGCAGGAAGCACAGAAAAGACCAACCCTGGTGGATCTGGACCTGTGCCAGCCAGTAGCAGTAGTGCCTCCATCCCAGAGATTTATGGGATCTGGGTAATGACTGGTCTGAGGTGACATGGGTGATGTCTTTTTTGGGATGTTTTAACTGGATACTTATACTTGTTCATTACATAACCTGAAGAGCGTGAAAGAAACAAGGGAACAGGAGCCAAGCCCATAATGTGAACTTGCAAATGACTAATAAAAACTTTTGAAGTAGACATTCCTATCTGATCCCATAATGCATTGTAAGGAGCTCAGGAAAAAAAACAGACAAGTGTTTACTATAAATATAATATTTAAAGTTGGGATGCTTCATTACAAGGTACTCATGTAGTGAGCAGACAGTAAGGCAGCTTACTAGATTTTGTCACAGCCATAGATTTACCCTTCTCTTATTTTTATATGTATTACAGCGAGGGCCCAATAAGACACCCGTGGCTGCCATCTGTTTGACCAGCTTGATCTCCATGGCCTTCATCTTCATTGGCCAGGTCAATGTACTGGCTCCCATCGTCACCATCAACTTCATGCTAACCTACAGCATAATTGATTATTGCTATTTCTGTGTGGTGAAAACCCACGAGCTGCAGGTCCAGCAAAGGGCGACACTGATCAGGAGGTCAAGCTCTAGAAGATCGCTGGTGGCCAGCACTCATCCCCATTACGGCAGCAGTGGAGCCATCAGTGAACCTGTGAACGGCACACTGCTGGAGTTCACCAAAGACATGAACCAAATATTTTCATTGCCCAGCACGGACTCCGCTGATGAACAGAAAGTTTCTCTTCCTGCCTCCAAGGCCCGGGGCAGGAAGTCAAAGGTTCCAGCTAAAGAAACGCTGATGAACAGTTTCGGGTTGGACTTAAACAGCAATGGAGAATTAGATAAAGGAAAAGATGGGAGGGAACAAACTATTGGATTAGATGATGATACCAGCAGCCAGATAGGACTTATGGAGTCTGACTTTATGACAGAAGCCAAGAGGAAACAGTCTTTGCCTAATTCTGGCCCAGTTGAACTTGAACAGCTTCCAAGAGAACCGATAGACAGAAATGGTATGCAAATCTCTAAAAACCATTACATAACTCCTCAATATAGAAATATTTTTTTTTATTTCACCTTATATACCTTTCGTTCACAGGTACAGAAACAAATATTGAAGAATCAGAAATAAGATCAATCCAGTTTTCGGTCTATGCCAGATTTTGCAACCACTGGGTTTCCTTAGTTGGTGTAAGTTTGGCAAAAATGATCCAGCTTGTAAGCACTAAGCTCAAATTTTTAATGCTGTTTTTATCTTTCTTTAGGCATTTTGCTCCTTTATGATAATGTTCGTTATCCAGTGGATGTACGCCTTGATTAACATTACTTTCGCCCTTATCCTCTTTCTCTACATTGGAACGACAAGCCCAGGTTTGCCAACAGGTAATTGCTATTGTTTCTAACTTTTATTTGGTTTTGAATAATCTTTAAGAAAATTTGAGAAATAACCCTAGTTGCTCGTCACTGAATATTGTCTGATAAACACTTTAAATTTTTAAGGTTAGGTTTGTCACAATTTTGATATCTGGTTATATGAATATATTATTTTAACCATTTAAATTAAAGTCAAATAAATATAGAAGTTTATTATGCACCAGGGTTGGGGTCAATTCAGAAATTAACTCAACAATTCCAATTCAAAGAAGGAAATGGAATCGGAATTGGAATTAAACAACAATTAAAGGAAACAGAAATCTTTAAATGTCTTTAAATGTAATGACAAATAAATGCTCAGCAATAAACAGAATTCAGTGGAATTCTTCCTGAATTGAATTCCACTTCCTGTAATTCCAATTCAATTCCATTTCCTGTCAGCTGCACGCAGCTCCAATTCCAATTCCATTCCAGGAAGTGAATTGGAATTTGGCATAACAGGGTTGGCCCCCCCAACCCTGTTATGCACATATCCATCATTATGATGAGTTTTTTTATTAGGAAATCTAAAATTACATTCTCTGCCCACAGGTGCAGCAGCTCGCTTCAGTTTCTTCAGGTGGCTCAAGACTTCGCTGCAGAATTTAGGGTGGTAAGTTACATATTGTTCTGTAGGAAGACTTGACTTTTTCAGCCCAAAGTCTGGTCCTTATTGCAGTATTGTGTGACCAAAAATCACCTACTTAGACAGGAAAAGGACAATTTTTATATGGTTTATCAGAAACATAAAATACCATCCTATCTGAATTTCTGTCCAGCCAAAAGAAAATTGATGATTATTTTACAGACATTCTGTAGAACACCAATTTGAGTTAACAGAAAATAAAATTCTGAATATATTTTGAATATGTTAATCTAAATGAACTGAGCCTGAGAGTAGGCTCCCCTAAGAGTTTATGCTCTATGGAAAATTATGCTATTATTTAGCTTGGCTTATTAGGAGAGTTCTTCAATTAAAACAGAAAAAGGAATGCACTTAAAAAGATTATGTGGGTATGTGGCATTGCGGTTGTGTCCATTATGTCCATTGTGGATGATTTGATTATTAGAACTATGAATATACACAAAACCAGACCTGACATTACCAATCATTTGCCTCTCTTAGGCAAGAGGGGGCCCTTCAGGACCAGATTGTGGTGACACCCTCTTTGTCAGCTGTTGGCATGGAAACCACGCAGCTAACAGAGGAAAATGCAGACTTTGCCTTCCGTGATCGTTACCATCACTCCTCCTTTATCACCACCACAGACAAGATGGTTGACCCTCAGTCCAGCTGAGCATGTAACAACTGTGCCCTGCTAACCAGCTGGAAAGCTGAAAGAGTGGACACATGGGACTAAATCATCACTCATCACATAATATATATTTTATTTACTGCATACTTTGCATTTGTCAGGCAGTACTCTGAGGACTGAGTTTTATTTCCTGGAAAATCTGAAGGAAACAAATAATGTTTGTCTGACAAATCGGGAATGTGCAATCAAATTGCAATCATGCAATGTGAATTAATTTGCCATCAAGATACTTTTCTGGTGGAATGCTTGTATAAGGTTTAATATGCACCACAGGGATTTGATTTTCAGTTTATAAGTAATTCTTATCTTTTATTTTGATTGACCTTCCTGAGGTCACAGCACTCAGAAGTATATAACTTTAACATTCCACCTCCAACTTTCTGGCCAAGTTAATTCTTCAAAAATAACTTTTACCTTCCAGATAATTTATTTTTGATCACTGATATGAATGCAGAATTAATATAGGTTTGATATGCAAACCTATTTGCATGCTTCATATCTGTTTATGTGGCAGTCAAGTTGCAGCTTCTGCAGATCAGTTGCTCAAAACAGAAGAACTCTCCTTGTCTGTTGTGTGTGTGTGTGTGTGTGTGTATATATATATATATATATATATATATTTTTTTTTTCTTTCTTCCCACTGGAACAAAAGTGATTTAGCGTAAGAACCAAAAGCTGTTATTTCCATACTGTGACACTACATGGTGATCTGTCAGTCCCAAACCCTAGCGATTGTAGGCATGGTTGGGATTTGAGTCTAGGTCCAGTTGCTTTCTGAATGAAGTCTATCATGACAGTAAAGTGCAATTCACATTAATAATGAATAAACTGCTGTGATTACATTTCCAGTTTAGGTGCATGAAGTTTAGTTCTCTCTTGTGGTCATTCATTTTGCCAGTAAATGGCAGTTTTTATATATAATTATCAAGTATTACTGGTGCCAATTATGAATGCCTTTTAACATGTTAAAAGTTTCTCCAGTGTCTTAGAAATGTCTAAAAAAGGTTAAGCAAGTGACTTTGCGTAGTATGCAAACTGGGGGTTTGATTTAGAAAATAAGAAAAGTAAGAATCCCACCTGCTGTGGCATCATTTGACTGTCATACTCCGAGTTGAGCACACATTTGTGAACGCGCGTTCATCCAGAGGAATGGGGTGGAAACCGCTATCGCCTGCCTGAGGGGAGGAGTCATCCACGGCTCCGGTTTGTCACTCTCGCTGCCTGAAATATAACCCTTCCAAGTCTTCATGTCCAACTTTAAAACCGACGTATGGAATTTACTCATGGGAAACTGTTAAAGGGACTCGCTTTCCGATGGTGACCCGGACCACTCTGGCGTTTTATTTATTAGGAAGTCCGCCTGGTCGCCTTTATAATGGAAACGTGTGTCGAGAGACGCGCTTGCCGTCTGGTTTTCACGGTCTTTCTGCTTGTCCTAAATACTGTGATTTCCGAGACTTTCTCTCCAGACGCGGACACCGATAACCCGCTGAGTACCGAAACTTTTTTTACCCGAACAACTGGTGTAAAACAAGCCTCCCCCTGGCCGGGGAGAGAGGCCACCGCAACAGCTGTGGATCTATCGAGTGGACTGGGGGAGATGACGGACATTCCCGCCAGTGTGTCCATCACTGGAGCTCGAGAGGGTAAGACTTCCACGCGCTGTGATGCTGGTTAGATGGACCGCACACTAGGTTCTGCTAGAGCCTCAGTCTACAGGTAGTGTAAACTAGATCAAACTGAGAAGTTTATTTTGAGGTGTACAGAAATATGATTTTTAAGCTAAAATATTGCAGTTAGATTGCAAAGATTAAACCTCCACTCAGAAGTATCTCGTGATAAAATGAAAGATGAAATGTGTAAATTATTAAAGCCATTTAAATATGTAATATATTAAAATACATTCCTTCTAATAAATAGTGTTGTCTCAATTTATGATTGATATTATTATTGTAGCAGTAGCAAAAAAACTGTTTTTATCATGCAGCTGAAGTGCTCAAGTATGAAGTCTGTGAACTAATGAGATTATTTACACTCAGTTTCCTCAGTTTTTGGAAGAGCATCTCTTTTAATGGATGACCTTCTTGGCTCATGACCATCCTTGTTCATAAACTGTTCCACTTTCTTGAGCCAACGAGTTCTTTTCAATCTGCAGTTTATGCTAGTGATGTTTTTGTTTTATTTATGTGATTTAATTTGGAGAACTTCCACTCTGTGTCATTTATCCTGTTGACATTTTGGCATCAAATGTGCAATTAAATAAATAGAATTTAATGCAGCGAATTGGCTCTGATATACTTTTTACAAATTTTATTTAGAGAATGTAGTAAACTTTATGTAAATATGGAAAAATGCTGGCATTTTGCTGGCATGCTATATACATGCTATTTTGCTGGCATTATGTATTAATATTATTTTCTAGGTAAACATTTCAAAATTGGTCCTATAGCATTGTATCTCATTTAATATATCAGAGGATTTGGGACAGAGAGCTAAATTATGTGACATATTATTCTAACTTTTACATGCATATCTGAGAAATGTGACCTGAGAAAGGTTAGTATAATTGTTGAGTTGAGAAATATTTATTTTGCTTTCCAAACCAAAAATCTCCAGTCTTTTGCAGCTGTTAGTGAGCACTGTCTTTTTGTATTTTGCCTCAGTATGCACTGGGTTAGGCACAAAAAATATGCCTAACCCAGTGCATATATTTGGGTTCTGTTTTATCTTACACATTACTGCCCAAATCATGTTAATCTAATTCATGAAGAAACAGTTTGTGCAGGCCTTTCTTCACCCCATCATTTAGGGCTGACTGTATATCCCTGAATATATTGCAAGCTGACAGATCTTCTGTTAAAAGATCACTGTAATGCTAGCCCAAAGAGACATTTTCAGTGAGTGAGTCAATTTTTGGATAGTGACATGACCCAAAATCATATCATGGCTTTCCACACTAAAATCAACTTCAACAGATATTGTGCTCGTAACATTTATTTTACAATAGCTCATTCGGATTTAAATGAAGTGCTACAAACCAGTTTAATTGTTGTTCTTATGATTTTATTTTATAGTCCTGTAAAACAGAACCATGTTGCAATTTCATTAAGAACTAAGCCAAACTTAAGCACTAAGAAATAAAGAAACAAGTATATCTTACGGTGGCCTACTGATTAACATATAAAAGAAAAAAACAAAGTGGAAATCTAAAAGTATTTTATTAACTCTTTAAAAAGCATGTTTTGTTCATTTTTATAATATTTGAGTATCTAGGGATTGTTTGCTGGCAATAAATGTAATGCTACTCAATATATTTTAATCACCCTGTTTGAATGGCTTGAATAATCAGAGGTCTTTTGATGAAAGTTTTGCCTGTGTATGAACTCCATGCAGGCAGTGACAACGCTGTAATATGGACTTTGCTAGGTCAGCTAAAGGAAGGAAACAGCAGGTCCCAATGGGTCAGATCCCCTCCATTTTTAGGGCTCAAGCTTTTGTTAGGTTAGACGAACTTGGCTGCCAATTGTTCTCCACCCAAAATCATTACATCCGCAGTCACTTCTGAAAACATCTCACATAGTTCATAAGGTTTCCCAAGGCTCACACCACATGAAGCGCACTCTAGTGGACACGTTTCTCAAATTTCCCCTTTCAGTACTGTTTTCAGTTTACTATATATATATATATATATATATATATATATATTGTTCTTTATTTCCCCAAACCAGAGCATTCTGAAAAACCTTTAAGCATCTCTACAAACACAGCTGACTGGAGGATGACCTCGGATGATTCCACTGAGCATCTGCAGACTGACAAAGAGTTTACCCATAATGCCACAGCCCAGTGGGATGGTCCATCAGTGGCATCACACAGCATCACCAGCCACCATCCCATTACAGAGGCTCGAACAGTGCGAGAGGCTCCCGTGACGGATTTGAGAGATGTTGGCATCGCAGACTCTGTCTCTCACACTGATAGCACATACATTTCCACCACCAACCGAGTTGGAGAACGCACGCTGCTTTCTGTGACCTTCAACAGCACCTCTGCGTACACTGAAGAATCCAACTCCTCGGATGCTGTCTCTCAAACCTTGAGCTGGGAAGTGAGAACATCAGGAGCCACCCAGGGCAAGGTGGAAACTGAAGAAGATTTATCTACATTGTCTGAACAGACTGAACCCACTATTGAAGACCATAATGCTACAGATGCAACTCAAAGCCACTCTTTGGAGACTGAGCAGTCAACGTTGTCCCACGAGTCACAGACGGGACAATCTAGTGCTACAGGACAGACCATTGAACAGGTGTCTGATAATGACAGTCAAAATTCAACACCCCCTTTTACAATGATCAACAGAGATGAAGGGAAAATGGATGACACATCGCTGAGTGGCGGGACGTCTTATACAGAAACGGGTGACTCTGTGTCATCTATCTCACCTTTTACCTCCATTGGACACAATGCCACTAGCACATCCCAACAGAGCCACGATTCCACAATGATTTATCCTCTCGATACTAATGCTTCTACTGAGTTTTCTACTGAATCTGTCAGCTCAACTGGCCAAGAGGAACTCGGAGGGTCTCCGACCCATACAGTGGAGGAGACAACCATTCAGCGCTTGACCACTGCACCTCCATTGCCTGAAGATGTAGCCACCACAATCCATGACTCATTTACGAAGTTCCTCTCTGGCAAACCACCCTTCATCCCAAAGACTGATGATCGGACCAACACAGAAGTGGTGCCAACAACTGCCATGCCAGCAACTCATAGACCACAGGTTACAGAGGAAGCCACTGAAGAGGCATCTACTGTTTATAGTTCTACCAACACTTTCACTACCATGACTCCTCCCGTCACCACCCATCACATCCCACCGAGCACCACACCGCAAGTCCAAACTGAACACACTACCATCGTTACCACAGATATTGTTCAGGTGCTGCGGACGACACCCACCACAGCCCAGCATCCGCTTACCTCAACTACTGGTGGACCACAAGGACCCAGTACATCTGATTCTGCTGACGTCACCACCTTGCACTTAGAAACCAGCACTGCAACGCCAGGGAACACTACTGCACATGGCAGACGTGCAACAACCCCTTACAGCAAAAGCACCTCGACCAAGACCACTGTGGTGGAAACTACCAAGAATCAGTCGGACAAGAGCACAACAGTGATGATGGGAATCACAACCACACAGATGTCATTTAAGTCAACAGCATTACCAGGTATGTTCGACTTTTAGTATTTACATTTCATTTGCATTTGAAAATATATTAAAATAATGCGTAATTTTACTGTTTAATTGTATTTTTTAAATCAAATAAATGCAGCATTGGCAAGCATAAGCGACTTCTTTTAAAAGCCCTAAAACTGAAGGACCCTAAATGTTTGAGCTGTATTGTGTATTTATCTAAATAAATTTAAAAAAGGACTAAAATTTAATTATACATTCATTTTAAAATTTCGTAAAGATTACATTTAACCTTGTTATTAAATTAATAGTGTTTTAGTAGTTTTAATTGGTAGAATAAAAAAAGAAGATACTTAAAAGAACATTGGAGGCCACTGACTTCCATCGTATAGCCTAAACATGAAACACTGCAACATGTCTCGAATTATCTTCTTTTATGTTCCCCAGAAGAAAGTCATAAATTACGACAGAATTTTTATTTGGGGGTGAATTATTACTATTATTAAAGTGTTACTTAAGCATATGATAAAATAGACTTGGCTCTTTTGACTCAGAGTAGTTAGCATTTCTCTAGTAACATTATAATGTTAACAGTTTCTAGTGCAACCACACTAGTCTTGTAAAGATAAAAAAAAATTCAAAATCTTAGTGTTAGCATTTGTTCCACTGTTTGCAGTTGTGAACATTAAGTCACCTGTTCATTTGATTTACTTCTGATCAACCAAGCCATCTCTTTCTTCTGTAGATCATGTGTGTGGGCCTCAAACTTGCGCAAATGGAGGCCACTGTATTAGATCAGCTAAGGGAAGTTACCACTGCCAGTGTCTGCCTGCATGGACGGGACCCTTCTGCACAAAACGTAAGAAGCACACTTAAATATAGACTAACAACCCAACTGGACCATCATTCATCTTGGATGTGGCAATCACATGACTGAAAGTTAAAAGAGCAGTGACAAACAGGAATGGCAATGTTGTAATATCAAATTAAATGATTTAATCCTGCTAGTTACTAGATTCATTTAAATACATCAATTACGTTATGTATTGTTTTCTATTTCTATATTTCCATTTTTTTTTTAACTAGATTGAATGATGGTAGCATGTTGTTTCTACATAATTAATCACATATGTGTATTGTAATGCTTGTTTGCATGAGGGTTTGTGAAAAAAAATGAACAATGATTAATTAGGGTGTGTGTTTTTCTGTAGATGTGGATGAGTGTGTGAATAGTCCGTGCCCCCAGGGTTCAGTGTGTGTCAACACAGGTGGCTCTTTCAGCTGTCAGTGTGCCCTGGGCTTTGACTTGGAGGATGGTCGCAGTTGTACGCAAGGTAGGTGGTCAGTTGTCCCCAGTAAAACAGAGTCCAGAGTGCATAAATATATTTTGGTGATAACTTGCGTTCCCTTATTGTGTTTGTTTTGGCTTTACCTTGCAGTGAAGACATTTTTGGGCACTTTCACTGTCAACACCTCAATGCATCTCAGAAGTTCAGGTCCGCATGAGCTGCACAGAGAGATTTTACAGCTGGTATGCAACACTGTACTGCATAACGCACCTGACTTCTCCACCTTGCAACTACAAAACCCACAGCCAATCAGCTAATGCATAAACCATTATAGAAATAGAGAATGATATTGGTTGCAGGTGATAGTGCGATGTCCTGAACATGGGTTAATTTTATACATTTGTGTATTGGTTTTTCAGCTCAATGCCTCGCTCTCCATCTTTCACGGTTACAGACGTTCCACTTTACATAAAAGGTACGTTTCTACTTTCTATTTTTCAGAGTCCCAGCAGGAATAGGTTATACGAGGAACTAAAAATCAACTGTAGCGTGCAGCTACTGATTAGTCAACCCATTGTCAATATATTAATAGATAGATTAATGCATGAATGAATGTGAAAATTATACTATTATCAGTAGAAATGTTCGTGTCACTGACATTACCTGTTGCCGCATAATTCACATTACTCAGTAATGTTATTTGCAAATTCATAATTTCTAACTTAAATTCATTTTTCTTTCTTACATGTGAATGCATATTCCTTGTGCAGAAATGGCGGAGATGTGCAGATCTCAGCGGTGAGCATGTTTTCACTCTCCTCCAATGTCACCAGCACCGATGTCTTCAACAGCATCCAGATGTCCCTGAGCAACTGCAGCCAGACGTACTCACACTGCACCATTAAGCTTCAGCACCATCTCTCCTATCACGGTACAATTCAGCACTCGCCGTCTACATCATAGTCTTATCTAAAAGCCATCCCCTTCTGGTCTTATCCTCCACTTCAGAGATATGACAATACCAGTCACGCAAGACACATGGATAACACAGTCTTTAGAGGCGCTCTCTTAGCCCCTATAATAATATTTTGGAAAACTCTTTGTCACGCTGTTTATCTCTGGGAAGCCATTTGTTCTGAAGCACTTCTTTCTGTTTAGCGGAGAGCCTGTGTTTGGCCCAGAAGACCAAGTGTGATTTTCAGTACTCAGAGTGCACGGACACTAGCGGGACCCCATACTGTCAGTGCAAAGCAGGATACTTTAAAAAGAACCCAGAGGACATGACCTGCAGAGGTACAACAGCCTTTTCAGTTCTTTGAATACATTCAGACTGTGGGACGTCGTCAGCAAGTTTCTCATGTAGATTTTTTTATTTCGCTGTTAGACTGTGGAGATGGACTCAAGCTTGTTAACGGCAGCTGTGTTGAGTAAGTATGTTTTTGTAATGAATTTTGAACAATGAACAATCAGTTAATAACTATAGATTATTGTTTCTTTCCCCACAGTTTAGAATAGTTAAGTCATACAAAACTATGGAATAGCAGAAACTGAGTATGTTTAAAAATCTTGTGTTTTAGACAGTTCCGTAGTTTTAGTTTCATTTATATGTTTTTTGGAATATTTAAAAATAGATTTTATTTTTAGACCTTTTAGATTTTATAATGTGGTTTTTATCATTTTTATTAAGTTTATTATTAGTTATTTTAGTACTTAAACGAAATGAAACAAAATAATAAATAAATAAACAATACATTTCAACAATTATTTCAACAAAAATTTGAGTTTTTTTATGGTTCTGTTTTTTTAGCTCTTTTTAGCTCTTCTGGGCATTCTCTCAACTTCATGAGGTGCCACCTGAGATGCTTTTTAAACACTTTTGAGAGTTCTCATTTATGCTGGGCATGTTTGTTGCCTTTTGGCTGCTTTCCTGCACTTTACGGTCCAATTTCCACTTCCAGGCATTTAAGAATAAGCCTTAAGATCAAATGTTTTTAAGATCATGGGAAACAAATTAAGTTAATTTTGTCCAAATGTGTGTTTTGTACACATGTATGTTTGCAAAAAAACCTACAAATGTCTTATTTTTTAACTTCTTCAGGTGCATGTTTGGATTTGGAGGTTTCAACTGCAATAACTGTAAGATTTTATGTTAATGAATGTTTTTTTGGATGAATTTGTGGTATTTAAAATATTATTCATATAAAATATGAATAAGCTAGAGAAACCAAATTATTTTCACACAAAAAATATGTTTAGGTGGCTAAAATAATCTTGTGTTTAATAGTCTATAAGCTGATAGCTGTGGTGGTCTCTCCTGCTGGAGGAGCTCTTCTGTTGATCGTCGTCATTGCACTTATAGTCACCTGCTGCAAGTAAGATCTCACAATAAATATAAAGCTGTCCTACTTATTTTACAGATACAAAAATTTCTCAAAATCTTTTTTGTTTAATGCATTCTCAGAAAGGACAAAAATGACATCAACAAAATCATTTTCAAAAGCGGAGACCTTCAGATGTCGCCCTACGCAGAGTTTCCTAAGAGTAATCGTGTGTCTATGGAGTGGGGCCGAGAGACTATAGAGATGCAGGAGAACGGCAGTACCAAAAATCTCCTGCAAATGACCGACATTTATTACTCGGTAGGTGATCATATGCACCTGTCATAAGCGTAAAGGGATTTTACATTGTATCAAGTAGTTTAAACTTCAGAGTTACTGTATAATTGCCCATGTAGTAAATTTTAAAATGAGAAATTGCATTTATGAAGGCTTTGTTTTTTCAATGTGTCTTATATGGAAGCTTTCTTCTGCAATGGAACAAAAACATAACTTTTTTTGCAGGTAACTTGCTTCTCAAAATTCTGCCTTTTTTTCTCAGAAATATGGAGCTCACAGTTAGTCTGAATTATGAGAATAAACTTGCAACTGTGTGAATACATTTCAGAATTGTGAGATAAAAAGTTGCAGTTGCTATTTAATAAATTTTTTTATGATGTTCTGGCAGAAAAACACATGGCCATGCACGTCCTGAATGAATGAATTTCCTACATGATTAGCTAATATGTGACTGCTATTGTCTTTTAGGCTGCACTGAGGAACTCTGACCTTGAGCGTAACGGCCTATATCCATTTTCCGGTCTCCCTGGTTCGAGGCATTCCTGCATCTACCCAGCTCAGTGGAACCCTTCCTTTATAAGCGACGATTCACGGCGAAGGGACTACTTCTGAAGGCCTTAACCAGCAGGCATGCAATTTGATACTGCATATAAGCTCTCTCTGCATGTTTGGACCTGCAGCGGATCCTGGAGCTGGATACTGACCACTAAAGGCCTTTGAATGTGAAAATGAGCTGGCAGGAAAAGACTATTATCTGCGAGACTGGAAGAAAGCCGCAGTGGCTTGTCTGGGTCAATTTAGCATTTGAACACAGTGCCACAACAAGACTTTGGTTTCTGGCGTGGAGCTAATGAACTGATGTTCTCATAGCTTCTCGCAGAGCGTTTATACTTAAAGGCCCCGATTTACTTCAAGCGAAGTTCTTTTTCGTTTAAGGGCAAAAAGAAGTTCAATACGGCTGAGTGACGGCATACTGTTTCCGAACATTCTGACACCCCGTGCTGCTGGCGAAGGGGTGGGGGCTGTAGATTAATGTTACGTAAACATGACGTGTCGCTAACACGTAGCCTATACATTTGATTAAAAACAAAGGCTTATTTATTGTGTACCCTTTTTTTATTTGCTTTGAAAGAAGAACGACGACCACAGCAGCAGTATGGTGTAATATTTATTAGCTTGCTACCTTTCCTTTCATTATTTTCATGGCTTGCATCTGATGTTTCTCTACCTCGCTTTTAACTCTGGGTGGTTCCCACAAGCTTCGTTGTAATCTCTTTTTAGGAATGAATTGCTTTTGCTGAACTTTTAAAGTCTCTCCGCGATCGTCCAGGTGCGGATGTGTGGCAGCTCAGGGAACAACATTGTGCTGACAAACGATCCTGAAAAAAATAAATCCCCATTCACACACCCACCGATTGCCTCGGATCAGACATCAGAAATGACTTCATTTCAGTTCGTTCTTCAAAATTTGTTGAAGTATATCGGGGCCTTTAGTGGAAGTCGGTGATATTAGAATAACACATCAAGACGCCTGGGCTGCAGTATAACTTTTGCATTATAAAAGTTTGCACTATGAACCCCTCAGACAGATATTATCTCAAGTGGAAAAAGCCATAAATGTATCATATTTATACCTGGAATAATGTACCCAACTGGTTTGTACTGTGTTTTGTGTATGATGGGGTATTGTATGTCTGTTTGTGTATGTAAATCAAAACTTAAAGGGATGGTTTACTCCAAAATGAAAATTCTGATATTATGTACTCACCGAAACATACCTTTCATTCCTTGGTGGTACTTAAATCTTATTTACCATTACCAGGATGCTTATTGTTGCTTAACAGCCCCTGGTTCACGTTCACCTAAGTGGTATGGTAATAGAGCAGTATTAACATTGTTTGAAGCATCTCCTTTTTTGTACCATCTTGGAAAAATAATGCATTTGGAACAATATTAGGGTGTGTGTATATGATGACATTGTAAACCATCTCTTTAATGCATTGTAGTGGTATAGTTTGTATCAGAGAAGTGTTGTGAGATTTGTGCTGGAGAACTAAACCTGTGTAAAAACTGGTAGGAATTTGAAACAATATTACTGGATGCAGCATTCGTGTGAAATGTAGCAGATATTGCCACAAGGTATTACAGTTTGTTTGAACAACAGTAATAATCATAAAACGCATAGCTGCCTTGTTTGTTTCCTAATTTATTTTATTTAAGTTTTCTGTATCAGATAAAGATACTGTATGATCCGAGGCACCTCCATGTGTTTGTATGGATGCTTGGTGGTGCATGATTGGATGGACTTCACTTGGTGTCCATTTCATTTCACGTAAAGTGTGTTATTGTGAGATGTGCTTTATTTGTAATCTTTAGTATCAGACACTGCTTTCCTCTTTAGCATTTTTCCCCTCCTCTGTGGATGGACACTTGAATCTGGCGTTGTAGTCAGAATTATATTGTAAAATAAAAGAGAAATGAAGTATGATTTCTTATATTTGGTTTTATTGTAATTGTTCATTGCTTAAATATTAAACAGCTATTTACGCACAATATCCAAAGTCCAGCCTTAAGACTTGGCATCTGCAATGTTATTTTCTACTTTTCTAAACTGATCTAAATCTAAAAACATAATGAAAGATCTTTATATTTAGATGATGTACATGAACATATACAGTATAACATCAGACAAAATACTGGTATTGTGGTCCATGTCACATACTATAGCTTTGTGTAAGGAACAAACTTATGTTAAATTGTTTATGTCTAAAAGTAGAGATTAGAAAATGGCTTTACAAAATATGTATACTACAAATAGGTGTTTTAATGCTGTTTAATTTAGTTTCTCAGAGACAAGCTAAACTTGTAATACAATGAAGCCACATTAGTCAGCTACTCACCCGCATTACTGCAGCATGTATATATATCTATATGATAATATATGTACACTTGAATAGACAAAGTGAAACCCACAAGAGGGGACAGTTGCAACATTAAAATGTAATGAAAGCATTTTTAAATATAATTTAGCTGTTACATTTATACCTTCAGTAAGGTAAGTTTGCTGTATAAAACAGAATAGTAAATGAAAAATCAAATCTCAAGTAGATTTTTTCAACTGTTTACTTAAATAAAAAGTAAAGGTACCATTTAATTGAAATGGGGCTCTTTATTAATTTATAAAATAACAATTATATAATATTATGGCAAGCTTTTTAGTAGACATGTCGTTGCAAATTAATGAGAATTAGTTTGTCAATATAAAGTGTAATGTATTTTTTGTTGTCTGATTTCTTCCAGACGAGAGGGTTAATGCAGCATGTGCAGTATGAATATCATCACTGCAGCTTATTCCTGTTTGAAGAAATAAGCCATGTTGCAATTGTCCCCACTCTTCCCTAATTAAAAAAGTTGAATCGATTCAGACAGAAACTCATTTCCATTTCAAATAAAGTTTGTACAGTATTTTGTGCATTGAAATGTACGGAAGAACTTAAATTAATACATTTTTTATGTTTTTTTTTCTCCCTAGCTGTCATGTTTCATTACTAAGATGTTACATAGCCTAGTTTTTGCAATGTCATTGTCAGTCAATGTATTAAAATTAGGGGCGGAGCCTTCACATCCCCCTTGTACATATAAAACATATTTTCCTCTAAGTGGCCAGTGCAAAAAAATTTTTTGTTTACTGTTAACATGAGCATAGTGGCATTTGCCATTGTAAATGTGCCTGTTTCCATTGCCACTATTCTGATGAATATGTTTTTCGCCTACTGTATGATTTTTTCTCAGAAAGGGCCAGTAAACAGCATAAAATCGCTGCTTAAATTTTTACTCTGGACCCTGATTGGATGCAATCTTATTCTTAACATTTTAAACCTTTCGTTTGTTTTTTTCGACTTTGTTGATCCAGCTCCATGGATTTACATTCTTTCAGCAGCCGGTATTCTCTTTGCCATGTGGACTAGTTTTACTGCCTCCCTTGCTCTCAATGTGTGTTACTACTTGCAAATTGTTCCTGTACGCTGGCCTTTTTTTATCTGGATGAAGAAACACATCAGACTCTTTGTGTACTTGGCATTGTTTTTCGACAGACTCTTCTTCCTATCTGAATTCCTTGTTCACGTTACCTGGGAATTTTCTGCAATGAACATGAATTCAACCAGAGTTCATGTGAACATCACCAGTGGAACAACAGACATAGGAATCTACATATTTTCACACATAGACTTTTGGATTAGATGCTGCTATTTTTTTCTTTGTCTGGGCGTTATGCTGGCATCAAGCAGTGCAACTGTTGTCTACTTGCGTAATCACATAAAGAGAATGGAGACGAAGCCCAGCTCGTTCCCTGGTCTTTACAAAAAGCACCAGATGAAAGTGACAACCTTGGGCATTATACAGGGCGTCCTCTTCTTTTTTGCTTCAGGGTGGCTCATGACAGAAGAGCTCTTTGTGTGTTTTGCAGGATTTATGGATCAGCACGGCCATTTGATTTGCACTGTCATGGCACTGTACTCTCTTGGAACAACCGTCCTTTTAGGTGTTGGTCAGGTAAACTTCTACCTAATGGCTAAAAATATTGGCAGAAAACTACAAACCCTGAAAAGTCCTATTCCCTAATCCAGTGGTTCCCAACCACGTTCCTGGAGGCCACATTTTGCATCTCTCCTTTGTGTGACACACCTATTTCAGGTTTCGGAGTCTCTGATTCTGGTGTGTTTGATAAAGGCAAACAATGTTGGGGGGCCTTCAGAACCACTAATCAGTCAGTTTAGTTTATGTTTAATAATCATGATTTAAAGAGAAGCATTGTTTGGACAGCACTAATCAATCCCTAAATCAGTCGAACATGTTCTGAAGTGTGGGTTAAATGTTATACGTGTGAATTAAGTCATTTATAGTTCAAAAACTTAAATACTAAAAATAGCTTGTGGCTGAAATGGTTACTTTTTTAGGTTAGACCTGCTAATATAAAACCTAATTTGCATGGATCATTGTACCCTCAAAGAAATGTGTTGACATTTGCAAACCACAAATTCATTTTTTTTTTTCATTGCAAGGGGTTTGATTGATATTACTTCAAATATTTTTGGTATTTCAATTTCTGTTCAGAAATATACTAAACAGATGCTCAAATTTTTATTATAGCTTAATGTTCTTACAACATTGCAAATAGTTTTAAATGATATAAAACATACGCAAACGCTTTAACAGTGAGAAGTGCATTTAAATAGAATACAGAAATATAAATGCAATCTATATATATATATATATAATGTTTTTATTGTTTGTTTGTGTTTGCTTTAATCTTTAGTTATTGTATCATGTGTTAAATGACTTTTGGCAGTCTTTTAGAAATACATGTGCAGAAGATATTCTAAAAGAAGATTACTTCTTGGTGACCTTGCCATGTTGCTTCAGCTCCCAATTTAGTTGTTCTAGTCCCACCTGGTGGACTGAGCCATATTACAACCAATTTATGTTCAGAGCAGCTTTCAAACAAGTGCATACCTGCGTTTCTAGCATATACCATAACTGAGCAAAGAAAAAAGCAAAGCAAACATTGAGAGCAGCTGTCAGGAAACCCCTCCATCTTTTTATTTCTCATCCCAGTCTATTAATCAAAAGCATACCATATGTGCATAACTTAAAAGTACATTTTCACCTGACAGTTAAAAGCTTTGCCACAAATATGCCAAATACCTCATGGCATGTCTGGGCCGCTTGATGCCATCTCTGTTTTCATGACTGCAGTCAGAAAAACTAACAGGCTGCAGAAACACTACTCATGCACACTTTCATGCAATACTCTCTCACTTTCTCTGCTCTTCATAAAAACAGCAGATGAAGGAGACAATCTTGGGCATTATACTGGATGTTTACTTCCTTTCTTCAAGTTACTCATGACAAAGGAGTTCTTTGTGTATTTTGCTGTTTTGTTTTCTTTTTTGATCGGCGTGGCCATTTGTCGTGAAAATGAACTCTCCTGGGGGCAACCATCCTTTTTGGCATTGGTCAGTCTAAATCACACCTAATGGCTAACGATATTGGCAGAAGACTACAAACCTGGAAATTCCCTTTTTCCTAATCGTTCAGTTTAAGTTAAGCCAAGAGATGAATCTATAGGCATGATTTGAAAAAAAGCGATGTTGGGGCAGCACTCAAACTGAATCAGTCTAAAATGTGAATGTTTCAAATGGCTTGTGGTTACGTAACAAAATACAAACTGTCAGTGTAACAACATCATTTGCCGATATTTGAATGGATTTGTAATTGTATTGACATTTGCAAACCACAAACTCACTTTTCCTCTTTATGCAAAAGCGTGAAAATGCCCGTTTATACAGGGGTTCAATGCAGGCCTGTGTGTAATGTAACCTATTTATTCTTTGTTTGCGTAATCAATACTTATTCACATGCCCTCAGTTCTATTAAAGTTGATTTATGTAAAAAGGTGAATAAATAATGCTCTTTATTTTGATTGCCTGTTGTTACAAGCTATCTTCTTGAAAAGAAAACATTTCATTATTTTTAATTATTATTATTTTAATTTATAATTTATTGTTTCCGGTGTTATGTGGCACGCTTTTAGATATTTGTGTAAACGTTTTTTTTATATAATGAGATCATTACCCTGAGATCAAGGGTGACGTGCCCTTGTTGTTTGAGCTCTTAATTCAGTTTTCTAGTCCCACCTGGTGGACTGAATGTATATTACAACCAATTTCCTGTTTAGAGCTGCTGAAGCATTCAGACAGTGCATACCTGCGTTTCAAGCTTAAACAAGCACAGAGCAAGGAGAAAGCAAAGCAAACACTGAGAGCAGCTCTCAGGAAACCCTCCTTCTTTAGCCACACTGAAAGTAATATTTAGGGCTGAGACTGGGACTTCACCAGGAACCACAAAGCATGAAGTATAGGCCTACTATCATTAGTATGTGTGCACTGGAAATATGTGTAATGAAGGATATTTTCACCTACAGTTAAAAACATTGCCAGAAATATGCCAAATAATAAATGCTCGATGTAGTCTTGTTAGTGTCTGTTTTCATGAATGCAGGCAAAAAATAAAATAATAAATGAATGTAGGCTACAAGTTATTAAAAACAAACCACGAAAACGACCAATGACTGGAAATGTCTGGATACGTAGGCTAAATAATAAAGAAAAGAAAAGAAAAGTGAAACTAAAGGTCAAACGACAACTTCGATGATAAATAAAATACTTAATAATGCGTGCAGTTATGTATAATATAAAAATGTTTTGATTCGACATTATTAAAAAAGAACTATATGAACTGTTTTAATGTAGGCCTGGTGTTTGTACCTCCGTCTTATACTGTAAAAGTAACCAAGATAGTACAAACCTCAGTAGCGCCGCGCACGTTCTCTCTCTCTCTCTCTCTCTCTCTCTCTCGCGCGCGCGCGTGCGCTCGCACGCTCCCTGTTCTCTGGTTGCGGCTGCTTTCAGTGTGAAAGAAAATCGGACGGGATCAGTCGATATCTTCTTATAAAACTGACAAAGCAGTGTTTTATAACTTGCAGGATTATATCTGATGATCGTCTATTTCTGGACTGCGCGATTGTTGTTTTGTTGAAATGAGCGGCTGTTAAAGGTGAGATGATGACGTTATTTTTCCCCAATTCTGCCGTTATTTTCATAACATTACTCTTATCGCTGGAGCGAAAAATACTCGTGCTCTTAACTTTTACAAATATTTTCAAGTGTTCACTAGGTTTCTAATGTGATTAGACATGCCATCTCAAATTACGATTGTTATTCATAAAGTTGGATGATATCAACAAGATTATTCACTTTTTCAGTCCGGTGTATGTTCTAATAATCACAGACAGATCTCTTTTAACAGAAAGTGATGTTATAAGCTGAATCTGTGCTTATTTCCACCAGTCCAAGGACGGCGGATATGGATTGAGTACATCTCTTATCCATACTCTTACTCCTGTTGAGTGGAAACATGGACTGCAGCGGTGTTGTACTGGGCTTGGATGTGGATAATAGTTTTGGACAGATGGTTTGGCAGAACCTCCCATCCATGGTCCATCTGGATCTCCTGTCCCCTAAAAATTCTTCTCACTTCCCGGAGATGCTGCTATCGCCTTTGGTCCAGGATTCACATTCCAAGGCCTTTCTGCTGTCAAGCCCAGAGCCACTTCTCACCCTCTTCTCCTTGAACAGAAACTCACCGGGTACCCCTGCACGTGCTCCACAAATGTGTTTCATGCCTACACTTGAAGACAATGCACAAGAAGTGGTAGAGCCCAGTCACAACCTTACAAGACATGATTGCCAAGTTGGCACCAAATCAATTTCCTTAGAACAAGCATCACATTGCAGCAGGACGAACAATGCTTTAAACCAAACATTCGTTAGCACTATGGAGGAAGTGAAGGAAGGGTTGATGATTCAGTCATTGTGGCATCTCTCCCAGCATGTTTCATTGGCAAACCGAGCCAGTCAATTAGAACAGAGGGCTTTGTCGATTCTTGGTGAACATGCTTCTAGACACTATAGCCACCAACTGGATGGTCTGAAGAAGAACCTTCATCAAGCCTGCAGTTCACCACCAGAACCTCTATTTGAGACCTATAATGCAGTAGAGATTCAGAAGGCAGAGCAGACTCTTATAAGAAACCTCCAGTGCCCTCAAGACCATGGGCAACCTCTGAAATCTAGAGATTTGCAGAATTTAGCGCACAGTGGTCATGCTGTTCTGCGTGGCGTGCTAGAGGCTTTGGACTCAGATGCCACCGTGAGCAGCTCAGATGAGGAGTGGGACCATGAAGACAAAAAAGGGACCTCAGTGGACTCACAGTGAGTATGATGTGATGTTGTATGGTCTTCATAATTAACTTTGACCTTCTAATAAAGAAGTCACATGGAAAGAAATTAATGGACCTTAATGGAAAACATCAACAGAATGGCCAAAAATGAAGAAAATATTTACAGTGATCAGCCTACAATGTAATTCTAAACCTCTGCTTTGTTTTTTGGTAGGGAAAAGTTAGGGAAAATGTTGATCTTCACAGCTCAGTGCACATTGAAAGAAATAACAGTTCATGTCTGTCTTGTTCCATAAATGATAAAAAGTACCATAAAAGTGGAAGTCTGCAGAATCCATGTGATATATTGCAGTAAAACCTTATACTAGTTTGACTATGAAAAATCACAATGCATATAAATGATTATGCAAGTTACAATGCTGGTTATAGAAAAGCAGACTCAGTCTCTAGCTTCAAAATACAAAAATTTGAGATCTTGAAATAGGTGAATTGAGGGGTAGAATCAATCTTTACCTAGAAGTTGCCAGGCAGTAAAGAATGTAATGACAGGCTGCTTTTGAGTCTTTGGCAAGAAGAGAGGAAGTGTAACAACAAGTTTGGGAAAACAAACAGCGCCAATAGAAGATAGAGAAACCGTTTGTCTCCTGCAGTGTTATATGTTTCTTTAGGATCTCTGCTCAAAGAAACAGAGGCACTCTGTTCAGTACACAGCTGTTGAGAAATTCTCACCATATTTCTCCCCCATGTTGAAGATTTGTAGTCTGGTGTTGTTCATGTGCAGCTGGCTCTTCTTCCGATCCTGTTTCTGTGCAGCCACCCTGAAGCACACAGCTGCATACTCCTTTCCCTGGGATGAGTAAATAAATAGAGATCAGGCCGCCCTTCACCAGATCAGAGCTTTCATGTCCCTCTCGGTGATTTGCTCGCCCACTCTGCACTTAGACTCTAAGATCGCAGGCAACATACGTGCAGATCTAATCTCAAGATACGCATCTTTATAGGGAAAATGTCTTTGGGGGAATGGTTTATTGGAGTGCTTTTTAGTAGAAATATATACAATCCCTGTTCAATATGACTTATTAAGAGACTTGTCAAGAATATGAATTGGTTTGGAGATCTGTAAAATTGATTCATTCTGTTGTATTTCTTTTTAATAATTCTACATAAGCACAAAGCTTAAGGGGTTATTCCTATGTTTTATATTAATGAAACTGCTTTAATATGCCTCACATGCATAAATTGAAACTATGTTAAACTTTGTCCCGTCGCGCTCAAGTTGCCTCAAAACAACTACTGTCATTAAAAATGAATGACTTCCGATTACTTTGCTGCTCATTGCTGTAAAAGTGAACGCCCTTTAGTAGCAGCCAGCTGTGGTTGTTGGCTCTACCTTTCCTCAGGCCATGACAAAATAGTTTCAGTGGCTTTTCCATATGTCCCAGCAATCTCAATTACCGTCTCTCATCAAGCTGGTGGCCATTGCTTTGGATTCTCTGGATAAGCTGGATATGAGAACATTGCTGTAAGGTTTTAAATGAGTTATCTGGCTTTAGCCACAGAATTGCTTAAGGGCACTTTTTGTGGACTGAGATTAGGTTCTTAGCCAGTCAAGAGCAGCATGTTTGACGTCAGTATTCTCTTTCTTTTTACAGATGTTCATGTTTTGAAGTTGTGGTCAGTTATTTCTGACAAAAACTAGGACCCAGACCTTCAGTGTCTGCTTAGTTGCCTCTGGAATATATGCAGTGTAAAAAAATAATTTATGTAGTGATATTATTTGGTCTGGACACCCTTGAGGCATTAAATAAAAAGCAACAAAGCCATCTGTGGTCTCACATTTTCCATTCTGGAATGATTCGGTCGCTCACTTTGCCTGGCATTTGTTTTGTCAAAACAGTATGCTCTGTGAATGTGTGAGAAGTGAGAGAGCGAAAGTAGACTGGTTAGAGAGGTGAAGTGTTTGTTTATATAGGGACCGGGAAGACTGTTGCCTCAGCAGGAGATCTCATTCTTCCCAGTATATTTGTATGGGTTTGCTGCTGCTACACTCCTTTGTAGATATTCCTGGAATTTGCTGGAGTGTGTGTGAGTGAGTGAGTGTCTGCACTAATCTTTATCTGTAAAGAGGAAGGCAGACAGGTTTATTTCTGTATTTTCAGTTGCCTCTGTGATTGCGAATTTTGGCTTTTAAAAGGAAACGTCCTAGAAACGCAGGTTAACAAGCAAGGAAACAATCGGTTACATACACCTGTTTCCCAAACACTGCTCCATTATTGCTCCTGGAGGAATGTACTGTAAGTCACTTTGTATAAAATCCTAGCCGAGTTAACTTTTCTGACTTTTTCTGCCCCTGTCTTTGTGGGAGGGTAGTTGTCGTGTCTGTGAGTGGAGATGGCTGAAGGACAGAGCTGAACTTTGCAGTCGCTGGACATGGCTGCAGATGAGACTGTCTGAGCTGGGCTCTCAGATTCAGCAGTTGGAAAAACTCAGGCAGCAGATTCTTTCTAGCAAGGTAAAGAAATGATATAGCATCTATAGATTATGAGGGAAAATTGGCCATGCTGATTTGAAAGGAATAGTTCACCCAAAAATGAAAATTCTACCGTTATTTACTCACCCTCCAGTAGTTCCAAATCTGTATGAATTTCTTTGTTCTGCCGAACACAAAGGAATATATTTTGAAAAAACGTTACTGTAAACAGGTTGTTTTGGATCACCATTGACTTCCATAGTATTTTCTTTTCCTACTGTGGAAGTCAATGGTGACCCAAAACAGCCTGGTACTTGAAAATAATTGAAATAGCAATGTCCAGATGATGATGGTCAATTGGAAACTGAAAAATGAATGAATTGCGTATTGCATAACAGTAATACAACAGAGTAATTAGTCCAATCAGTCAAAATATACATGTTGTTACAAAACATATACAAAGAAATCATAAAGTTTGACTTACTATGTTTTTTTAATAATATGTGGAATAATTAAAAAAGGAAGTATTTTAATTTGTGCATTAAGCACATCAAAGTTGGCACAGTAGCACCTTATATGTTTTAGATACTGTACATTTTTAATAACCCTAACCTTTCCTCCAGGGTCATGTGATTTTGGCAGAGTCTCAGCCCCTGACAGACAGGCAGATTCAACACACCTTGTGGACAGAGACTATGGATCTGTCTTTTACAGCTGGGAACATGCAAGATTTGAACTCTGATCTAGAGATGGAACCCAGCAGCCCTACACGCCTTTTGATGAACATTGAGAGACAGGTGAATCTAAAACCACAGGCATATAGACAAAAACATAAAACAGCCAAGATAAAAATGTAATTTGTTCATCAACCCCACTGAATTTATGTTTGTGTATGTATATAGAGTGCCCAGCTAACCCAGATTGTAAACAGCCTGATGCCGTCTTTGTGTGCCTCTCCTTCCTCGTCACCTGCATCTAAAGGAACCTGCAACTGCTGGAGAGGTCAACAGAAAACAGCTTACAGTGGGTGAGAGGCAAACAAGCACCTACAAGCTCATAAACAGGCTATAGTGAACCTCAAATACCTCAGGGTCAGGCATAAAACATTTTGGGATTATCGGGATTCATTTATTATTGATAAATGATTTTTAATTGTTTAAAAAATACATAGATTCTTAGAAGGATATTCACATCAAAGAAAAAGACTTTTTTGTCGCGCTTTTTGCTTTTGACGCTGTATATTGTAGATCATTTTACTTCAGATCCAGAGACACCTGAGGGGAAGCAGTGCATCTTGATTTCATTCATGCATTTCATATTCATTGCAGCACCGAAGAAGCGCCCTCATTCTGATACATAATTGTGTAAATTTATGTAAATCTTATGTGAATGTCAGGATGAATCATTCAGCCCAGCGGAAAACTGAAAAAGTGAGAAAGACACTGAAGAATTAGAAAGAAGGAAGATGAAAGAGTCTAATGAAACTTGCTGTTTTTACTTTTTGTTTGATCAGATTTCTAAAAATTGTATCTCTACTTTTGCAGCCATACGGGGGTCTTTGCTCCCAGCGGACCACAGTGTTTGCACAAGGCCAGGCAGAAGAGGAAGCGAACGTGTCACAGACGACAATACCTCCGTCAGGTGGACGTCACCTGTGTGTCAGCCCGGACTCGACCTCTTCTGACCTATCACAAGCCTAGACTATTCGTCATGAATCCGTTGTCTCATAGAGAACAGGTTGGCATTTTAAAGCCAAATTCTTCAAGTGTCAACTTTTAATGAGTCGGCACAGCAAGGTTTGGGGTTGGTATGATTTGTGATTTTGAAAGAAGTCTTTCATTTCTTTGCTCAAGTAATAATAAAAATAGTAATATTGTGGTATATAACATACATACATACATCTTCTTCCGCTTATCCGGGACCGGGTCGCGGGGGCAGCAGTCTAAGCAGGGACACCCAGACTTTACAATTGAATTTTTTTTTCTTTCTGTTAATATGTTTTAACATTCTCATTACTCCTGTGATGTATAGCTGAATTTTTCAGCAGCCATTACTTTAATCTTAGACAACAGTTGAGCCACTTATGTCACGGAGGCAGACGAGAGATGACTGATCGAGGATGTCCCCGTGTAGCGTGATGGAAGACTCAGACGCGGAGTAG
>JAUYWG010000042.1:16335640-16390058 GCA_034779775.1 Enteromius afrohamiltoni
CCTGCTTCCTGCTTAAATACCTGCGTGAGGTTACTTCCGGGTCCTCGTGACCTCACGTGATCCGGTGCGTGTGACAACTTAATATTTTTGTGGAAACAATTCTTTTTTTAGAATTCGTTGATGAATAGATAGTTCCAAAACAACATTTAGCAATTAAGTTGAATCAGTTTAGTACATCCTTGCTGAAAGTATACATTTCCCTACACTTTTGAATCACTGTAGTGTACATACTACAGTCTCACAAGTGATTGCTGACATAACAGCTTTAAAGCTATTAAGTTAAAAAGGCAAAACACAGCTGCATACGATAATGCCTGAACTAGTGGCAATTATAATGTTGTGTTTACGTTTAAACTAAATATATATGTGTTTTCCCCACAGCGGAGCTCAAAAAGAAAAACCTAGCTTTTGTTCTGTCCTTTCCCTTGGAAGCTGCTAACATGCAGGGCTTAGGCCAGCTGTGCTTTCAAAAATGATGACAATCTTTTAATTGATGCCCCTCCATAAGCTGCCTGGACCTGTAACTCGGATAAAGTATACTTTCATCTGAACCTAGTAGGATCCTAGTGTGATATGTAAATCAGTGGTACAGGGAGCATATTGTCATTATAGGACTGTTAAGCTTCAAAATTGACAAAAGATACCATAAAATGGCTTTAGCAAAATAATAGGACATTAGAAATTTGCATTGATTTAGCATATTTCGATTTATTTTGATGATGAGGTCAATTTAACAACCATTTTAAACCAAATCAAACATCAATTAAATATTAAATAGAATATTTTAGCACTCTTCCTTCATTTATTGAACAAATTGTGTAAAATGTTATAATCTCCACGTATTCATTTTATAAATCTTTTGTATGTTGATCATATTGAATCTTATTAGTCAGTTGCTTGTAGCCTTGTAACATAAAAGTAAATTATGACAGAATAGTAGAGAGTACGGAACTGTTTCTTTAATAAAGCAGTTATTTGTGTAGGTGCCAGCCCTCTTCACATTGCACCATGACTCACAGTATGCTCTGTTTCCAGCTAGTGCCTGGTGCACTTCCTTTAACCTTGTTTATGATTCTTATAGCTGTCTGATTTTGGCTGCCATGGTTTTCCTTTTCATGCATTGCTTATGTCGTAATGGTTCCCCAGAGCATTATGTGTCATAGATTTGGGCTTTATTAACATGGTTGTTTACATCCACCCTTTTTTATTTGCTTTAATGCTCAGTTGGACAAATCAAAACTGGAATCTAGAGACAGATCAGGCCTTTGGCATCAGAAAGAGTAATTTATCCAGTAATCATGCTTTGCAAGATTTGTGTGCTTCCCCATTTCTTCCTAACTTCTCAAAATCTCCCTGTTTTGGTGACATACATCACTTCTTTCTCTCTCTCCAAAGGTGCTGGAGTCATCCCCTTCTCTTTGTCCCAGCTGTGCTTCCTGTGATCCTGCATCTGTGAGCACAGATCCTGCATGTCTCCACAGAAAAGACAGAACAGATGGCAAAGTGCATCCTGTTCTTTCATTTTCCTCAGGTAGAGAGAGTTGAATGCATGGCATTTTTCCTCCTCCATCCACCAAGTTGGATGGATTTCTTTTCCATTAAGCCTTTCATTAAGCAATGCTTTGTAAATGACCTTCTCCTCGGATGTAGGCAGCTCACTGGGTTTTGGTGAAGAACTTATTTAAACAGTAGAAAAGTGTTCATGCTCTTGCTGGGGTAAATGGATGTTATGATTTTAATGGTTAATACTACAGCAGTCCATTAATCACTCATCTATTTCACTGCATTAGGCTGTCATTTCAATTCAGTCAGAATAAATTGCCTCATATCAGACAGTTACTCCATCAGCATGTCAAAATTGTGCCGTTCCCGCTGTTTTACTGATTGTGTGTAGCAGCAGGAATGTGGAGTAGGTATATCAAATTAGCCTTGGCTGTCATCAATATAAAACCTCAGTTTTGAGTTCATACCTTAATATGACTCGAAATGCAACATACAGGCATTTTTTTTGACATTTTGACAAGGTATTTATAACCATAGCACAGTATATCACCAGAGTAAACATTTGTTTTTCTATTGTTTTTCTATTGTTCGTGTTATATAAGTGAGGTCTGTCTCTGTCCGTTCTATTCACCAGAAACTCCATCATCCTTTCATCTGCAAAATTCTCTCTTCGAGGAAAATTGGTTTCAGCGATCTCTCCTCCTGCAATCTGAACGCACCAGACCCCATCACTGTCTCAGCTCCAGAGACAGAGTCTCCCGGTCTTTATTCCGTAAGTCATCCCATGGCATTTGTATGTGATGCATGAACGCTGCACTCAATGCAGATGGAGAATGCCTGGTATAAATGTGTTCTTGCCAAGTTTTCTTCTTTGTCTGCTTCTTAAGCTTCTACATAAGTGTTAACCAGCTCTAAATGAGCAGCAACACAGTGTGTGAAATGAAGAAACGTTATTTTGCTTTTAGCATTTTGATAGGTAACAATAAGACACTTTAATAATAATATACAGCACATACAATTATCAGGTACTGTATTAGTAAAGATTTAATTTAATTACGTAATTTGTTAATTTAAAAAAGTATTGTACTATAACTTTTATATATTTTATTCAATTAGTAAACATAATGAAGAATTTTAATTTGTAAAAATATATTTGATTGAAAATGCTGTTCTCTTGAACTTTCTATTAATCAAAGATAAAAACAATTAAAAAATACTGTTTCTACAAAATATTAAGCAGCACAACTGATTTCAGCATTCATAACAACAACAAAAATAATAATGTTTCTTTAGCATCAAATCTGCATATTAAAATGAATATTACAATTCTGAAGAATCATGTGACATTAAAGACTAGAGGAATGACTACTGAAAAATGAATTACATGATAAAATATTAAAATGCAAAACAGTAATTTGAAATTGTAGTATTTTATGATCTGACTGTTTTTTTTTTTGGTATTATTGCAATTGAATGCAGCCTTGGTGAATATGAATTTAAAAATGTATTGGCTCTTTTTTTTTGTCATTTTGTGACATCACAACCAGTGTGTTTGTCTAAAATCATTTAGGCTGGCTCTACTGTCTTAATATGTTTTAATACACAGTGCTGCCCATGTTCAGTGCAGATCTGAAGGTCATGTTGAAGTCAATAGCTGCACTACAGTTTTAATGCAGTGCGGTTTAAGTGATCTGCCCTGGCCCTGGACTCTGACTCATCTGCTCTAATCATTAATGGTCTGCCACTCTTCTCCGCTCTGCTGGTTATTGTCGGACTAGGAGGGCTAATAATCCTTAAACAGCAATGCTATTCTTAACAGAGAGAGATTGTCATGGCGAGTGAGTGATTGCACTGGCATGGAAGTGTGTACAAGTTTCCAAAGTAAAAACACACACCTCATGCTGCTTAGTTGATTTTCTGTCAGCACCCCTGGAGTAAGTGAGCGAAGCACAAAAAATATCTGCAAAAGCACTAAATGGAAAATGAATGCCAGGAATATTTTCTTCGCAATCACTTCATGCCATGTCTGTTTTCTTTACATCACCTGGATGTGTATGATCTTTTATTGTCAGTTGTTCTGGAGTCCAGCGTGTGGGATGATGTAAGGTGTGTGTAGGCTGTTGGGTGGGTTTAGTCATAGTCTTGTGGTGTATTGTCTGTGTTTATCTCTGTACCTCAGGCAGGCTATTCACAGTCCTGCAGCTTCCAGACCATGGGTAGAGATCAACACAGACTCACAAATCCAGCCTAAAGGCACTGCACACACACCTACACACACACTCAAACACACACTAGTGACCTTTCAGTGGGGTCAAATTTATTGCCAAAATATATTGTAGTCTTACAGCCCCCTTAGGATTTCCTTCTCCTCTTTTTAATAATATTAAGACAGTTTTAATTGATGAAGTCCATGCACATTATATATTTTTTAATGTTGGCTTTATACAATTTCTGTATACTAAATAATTTTGTGGTAAAATATAACTTCTATTTCAGATATAATTTAATGTGCTTTATGTAAATAATTATTTCTTTTTTGGATGCGAGCTTGAATTAGTATTCTTTGTGTTTGATAAGTAGGAATATGTCTTTATGTTTTATAACTTAACGAATGCAGATTGCAGTCATCAGCCAAAAAATGGGAGGCATTTGAAGAGGCACAGAAGAGAGAGCACTCCTATACGATGGGCACGCACCCGAGACCACCACAGTCAAGATTACAGGGGAGGCAAGAGGAGGCGGCGCTGCTCTGAGAGGACGATGGGTATGTGTGTTTAATTCCCTCTTGGTGTTTGACTTATATACACCACACATGTTTATGGTAGTAATACTGTTTTGTTCTAGACATCGCCAGTATTACACTCAAGTCTGATCTGGTCTCCCAGAGTGATGACAGTCAGGTGGAGGAATCTTTACAGGATGTGACCGCCTCTTACTGTACCCCCACACATCAGAGAAACCTTTCACCAAACCTCTTCATAAATACTGTATATTTCAGTTTGCATAGATTCAAACATAAATCAGTGCTCCGTTTCTTGAAGGGAGTGTTTGTCATATACTGTCTTTTTTTACTTTAGTTATCACCACGCAGGAGAAACTCTGAGAGTATTTTCAGCATTGATGACATTGTCGTTCCTATGTCTCTGTTCGCATCGGTGAAAGTGGAAAGACTTCAGTATAAGAACATTTTGACACCCAGGTATTGATTGCTTTCACACTTAGCGTTAACGCTGGAGAGACATCAGTACCTTTTTATATTTCAGGAGAGCTACGTTACTGTTCAAAAGTGTGGGTTGGTACTTAAATATGAGAGTTCATTACTCTTTTGTAAATCATTACAAACATGCTTATCCTTCCTATCTCTTGTCTTCTTTTTCTTTTCTGGTAAGAGTATATCTCAGTGCTAATATGATGGTAGTTTTACATCAGGGCCTTCTCTGCTGGCCGTGTAAAATTATTATTATTATTTTTCATAATGACGTTAATGTGTGTCTGAACCTGTCTAAATTTCTATAATAAGATTTATCATGAATTTGTTGTGCTGAATAATAATCATCTTTGGTTTAGTTAAAAAAAACGATGTGTAATTTGTGAACGATTTGATTCACTTGTTTATCTATATTCACACCATTTTTGTATTAAAAATAATACAAATAATTGTAGAATGATATTTATCAGTACTGCGATGTAAGCTTTTGCTCCTACCACCTACCCATAGAGTGCTTGATAGATTGTCAATTGGCTGATGCATAAAGATGATGATGAATTCATCCCTCTTTCCTGTATTTGATTGCTTTTACTCACATCAGTTGGAGAAAGGTGGATATTTCACCTTTTTTGAAAAGAGAGGAGGATGAGCGAGAGGAAGGGAGGGTTGGTTTGCTTTTTTACCTTCTTCTAGTTCTAATCTCTCTGTAGGTCATACAAATGGTGAATGTCAGCAATTTCAGGGTGGTGTTGTGGGCTTTATCTTTCTCAGTCAGAAGCAACAGGAGATGAAGATTTCTTTCAGAGGCACCAGAATTATGAGCACAGAGAGAAACTCCACTGGTCCTGTTGGGATCATGACAGAAGACACATGATCAGGTCTGTGTGTATTTTGGTTTATTCTGTCTTATAGCACATATATTCTTCATTACATATTTTTTGCAACCACTCCACAGGTCATCCAGGAAAAGCTGCTCCTCTGTATCTGTGAGAGACCATCCTGCTCACTGTCACCCACCTGTACATCCTCCTGTTCCCTTCACCTGGACCTTCAGTACTTCTGAAGATTCATCAGAAGCCAGTGTGGATGAAAAAGAGGTAAAACATGCTTAGTAGTGAAAATTTTAATAAATCAAATCTTTCAGTTAAGCTTGTATTTGTTTCTCTGTTATGTAGCCAATGCAACCATGGAGGAGACGTACATTCCCCCTGACGGATGAAGATGAGGAAACTTTAAGGCTCAAATATATATAAAAGTGTTCTTTAATTGTAAGTCCTTATTTCTTTTCCTTGTGCTTTATATTCTTCCTTTTATGAGGAAAGGATGCAAGAATGAGAGATAAGAAAGGCTCAAAGATGTATGTTTGCAAAATAATAAAGCATTTCAAAATTAGCATTATATTACTTCACCTTTCTTATCTTATTGGAGCTTGATTCATGGATATTTGTAATAGATCTTAATAGAGCTAGACAACTCCCTAGTCTATAAAGTGCCATATCTCCCTCTGTTGGACAGACTAGGAATAACATGCACGTACTACAGTCACTGTCCTGAGTGTAAAAAAGTGTACTTTAATTTAGGAGGATACATAAATACACTTAAATTGACATAGAAATTCTGATATTTTGATAATACTTCCTTGGTGAGCATTAGAGCATCTTTCAAAAACATTAAAAAGTCATATCCACCCCAAGTAATTCCAGATTAGAATCACATTTAGTATAAGAGTCGTTTTTTGGACTTCTTATAAAAGGCATGTGATAACTAAAATTCAAAAGTCTGAGAGATTACATTGATTACAATGTTTTTCTTGTTTTTCACCGGTTTGACTGATTATCCTGTTCTGATTGACTTCCAGAGCACCACAGCGCAATATCAGAGGTGGACCAGGAAATGACATCATGCTGAGGCAGAATCTCAGCCATCATGGTTCTACTCTGTTGTAAAAAATCACTTTTTCAGCGTTTCAGTTATGACACAATGTTGTAACATATTTCTCTCATTGTTTCCTTGCAAAAGATTTTGTTAGAAATGATTTTCACGTTTTAAACAGTTCATACTGTATCATACTTTCTTTTCCACAGTCTAAGAATGAAACGTCCACCCCCCTTAATGTATAAGCATGATTTATGCAACATATTTTATGTTATTTATTTCAATATAATTACAGTGTAATGCTTTGTGTTTACATTTTTGAACATCTTTTACTATAATTTATCCAGGACTGTGGGAAAGGCGTTGGAAATGTGTGTAAATGTACCTGAATTGATTTAGACTGCTGCACGTCGAAGTCTTCCTTTATCAATGGAGGATTAAAATATGTTAACTTCTTAAAATCTGTCTACCGTTTTTGGTTGAAAAAGTACGACATATATAACATATATAAATAAGGATTTACATGAATTGACACTGTACCCAAGTATGCAGTGCTTATTTCAACCACAGAGGGGCACTAATGCGCCACATCTGCTCCTAAAGAAAACAGCCTGTTACTAGCACACTGGAAAAAACAGGAAACTACTTGTAAACACTGTAAACTACTTGATGATTCTTCCCGGTCTGCATGTCAAGCTTTGACAGCTCAAAATCCTATTGCATTGATCCTGAGTGAGTGTGTGTGTACAGGGCTTGTGTGTGTGTGTGTAGTCTTTGATCTCTTTGCAGTAAGCTGATTAGGCCATCTCACAAGCAGCCCTCACTCGCTGGCTAATTGTCTATAAGTAGGGGTCAAGGTTACTGCCTGTCCATGAGATAGGAAAGATATTATCTCACTTGCTTTCCTTCCTCTAGTTCAGTGACAAAGTCTTTTTGAGCTGCCTTTTTTATGAGGCACCTAAATCTCTTAAACGTACACAGTTTATTTAATCATGGTAGGCAATTATGCTGGTAGACAGTTTTGGAGCATTTTCTTCTCGCTAGAGCTGTCAGATCTCTGTGTTTTGCTGCAGAGTAAGTGAATAGAGCTGATGCGTGACGCACAGCCACTGTATTGATCTGCGCTGTTCTGTGAGCTCAATAGGCCTCTCTTGCTCTCCCATTCTCTTCTGTTGTGAACTCTTGAGAATGGAGATCATTATTTATGGCGCAGTGATTTACTTCTGCCAGCAGGGGGAGTTTCACAGGGACTTTGGTGCAGTGCGCCGATATGTACCGAAGCAGATTTATCACTTTGTGTCCTGAACTTAAATGAGAACTCGCATTTTCAGAGAGGATTTGAAACTAAGTTCTCATTGACCCTACTAGTGATGTTAAAACTACACAAAAATGGCATAACAATTAGCCATGTTGTCTTTGCAACAAAGTGAAAAACTGCTAAAATTACTAAAACTAAAATAAAAATGAATTAGAAATAGACAGAGCTTTTTTTAAAAGCAAAAAACATTTATTTTTTATTTAAAATGAAAGCTGAAAACATAATTACAGACCATACGTGTGATGTTAAAACTAAACAAAAACAAATCAAACTAATGCTAACATAAAATGCAATATTTGACAAAAAGCATAAACTTAATAAAGTTTAGTTTTAAATTTGCAATGTTGGTTTGGCAAATAACCAAAATAAAAAAAGTTAAAGTGCAAATTGACTAAAATTGCAGCTTAAAATTAAATAAGCAGTGAAAAAAAATATTTAAAAGCAAAACAAATTAAACTAAAAATTATACCTAAAATATATTTATATATTCACATGTAGACAATGTTGAAAGTTAAAAAAAATGAAATCTGAAAGTATAAAATCGAATTCAAAATATTAATAAATATTAGTCTTATATTAAAATTATAAATAATACTGGACTCTACAAAAACTAACATTTGTGGACATACATTGAATACATCAGTGTCCGTGTATAGAAAATATACAAATAGAAAATATTTAATATTAGAAACAATTTTGCCTCTTATTTTAATCACTTCGGTAGGCAACAGTAGTGATTGGTGGGGTTAATTGAGAGGTTCATTCTCTTTAGATTTTTCTGTCTGCACACTGATCTGTCAGAAACAGTTGATATAACCAGACTCGTCCTGACTGCTGTGGGAGACAAAAATGACAGAAATCATACTCTTACTCTCCTCAACCAAATACTAGTGCATGCCCAAGTCTCACCCCTATTTTCCTCTCCTGAAAGCAGGGATAAGGGCTCTTGATGCACACTGGGCCTTCATTCAGTTTTTCTAATTTAAGGAAGTGGAGAGGATGGGAGAGTGTCTCGTTTCTTTGAGTGTCACTTTGCCTCCACTATATTTTTGTTTCTATGACAACATGACTCAGACAATATCTTTTTAATTTTCGCTTTGTAACACTGGCAAGCTTCTGAGGTTTGAAGGGCGGCGTTTGTTTACTAAGCTGGAAAAGAAAACCCATTGTGACTATCAACTAAAACGTACAGTGGTGTAAACATGTCAGGCATTTTAACTGGCCTCTCGAGGTTCGTTCCTAATTTATAGGTCTTTAATTTCCGCCCGGAGATGAATGTGGTTACATTGAGTGTGAGATTCTGTTGCCTAACATTTGAGACATGTAGTTAAGAGAGGGTGTGTTACATGCTCCTAAACCTACCAAGGGTTCGCCTTTATATCCAATTTAAGGTCACACATTTTATGGGATTCTTTACGACACCAAAAAATGAAAATAGTTATGAGGCGGTAACATGCTTTCTTTCTTTCTTTCTTTCTTTCTTTCTTTCTTTCTTTCTCTTCTTTATTCTTAAAAAAAATCCTTCAGAAATCATGCTGATTTGGAGCTCAATAAACATTTTTTTATGTAAATATTAATACAAAATATTGAGTTCAGAACAACAGTATTTATGCTGCATTTATACTTTTTAAATTTTCATTAATGCACATTAAAACATTATTAAAAATAATGAATATATATGCTGCACATGTACAACATAATTTTACTTAATTTTATAATGATGATTTAGCTATAATATTAATATAATATGATTTATAATATTTTATAAGTAGAATTTTTGAAGAACGTTGCAATATTTTTGAACATATTTTAAGCTTTGTTATTTTCCTTCGACACATTTTTATATCTGGACGTTCATATGTAACGCAACGCTGCAGCAGCTACGTCGGCACGTCCACACAGTGTTTTACGGTAATTATTTAGTAGTGGGCGGGGTTATGCGGGAGTGGGCGGGATGTAGTGTGGGCGGCTCTTCACCACCGGCTTTCACTGCGCTCCGAGAGAAAGCCAGCAGCGGACGCAACACGCCGAACAGGTAAACCGCTATATTTCATTATTTACAGAAAGCCATTATATGGAGTTTAAACGGTCAGCACGATTTGCATATGTGTGTTTGCATATTCTCTGAAGTTCTCTGACACGCTGCTGTTTCAATTCCTCTAATCCGCGCTTTTGAAGATGTTAATGGGACAGATAATCCTTATTGCTTGAGAAAGGACGCATTGTTCCATTCAGAGCAATGGAGCTGATACAGACTGTGGGCTACTTCAGGTTGCTAGATAATATAGAAAAGTCATTATTTCCTTTAGATACGATACTTAACTTTTGAGAATGTGTACCAACTTGATTTTTAAAGGAGTGCTTAGATTATTCACTTTCACGTTTAAAAATGCTTTGCACTGAAATCTATTGATTTGATCTAACAGTATAACAGAGTCTTATTTAAGGGAGTGTATTCTTAATAAAACTATCATGATAATAAATCATGATGTGCATATGAAAAGGAGGAGACCTGGTCAAAGACATGATTTGCTTTTGTCGCAGAAGAGATTTTGCAGTCCAGCAGAGATGGTGCTGAAACAACAGCTACCCAGTATTAAGCACCACTGAGGTATTCTGCACCAGAACATCCTTTTATTTTATTAGTAACCTACTGATTTTGATGTCCAATTGGTTTATGTTCATGTCTCTGCTGAAATGTAGATATATGGTAGATGGTTGCGGTTACCTTTGATCAGTGTTTTTTAAACACCGGCCATCAAATGCTATGCTGAGAAAATTAGAATCAGTTTATGCTTTACACACCATCGCTTTGAGACTGTATAAAAGACTTCATCATTGTTTTCACTGATAAGACATGATGCATTCCTGCATTGGCAGTCTGCCGGCTCACGCTTTTTCAGGAATACAGAGCTGTGTGGTTTAATGCAGCGCCCTGCACTGGATGACTGATATCTGCGCAGTCCCTGTATGTGTGAGCAATATATCCCCTAAAGTTCATCGGTATTCAAGTGTTGTCGTGTCTAAATCTAACCTCTGGTCAGACGCTTTGACCATCTGTTAGAAAACTGCCCTCTTCGTCAAATACAACAGATGTTCAAAAGGAGACTAAAACCTGGACTCCTGCATATCTTGATGGGGACTTTCCATTGACTTCTGTTGCTTTTGTATTGCGTGAATTACAGCATGTCTTCTGTTCATTAAATGAAACAACCCTTACATAAAACATTTTAAGAATTCTATTGAGAATGTATTTTGTACGTTTAGTAAGTGAACTCTTTGTTGGGTTGCTTATTGGTTCCCATAATGTAGGTAATTTTCATGTTTTATTCATGTAGGCCAGTGGTTCCCAGCCACGAAGCCCCCCAACACTGCATGTCTCCTTAAACAAACACATCTAATTCAGCTATCCAGAGACCACATGAGCTGAAATTGGTGTGTCAGACAAAGGGGAGATGCAAAACGAGCAGTGTAGAGGGGCCTCCAGGAACATGGTTAGGAACCACTGATTTAGGCAAAACAGGACCCACACAAATTTTTTAGAAATTTTAAAATAGCACATTTATTTGATTCTCACAAACAGTCCTGTTTGATAAATTTGGACATTTTGAGGAAGAAAATTGTATGTTTTTCAAATAAATGTTTATGATTTGCAAAAGAAAGAAAGTAATGACCTGCATGGGACAACATTATAGTTTGCAAATATGATAATTTATGACATGATTTTTGCCTATCCCTTTAAGCAAGCATCAGGTGGTCTTTATTTTGCCTATTAAACCTGTACAAATAGGACAAATCAATTAAAATCATTAATTCATTATTATCAATAATAAATATTATTAATAATGACTAATTACTAACAGGAATAATTAATAATACTGTAGGGAAATGGCACTAGCATGGAAAGGTCATGGGTTCGATTCAGAGAAAGCAAGCACTGACAAAATGTATACTTGAATGCTGTTAAAATAGTTTTTGAATAAGAGGGGAAAATGTGATTAACCTCATGATTTTTGCACATGAATCACATTTCACCCACACTATTGACTTTTTCATTGATTATTTGAGTTAAAATACAAAAAATAATACAAAATAATATCCTGTAAGAGTTCGTGTTGTTGAAGTCATCCTTGAGCTGTACTATTGGGGTTCTGGGGGTACATTGAGCATACAAAACAAGTTGTATATCGTGCAAAGGATTCCCAATTACATTATTACAACCTCTGTTCAAACAACTGCTTCGCCTCCACTTCAGTGAGTGCTATGATTACATTAACATTTTGAAGAGAATAGTCTTTGTCCTTGTCTGGCCATTTTCTGCTTAACCTTTGTATGACAGCCTGTCGTAATGGAGTGTTTGTTGTGCCCTGGTTTTAACTGTTGTTAACACGTACGGCAAAGGGCTGGATACTGGAGCACTACTCGGTTTCAAACCCTTCTTGTAAGCGAATTATATAAAAAGCACTATCTGTGTTGTTCAGAAGAGAGATTGAGTCATATACTCGGCCTGATTAGATTTGCATAGTGTGATGTTGCGATCATTGATTTCCATTGGCTGCGAACACTCTGAAGATGCAGGTATGCATAATGCATCTCTAATGAAATGGTAGCAATGTACTAATCCCAGCATCTCGTGCACGCTGAATCAATGAGGCTGTGGGGTCTAGAACATTCCCTGATTTAGGGCGGACACGCTCCGCTCAGGTGACCGCGTCTTCAAGCTACTGTTGAATCTGCTTGCAACCGTGTGTGATGATTCTTATAAAAAATGATGATATCATGCAAAATTATGTGTTGGGTAAAAGTGGGAAGCAGTCAACCTGGTCCTATATACATATGTACCTCTGTGCACTTTTTGTGCTACGTTGTTTTTACTTGCAATCTTTACATTTGCCGCAGTTTCAAAGAGAAACCTTGGCATGTTTTTATTATGTGGATGTAGGTATGTATTGCTCTTTTTAATTATGTTAAATATCCGGGGTGTAACGTTCATGGACTTTTGTTTGTTGTTTTTCCATTCCCCTTGGATTGTTCATTATGTACAGGTGTGTCTCGTTAATTAATCATAATTACCTTCCCCTTATAAGTTTATTTCTGTTCAGTGTTAGTTTGTCCGGTCTCGTCAGCGTTATGTGTGTTTTTTGCTATACCCCTCCTGTTGGATTGCCCCTTAGTGGATTATTAAGACTTTTTGTATAATTCATCTTCATGCCTTCATTCTGTTCTGTGACAGAAGACTGGACTCTCTAAAACTGTGGAAGACATAAGCCAAGGAAGAAGAGTGGACAGGGTAAATTATGTTATTTTTGTTTTCTTTGCACAAAAAATTATTCTCCTAGCGTCACAAATGTGAAGTTGATCCACTCATGTCACATGGACTGTCTTACCAGTGTTTTTATTACGTTTCTGCATCTGGGATAATTTCCAGTTGTATTGCTGTCTATGGAGGGACAGATGGCTCTCTGATATCACCAAAATATCTTACTTTTTGTTCTGATTATAGAGGTCTTACGGGTTTGGAACAATATAAGGGTGAGTAATCAATGACCCAAATTCATTTTTGGGTTAACGAACCCTTCACTGTTTTTGTATAATTCATCTTTGTGCCTTCATTCCTGCACCGTTCTGAGACACGGGGACCCTAAACCTACCCAATAGTGTTAACAAAAGCAAAACTGATATAAAAAAGGCATTTTTTGATGCAACCATGCCATTTCAACCTCCTTTTTTTGCAGATTTGAACTGTTTTGTCAAACCGTAGTTACATGGGATTTGAACCAGAGCTCCTTGCCTCTTTAGTATGTCCCTGTACTCCGGGAGCTACTAAACATACCTATTGTCTACGAAAACCCATAGATTTAAATGAAACTGGATATGTGTGATGCTAACATTCAAAAGTATCAGTTTTTAAATTTCCCAGCATATTAATATTTTTTTGAAGTCGCATGATATTCTTCAAAAAATTGTGCAAAAATTACGCTTTGTTAATTGAAACTCTGTAAATTTGTGTGAAAAGGAATAAAAGGTGTCAGAATTTTACTTCCTCTAGTGTTCATTTCTTTTGGAAACTGCAGTGATATGTACTTTCTGGTACATATTTTGTGTCTCATTAAAAAGTGCGCCAATGTACGTTTATACCAGACCAGGTAAATATAAATATATATATATACAATCACATAAAGGATTATTAGGAACACCTGTTCAATTTCTCATTAATGAGATTATCTATTCAACCAATCACATGGCAGTTGCTTCAATGCATTTAGGGCTGTGGTCCTGGTCAAGACAATCTCCAGTATGTGGCTGTCCTGTGGGAGAAAATGCCTTGTTGATACTAAAGATCAGAGGAGAATGGGCTGACTGATTCAAGCTGATAGAAGAACAACTTTGACTGAAATAACCACTCGTTACGTTAGGTGTGCAGCAAAGCATTTGTGAAGCCACAACACGCACAACCACTCATCTCCACTACAAATAGGAAAAAGAGGCTACAATTTGCACGAGCTCACCAAAATTGGACCGTTCGACTGGAAAAATGTAGCCTGGTCTGATGACTCTCGATTTCTGTTGAGACATTCAATTGGGAGTGTTAGAATTTGGCGTAAACAGAATGAGAACATGGATCCATCATGCCTTGTTACCACTGTGGAGGCTGGTGGTGGTGTAATGGTGTGGGGGATGTTTTCTTGGCATATTTTAGGCCCCTTAGTGCCAATTGGGCATTGTTTAAATGCCACGGGCTACCTGAGCATCGTTTCTGACCATGTCCATGTCTTTGTTAATAAGCCTTGAACCTATGAAAGCCCATTTCTGGGGCTTAAAAAGTTTAACTGCAACATTTTGTCTCACAAGTTGTGAGTCTACATTTTAGAATTGCATTATAGAAAGTTTTTCTGAGAATTGTGAGTTATAAACTCCAGATCTAAGGAGAAAAAAAGACAGATATTGCGAGGTTATATCACACAATTTGGATTCATTTCCAAAACCGCAAGTTTATATCTCACAGTTCTGACTTTATAACTTGCAACTGCAAATTATATTATGTAATTTTCACAATTCCAAGTTTACATCGAGAAAACAATAGTGAGAAGTAAACTTACAATTGTGAGAAAAGTCGGAATCACAAGATGTAAACTTGCAGTTTTAAGATTAAACATTGCAATTCAATTTTTATTTTATTTGTTTTTAATCAGTGTTGAAATGGGATTCCATGTGAACCAAACCAACTAGCTACAAAGTAAATCACATTACATACGACCATTTTTTGAAGCAACAAAATCATGTGAAAATCTGAAAACACAGATTTAGATGATTTTATGGGAAATATTCTGTTAGGATACATATCTTTCTATTTGTATGATTGTCAGACACAGTTCTCTAGTGCTGATTAAAAACTCATAGCTTTCAGCCACCATACTAACGATTTTGTGACATCGATCTTTCAGTGGTTGGCATGTGGTTTAAATGTGCATTAACACAGCTTGAAGTTGGTGAAATCATGGGGGTTTTGGTTAATTTGCCTTGATTGCTTGCTGCAAATAAGAGTAAAACCAAAGCTCTTCCTGCTATAGCGTTTGAAGTAAGGAAAATGTATTAAATGTTCTTTGGTGTTTTATACAACACATGACCTTCCTAGGATTAACAAACCCATTGTGTCTTTGACAAGTTTGACCTTTAGTAACATGCATTTACATGAATTTTGAGCAGGTACAGTCAGTGTGTGAGAGCAGGAAGTTCATTCGGCTTGTGTAAATGAGCAGAGGGTAGCAATGGTCTCTCACTGGAGAACTGTTCCTGGAAAGTGAGCTGCAGTGCTGTGAACCCCAAAACAATGATCTCACTGTTCTCCCGGTGGATTCCCTAAAAGCAGGTCAGCTCTACACCCAATTACAGCAAGCATTTACACTAGATAATGCACATTCCACAAATGTAGAATGAGTGTTACCTCAGCCTACATGTTTGGATTTTTCATTCCTGGACTCCATTCCCCAGAATGCACCTCTCCTCACAGCTGTTGCTAGTTTGGTTCAATCATTCAATCAGTTCCACCTGTATAAATACCAGTCTGTTTGTCTGTCTAGTCACGGATCATTGTCGATGTATATTCCAATGTTTTACCGTCAACCATAGCCTTGTTTATTCGTGTTCTCGTTTCCAGTGTGTTCTGTCTTTTGGATCACCTGTTGCCGATTTCTGCCTGTTTCCCGGATATTTTTGCTGTCTTTTCCCCTGAACTGGACTGCTGGGAGTGTCTCAAGTTAGATTTTGTCATTGTGGATTGCCCTAAGCTGTCTAGTGGTCTAATCTGTCTGCCACTGTTTGACTTTGAGCCGCCCATGGGCCTTTCTTGCTCCGTAACCCTCCCCCACAAGCATGGGACAGAACAAAGGACCAGAGTCTTTCTATATACCTTGAACCTGCACTGCCGGCAGCTGATGAGGAGGAGGCCGGTTATCAGCAGGAGAACTATCATCCCATCTGATCCATATATCCCTATAATTTCCCCAGGGCTGGGGGTCAGTGTTAGCAATGAAGGTCTTTCACACCCAGTTTATAATCATTTTATGTGTCTGACCTCTGAAGGAGAACATTTCTTTGCAGCGTTGGATATCAGTTTCAGTTTGGGCATGATGAATGTGTTATTGTCATAAAGGCAGATGTTCTCTGTAAGCTCATCTGCCTGAAAGATAAATGTGCATCTGGGAGTATTTTAGTGTGTGCATGTTTCACACGGTTCAGTGATGTATTGAACTGGGCAACTGTAGTGAGCGATTTAGAGATTGGCTGATGTGACAGTGAGCATGAATGTTTTAAAGTGCAACATATACAGTTTTATCAATATGAAAATAGATGGATGGTCACAAGCTGTGTTTATGGAAGATAAATATACATTTAATAGGATAGAGAAATTAACATTCTGTAAACATTCATGTTTCCCAAAACCTGTATAGCTTTTGTGAAATATAAGCCATAATGAACTGGAGCTTTATAGCTCCATAAGACAAAAACACCAATACCAATATAAATGGTGAGCCTTTTATCTTCCCTTGGTCTTTTGACATATAAAAGATAATTGTACTATAACGTATATGGATGCCAAAATAACAGGTTGTGCAATTTGTCACTCTTGATGTAATAGTGTGGCTAAACCCTGCCTCCACAGAAGAAGATCAAGTCCTGCTTCTGCATCGCCTGCTTAGCCCCTCCCACTGATTTGTGCGCATAGTGTTTATGAGAAACAGGATTACGCCCAAACCAAATGATAATGGGTCAGAATACAAGTTATTACAGATTATTTGAGTATTCATGTGTTTTAACTTAAATCACATCACAGGCCTTTTTCATGGTTTGCGTTCGAAAACCATAAGCTTCGTGTAGTTGTGTAAAATAACTTTCACTGTAGCCTGTGTGATAGTGCAATAAAATCGGGCAAGCTCATACATCTTACAAAAAAATTAATAATGGCTAAAGACTGTTAAAATGAAAGATTAGTTATAGTATTGCTTTCGTGCACTTACAGTACTTTACTTTCCGATAAGCTACAATCATCACGTATAAGATAACTGGAGTGGTTCAAAAATATATTCATATTTTTCATCCGAGAGAATTTAAATGAAATGAAAAGGCATGATGAAGGTTGTCAAACATACACAACTACTAGCCAATTATAGCAGTTTATTTCTGTGTCTACAATGTGCCACGCCTACTCAAACAGAACGTTCTGATGAGGGGGCGTCAAAAACCGGACAGAAAATAGCAAAAACAAATAAAAATTCAATTCATGAATTCATGAAAAGTTTCAAGATAAAGTATAGCCATTTTGTATGTTTAAAAGATTTGGATTTAGTTCTTGAATCACATGAACCGCTTATATATAATATTTATGCCGCTTTTCATTTTATTTTTTAGTTTAACAGCATTTATTTTCAAAAAGTTGAACTGTCCAGGGTATTCACTTTTCACAATTCACAATTAAGTTTGTTTAAGATGCAGTTTTTCCCACTTTCAAAATGCTATCAGGATTTTCATATTTTATATGAGCGCACAGCCAGTGCATAGTTGCTATTTTACCTTATAAAATATATTATAGCACATTTCACTGCTTCCTTTGAACTTTTTACATGTCTTGAAGTGAACACCAGACCTCTTCATACTGTTAGATATGTGACTGCACTGTCACTCCAGGTGAAAGATTAGGGCTAGGTGAGTCAAATACTCATAATATTAAATATTGGTTACTGACGATTCAGTGATTGACCCTTGGGTTGTTCTGGGTGACGGTGTTTATTGACTGTGTTGTAGGCTTTGGAGTGTTGGAGTGAAGAAATTGAGCTCTGGATGCTTCTGTCTGTTATGTACAGGCAGCATGCAATGCTTATGGCACAGATTTACATAACTTGTGATGGTGGCATATAGCTAATCCATGAACAGACACTTCCCTCCCTGCACAACTGCAGTCTGAATGATCACTTTCACTGCCAAAGCCTTATGTCAAACAGTGTGTGTGTCCCAGACCAGAATCTGCTCCAGAAAGCATTTTTTATAGGGACTTTAGAAGTCACCTTCTGAATAAATTAAATAACTGTCATCCTAAAAAAATTACTGGGTGGTTGACATTTAGGCATGACAAGTAAGAGAAACACTTTAGTTTTTTAACACTTTAGTGTACTATTAACCCTATTAAGGTTTAAGGTATTTTTAATCTATTTATATGGTATATATTTACATATTTTTTAGATTATTTTGGTGAGCCAGATGCAGTCAAGTATACAGTAAAAAGGTGGCAACACTAAATGCTTATGTCATGAGAGCGAGACGAGGAGACGTGCAGGCTGTTTATTGATAAACACAGAGCAAAAACAGACAGGCTTACAGTCGTTACCGGCAGACAAGAGTGGAGGAGGCAGAGCACGAGAATCGAGAATGGGTCGGTGCACAGTAAATAATCCAAACAGACACAGAAACACGGGAACACCGAGTGGCAAAAGACAGGGGTTGACAGTGCAATGGGCCGTGGAGACAGACACAAACACTTCCGTTTTATACACATGTAACTAGGTCAGAGGGTGGAGCAAACAATTAAAAACCAAGACAACCAGCGAGTGGGTGGAGACATTAATTCATTGATGAGGGTACCTGAATGAAAACAGATATAAAACACTGAAAGTTCGCTGGGCACTGAAGTGCCATCTCCTGATCTGGGCTGGCACTTCTAGCTGACTGTGACATAGCCCTCCCCAAAGGGGCGGCTTCCAGACGGCCAGACTTGGCAGCCGGAGGGACTGCCCACCAGGGCTAAACAGACAGCAAGGCCATCTTCTAGGGTGGAGCGGATGGCAGCTTAGCCCCTCGGGTACGGCCAAACAGCGACAGAGCCCTCTAGGGGCCACCAGGCTGATATTGCGCCCTCAAACGCCCTACTGACCGCGAATACGCCCTCCGAGACCAGACAGGGAATGGATATGCCCTTTGAGACCAGACATGAAATAAGTGTGCCTTTCGAGACCAGACAGATGCTGACATCACCCTTCAAGACTGAGCCGTAAGGATAGACGCCCTCCAAGATCGACTGAACCATGATTTAGGGACCTCCATGGGCTGTGCAGCCACCAATGAGTCCACTGGAGATTTTACGGCCGAAACCGACATCCCCAGAGGTAGTGCAACCTCAAGTGGACCAGATGGAGTCACTGTGCCACACACTGGTTCCGGAGGTTCAGGCCATGGGACATCAAAGGTCTCGTGGAGCTCGGGTGAATTCAGTGATTGAATATGTGGATCACAGATCGAGTCTGGCGGATCCGGCCATGATGAGTCCGGATCACAGACCGGGTCTGGCCGATTCAGCCATGATGGTTCCGGATCACAGACTGGACCTGCCGGATCCGGCCACAATGAATCAGGGTCACAGGCCTCAGGTAATTCGACTTGCCGGGAAACCAGGACTGACTGGTCTTGACACAGCCCCTCGTACTGTGCTACGGGAGAAAGACCCATTACCGACTGGCTTTACACGCTGAGAGCCTTCAGCAGCTTCGCAGGCTGCGTAACTGGGATCGACTGGGATGAGCATGGTGCCTTGTACCGTGCAACGGGAATCATGAGGGCCGGTGTGGTTGACAGCTCCCCTAGCTGTCTTATGGCACCTGACTGAGCATCACTCAGCCCCTCGCGCTGAGTGATGGGAACGGCGCCCTCTGTGGGGGATTCGAAAATCACCAATGGTGTAGACAGCTTCCCTAGCTGTCTTTCGGTGACTGGTAGGGTAGTGGGCCGAACTGAACACCACAAAGCCCCTCGCGCTGAGTGATGATGTCAAGGCCTGTAGCTAGCATTTCCCCTGATCTGGGCTGGCACTTCCAGCTGACTGTGACAGCTTATATGTATTTTTGTCATTTTTGTAACAATGTAAATGTCTTTGCTGTCAGTTTTGATCAGTTAAACACATCCCTTTTGAATGCAAGTATTACTTCTAAGCGAAGAAACTTGAGATATAGCATATTGTTTCCCCTATCTTTTTTCAGCTCTGTTTCGGCTTCTTTCTGCAGTATATTCTGGTGGTTTGTGGAGCAGTATGTGGGTGTTGGTTTGTGCTAGCAGAAGAACAGGGTAAGGCAGAAGCTAAGCCTGTCAGAGTCTGGGCTCCAGACAGCTTAATCTGGCTGCTTTAGCTCAGCCTCACAGAGAAGGCCCTTACACACAAGACCTCCAACTGAGCTGTCACTCCAGTCAATGCTGAGGCCAGAAACATACTATGGGCAGTACACAGACACAGATGCTTCTACGTGGCCAAGTTGAACATGCATAACATGCACTTTATAACCAAGCAAACCTCGTAATCTAGGCATATGAGGAGATAAATCATCTACAGTGCACTACTGCTTCAATGCTTGGGGTCAGGATTTTTAAAGAATTTGTAATACAAATAATAATTTCATTCAGCCAGAATGTGATAAATGATTGATAATATTAGTAAATGTTTCTTGAGCACCAAATCAGCATATTAGAATGATTAAAAAAAATAATAATCACAGTTCAGAGGGAGAAGGCAAGGTTGAGGCAGGCAGCAAACAATCAGCAAGGGAATAAACAGTCCTGGGTCGGTAACAAGATCAAAACTCACTTCAGGGAAATTCTCAGAAATGGCAAATCAAGACTTTGAGCTGAATGGAGTTTGGGTCTGCCTTTTATAGTGGGTACAGAAAGTATTCAGACCCCCTTAATTTTTTTCACCCTTGTTATATTGCAGCATGTGCTAAAATAATTTGTTAATTTTTCCCTTATTAATGTACACACAGCATCCCATATTGACAGAAAAACACAGAATTGTTGAAATTTTTGCAGATTTATTAACCCTCTGGAGTCCGGGGTGATTTTGGGGTCCCTGGGATGTTTGGACATGCTCTGATATTTGTGATTATTTCAACTACTTATAACATACTATTGACCAACATTTAATTGTTTTTGTATACAGCAGAAACTGTCCTACAATAATATGTGACCAAGATGGATGTACATGTTTGTATTTTAAAGAAAAAAATATTTTGCGTGGTTACTAAGTTTTGGGAAAATAAGACTAGTTGAAATAAGGCCAAACAAGCCATGAATGAATGGTCCTGAATAAGAATTTAGAGTAACCAGCCTATTAGGTTAGAAAATTTACTTCAGAATGATGCGAAAATTATTTTAATTACTTATTCACAGAAAACAATATAGTGTTTTACATTTTAAAAGACATGTTTTGAGACTGAAAGCTTGAATGCGAGGGGGTGTGAATGTCCATTAATATTCAGTGATTTACACCTGAAGAGACATGTAAGGCAGTTAGAAAGAATGTGAGAAGTTTTTTGAAATAATTTGTATTTTATTCACAACACAGTATAATTAAAATATACATAATAAAGGTCAAATGGACATTATTGAGCTCACTGATGTAACGACAGAGATGTGAACAGACTTCAACCCTGAAAACAAGTGAACACTGTAAATACCTGATATATGAGGGTCTGCTGCTTCTTTCCAAATCAAGAAAAAATAACCACCATCAGTGTTCAGAGAGCTTGTTTTACCAGAGAATATCAGTGCAGTTCAGGATCCATCTGTGGAGCATGTTTCTAATCACTAAAAACAAAACAAACACACAAAAAACACATGTAAGCATGTTATGTATGATTTTGCATATGCTTCGTATTAGTGTAAATATATATATTTTTATCAGAGAAACAATGTATTATTGTTGCCAGTTATTGTCTTTGCTGAAGTAAGCCGCACTGAACACGCGAGCTGTTGTGGGCGTGTACATGTCGCTCGTGTCTCACATGGAGATTGTACTAACAAAGCGAACATAGCTCGTGGGCGTAGTCACATTAAAATTAATGAGATCACATTGAGAATCTAGACACTAGATAGAATCTGGATAGTGTGGGTTTCAGACTAATAACTTTATGAAACAATATTCTGTGCACTTACTGCATTCAAAAGTAGACACTTCAAGCTTTCTTTAGATATGTGTCTCATGTCTGTGTGTCATGTTTTTGCGGAGTTTCAGTTCATTTTAGTGACGCTTTTTTAAAACAGTTTGCGGATAGAACAAAAAAAACACTTTTGTTGTTATTGAGAGTGAATTAAAAGTAGACACCTAACAGATTTGAATGGTGTATAACACTTACTTGTGTGACCAAAGTCAACAGAGTTATATTAGTGTCTTTTGGACTAATAAGAAAAAAAAGACCCAAATCACACTGCCGTAATCCTCGCCCTATTAAGGTTAAAAAAGAAAAACTAAAATATCACTTGGTCCTAAGTATTCAGACCCTTTGCTATGACGCCCTTTGTGTGTCCGTTTATTTTGCTTATCCTTGAGGTTCTACACCTTCATTTGAGTCCAGTTGTGTTTGATTATACTGATTGGACTTGATTAGTAAAGCCACACACCTGTCTATATAAGACCTTACAGCTCACAATGCATGTCAGAGCAAATGAGAATCATGAGGTCAAAGGAACTGCCTTTGGAAGCCTCAAAGCCAGAGTGGCCCGACGGAAGCCTCTCCTCAGTGTAAGACACATGAAAACCTGCATGGAGAACTGAAGAGGATCTGCAAGGAGGAATGGCAGAGGATCCCCAAATCCAGGTGTGAAAAACGTTTCCAAAAAAGACTCATGGCTGTATTCGATCAAAAGGGTGCTTCTACTAAATACTGACCAATGGGTCTGAATACTTAGGACCATGTGATATTTTAGTTTTTCTTTTTTAATAAATTTGCAAAAAAAGTAAAGTGTTTTTCTGTCAATATATGTGCTGTGTGTACATTAATGAGGTAAAAAATGAACTTAAATGATTTTAGCAAATGGCTGCAATATTACAAAAAATGAAAAATTTAAGGGGGTCTGAATACTTTCCGTACCCACTGTATGTGTGTTTGTGATCAGTAAGTGTGTGTGGTGATGAGGTGCAGGTATGTGCTTTGAACTGAATTGAATTGAGTCTGAATACCGGTTAGTACTCAAATGAAGGTTCAATCTAGTGATCCGGCGGTATGGGAGCCTCCGTTATGACAACAAGAATAAATTACATTTTAAAATATAATAAAAGAAAAAAAGTTGTGTTAAGATTAATTATTTAACCATTTTTACAGTACTTTTTAATCAAATAAATAGTGAGTATAAAAGACTTCTTTCTGATACCAAACATTTGAATAGGTATCGCTATAGAATAAACATACTAAAATGTAAATGTAATACTATTTAATATAGTATTATACTATTTAATACTATATAAACTACATAAGGTGTGTCCTAAAAAACTCCCAATTAGATTTTGTCTGAAGGTACTAGTAAACTCAAAAATCTAAACTCCTAAAATATTTCATTACAAAAATAACAACATAATTGTATCAGAGCCTAATGTATATTAATGGAACACAATATTCTTCTGTATTCTCTTATGGGAATTTTATAAGGGCTGATAAAGCCGTTGTGCGGTCTGCATGAATCTTGTCTGATAACATTTCTGGGTTACGTTATCTCACCAATGAGTCGGTTGATTGAAGATTTCTTCCTGTTTGACTCCTATCATTTGTTTGCGCTATAATGACTTTATCCAGTTTTTTGTGTTTGTTAATTATCAGCCTTCATTGAGCACACATTCTTTCCGTTCTGCTGGTCAGATCTTTTAGCGGCTCACCAAATTGCTTTCAACAGCTACGAGGCATGAAAAGCACAAAACTTTAAATGGAATTTGAAGGAACATAAAACTTTTCTTTTTTTAATGATACCCTTTAAGCATTAGTGCCATTGGTTATTAGTGCAAACCTCTAACGGTCTGAATGTATGCGTCACCACTGCCACTATTACCATGGAAACAGTAGCCATGTGACTCCAAAGTAATGAAGACTGTGGAACACACAAAGGAGCCTCTTCAAAGATGCGTCCATGTGGAAGTAAACCAGAGAGGTCCAGGCATTGCAGTAAGTTTAGGTTGCAGGAGATGGCCTGGACTTTGGGTTCAAGTGCTAGATTGGCCGCTGGGGATTCCCTGCTGCTGAAGTAAAATGGGGTTAAGGCGTAGTATAACTGACAGTTATGACCCACTGAGCAACTACTCATTTGTAACACAGAGACTTTGATTTAAACAACCGTCAATTTTCATTTTGCAGACGTGATTGCGATTCTAGCTGTACCGCACCAGTCTTTCTGTTAGCGCTAGTTGCTGTGCATTTAGGGCTGGGGATGTTTTCCAAATGCTCATTTACAACTTTTAAAATTAGGTATTTTTTGCTCTTTTTTTACAGTATTTAATATTAGTCTCAGGTGTCCTCAGAAATGTTTCAGCTCAAAATACCCCAAGAATCATTTATGTCATTCTGAGAATGCCTAGTTCATGTGGAAAAGTTGTTTTCGTGCATATATCTTTAAATGCAAATGAGCTTCTTTTTCTGGCCCCCTTTTCCACAATAGGGCTGTGCCATTGCAGCTCGTACCACAGATCCTACCCTACCAAAAAAAAACATCTGTTTTATGAAACGTTGATTTATGGGGTTTGAGCTAGTGCTCTTCATCACCTAAATGCAAAACTATATCATGTGAGCAAACCTAATACGTTAGAAAACGTATGCATATGAAGCTGATATGTGATGCCAACTTCCTTCTATATCAGTCCTCCAATGTGTCACGCCCAGCTGGAGCTGCCAGCTAGAGACTGGCGATGGCACTCCAGCTCTACATGAACTCTGTGTTTTTGTTTCTGTTTTCATACCTGGACTCCATTCCCCAGAATGCACCTCTCCTCCACAGCTGTTTCTGGTTAGGTTCAATCATCATCACCTATAAATGCCAGTCTATGTGTCTATCTCTTCACGGTTCATTTACACTGTCAACCTGGTCTTTGCGAGTCATTCGTGTTCTTGTATTTTGTTTGTTTCACTGTATAGATTTATTCATTGCCAACATCTGCTTCTCCACTGACCTTCGCCTTGCCTTCTCCTTCGGACACTAATTATCTGGTATTTGACCTTCGCTTCGGAATAAGTTTACTCTTTTGTCTTTGCCTACGTTGATTCAGTCTGCCGGGGTTTTGATCTTGTCTGTCCTGACCCTGAGTTTAAATAAACTCATTTTTTTGCATTTGAACCCTCACGCCCCTCATTCGTGACACAATGTCACAGCATGTTAAAATTAGTTGAAATTTACAACATAATATTCCTCAAGTAATTATACAAAAATTTGCTTTAATTAATTTGTTTTATTGTCTCTTGTATTAATTTCAAACGGATACTGCAGCGATTCATATAAGTACGCATTTTGCAGAAACAGAAAAGTAGAGGAACATATTTCCAATGAGCCTAGGTTGGGTTTAAAGCATTTTAGTTTAAAATTCTGATACGTTTTTCTGAACACACACAATTGAAGCATGCGCACAGAAAGCGGCTGTCACTTGGTGCACAATGGTGGTGCAGTGGCTGCAAACCTAAGGGATGGTAATATTACAGTAAGATTCCCTTTCTACATCATTTTTGGAAGCGAATTCGGAGCAGCTCGCTTTTTCACAAGCTTGCTGGGAGATCTTAACAAAAAAAAAGCAGGGTGGTTCTTTTTTACTTTCTCTGGGTTGGTAGATGCACCAGGGATGCGATTATGATACTTGAACTTAATAATAGCCACATTTTCATGATATGTAACCTTCAAGTTACTTCCTATTAAAATCAACCTCATATTCTTCATTATTAGGATCAACAACAGTAGCCAGTCATCCTTTAGTTAAAAAAATCTAGTCAGTCTCAGAAGAAATGTGGTCTCTTGTTATTGTTGGCATTTAAAGTCACCACAAATTGGCACGTTATGGCTGTTGTCGTACTAGTGCTGGAAGAAGCAGCTAACGTCAGATGTTTGGATCTTTGGATGCTTTAAATAAAGAGCACTTTGAGACCTATTATGGAATACATTTTAAAAAATGAATGACGCAATAAAATAAATTTATATTGCAAGGGCAGAGTGGGCAAAAGCTGCAGTATATGGTTGAAATGCATGACTTGTGGTGATATAGATCTGCTATTGAGTTTAAATTGTGCAGTATGAGACATAGCCAAAGGGCTGCTTTTAACACGGCTGTCCAAATCGCCTTCATGTGGCAGCAGGCACTCCATTTCATGAAGCTTTGTTTCACTCCCTTATGACATGCTAAGGTTTTCTGTGCTTCTGAGTAAAACGTTTATGTAAAATTAAAAAAGTAATGAAAGTACAAATGTTTAAAATGACTAACAGCACTTTTTGGTAAATAAAGTGTTACAATTTATATTAAATGGACTATTGCTATGGATTTAGCATGTAGTTACTCTGATATTACACAGCAGTGGGCAGTAAATTAGGCTTTACATATAAACTGTTGTTGGTGTCCAGAATGTTACACTTTATATTAAGTGGGCAGTTCCTGAGAAGTTACCATGTATATACACTGTATTAAAGAGGTGCATCAACTCCACCCACTTTACATATTCCTAAACCTACCCAACTACACTCCCTGAACACCACCTGTTCCAGTTACTCTTATACACACTGCTGTTACAAAATGTAGCTATGTAATTCCTGTTACATGACTACCTAGTGAAGTGAAAAAAAAGTGTTGTTACCAATGTCCTGTTTCACATTTGTACTTACACACACCATTCTGTGGGGTGTTACATGTGTGAAGTTACAGAAACATTACAGCTGTAGATACTATGTTGCAAAGTGTACTGGTTACATACTAGATACACATTTTGGTACTATGTAAGTACACAGGTATTAGGGACACTTAATATAAAGTGGGTCCCAATTTTTAAATGAATATTTAGTATGAGTTCAGCTCTGCTGACAGCATCAGTACTCATCTCACAAGTTGTAAATAGCACACAAAAACAGTTTACTTAAAATATAAATCAGTGCACTGGAAGGTTTAAAAGCCGAAATGTGAATAACCATTTTAAGCACTAATATGAAATCAGACATACAAAAATGTTTGTTATGATTTGGGAACTTGGGAGTATTTACACTTTGTGAATAGTAAATAGAGCCCGGGTGACAATAAGAGAAAATTCAATGAAATAAAAATGAAATATGACTGAAAATTTGACTTTCACATCACTAAAGCAAGTAACAATATACTTGTGGCCTATGTGCACCAAAGTGGCCTGCATAACTGAAGAAGCTGTTTTATCTCTTTGAAGCATCTAATACACTTCTCACTTCCTCATAAAGCTTCATTATGCACACAATAGTGATTGTTACTCAAAGGCAAGAAGAAGAAAGTGATTTAGAAATCTTTTATGAAGGAATGCTTTTACTGCGTTGTGCGACAGACATCTGAGCGACTGCAAGACATTTGAGGAGCAGCACTGGCAGGTGTAGGACGTTCCTTGAGCAACTAGTTGATAGTGTGTGGTGTGTGTGTTGGAGGTGAATGTGTGGGCTGAAAGACGTTAATGTGTGCTGCGTCCTCTGTGTGGGTTTTGAATAGGTACAGGTAGGTAGGTGGAGCCGAGGGGTACAGAGTGACCACAGTGACTCATTTTGCCATTACCCAGAATTCCACATGTCTTTTCGTCTCCAAATGGTGTGGCCAGAAGGGGTGTCAGAGCTGTGCGGGGAGATGTGACGCCCATGTGTAGGCAGCAGTGTGTGGGCTGCCACTCTGTAAATGTGTATTGTTAAAGAGGCCTGTGAGATCGCTCTCCCCTCATCTGTCGGGGGCGGACCACTCTCAAGCGTGCCACAAGCGCAAGGTGGCTCGAGGTTTGTGTGAATCGTGACTGAATTTTCAGTAGAGAATTTTTGACCATAATTTAGCCGCACAAATGCTTGTCAATAACAAGTTACACAAGCTTCCATTCCAAAATGTTTTTAGCTTCATTGCACATAGGAAAGTCTGATGTTGAGATTGTAAACTGACTAATGAAGCTCTGCTCACGTCTTTTGTATTTAATTAGGTACGTTAAAGCATTAGTTCTGTCATTATTGTGTTTTTGTAAGTGCCTTGAAATATTCTATACAAACAGAAAATTGAAAATTCTGTTATTAATTACTCACCCTCATGTCGTTTTAAACCCATAAGACCTCATCTTCGGGAACACAGATGATATCACAGAGAGCCATCTGTCCCTCCATAGACAGCAATACAACTGAAGTGAAGGTATCTCTAAAATGACAGAAGAAGTCATAGTAGAAGACTAAATTATGTTATTTTTGTTTTCTTTGAGCGAAAAAGTATTCTCATAGCATCGCTAAAGTGAAGTTGAGCCACTGATGTCACATGGACTGTTTTACGAATGTTTTCTGGATCTGAGATGATTTCAGTTGTGTTGCTGTCTATGGAGGGTCAGATGGCTCTCTGATATCATCAAAATCTTAATTTATGTTCCAAAGATGAGCGAAGGTCTTATGGGTTTGGAACGACATGAGGGTGAGTAATTAATGACAGAATTTTCATTTTTGGGTGAATTACCCTGAGAACTATTATGACGGCTCATTTAGGAACTTTTGAATGGGATCAGTGAACAATTTGTTTTTTAAAACAGTTTTTTTCTGTGAACCAGTTGATTTGATTCACAGATCAAACTGAGTGATTCATTCATGAATCAGAGATTGACTTCCGGACTCAATCATTCATTCTCAGCAGTTTCTGAGTTAACAGCTCACTTTAAATCAGTGAATAAACTGAAATGTTAGTCCATTCTTCAAACAAAGCATTCTGTGCATAATTCTTTCATCTATCAGGCAAAAATAAATCTGATCATTTTGAAAATTGAAGATCCACACTGATTCACACTGCTGATATCACATCTGTGGAGGGATTTGATTATATACTATTGTTCACTACTGTTTGAGTATGGTACGTTTTTACGTCTCAAGTACTCAAATATTCAAGTATTGTCAGTGAGGGAAACAGTTGTGTTGCTTAATATATATATATATATATATATATATATATATCTCTTAATGTATGCATTTTTAATGATATTTTGATGAATATAGAGTTCAAAAGAGCAGCATTTATTTGTAATGGAAATCTTTCATAGCATTCTAAATGTATTTAGTGTCATTTTTGATCAATTTAGTGCATTCTCGCTGAATGAAAGTATTAGTTTTCTTTAAGAAAATATCACAAAGCCGAAAATGCTTTAAGCGAGGGAGTTCCCATGTTACAGTCCAGACTCATGAGAGTTTTGTTATTAAAAATGGCATATCTCTTTGTATACACTCTGCTCATTTCCACATTAAACATGAATTGTGTCTCAAAATTGTATTTATTTTCTTATCATGTTTATAGGATCCAGCTTCCTTCATACATCATATGTCATCCTCCATCCAGCTCTGGGAACAATCCAAGCAAATCAAAGCTTTGAGCTTCAAAGGTCCATAAACTCCATTACAAGTCACTGATCATGATTAGTCAGTAATCTTTTACTGTCATCTGCAATTTGTTAAGAACTTAAAGAGATTGTTCACATAAAAATGAAAGCTTCAAGCTTATTGTCTTTCTGTGGGTCTGGAGGAACAATACAGAGCTCTGTTCATGTTTTCACTGCCTGATGTTGGTACTAGAATAGCATACTGAAAAGTGACAAAAAAAGAAGTCTTGACTGACTTATTTTTCACTAGTAGTGTTTTTGTTCTCACATAACTTTATTGAAAATAGAAGCGGCTTTGTGTTTTTTTATTTGCGGTGTCAGTGCTCTGTTGTGCTTATCCAAGGCATATGTTTCTCGAAGCATCTCTAGCTGTCGGTCCAAACGCTGAAGGAATAAGAAGCCCTGAGAAAAACGTGTTTGCATTCTCCCAAGTCCTATTTTTAACAGCTGCTGACAGGCCATAAAAGTTTTTGAAATGAACTTGATTCGGGATCAAATGGATTGGTATATGCTGGCGTGTTTGTTATATGTATGTGTTATATGTTTCCCCTCTGAACTTATCCATAGTTTCTTCTCACACATAGCTTTGATTGTGTGGTTTCTGTGGAAAGTAGTAGTTGAACCAATCAGAGCTGGTGTGAGGTCTCAGTGGGTTACGTACATCTAAAACCCCCACAAAGAGAAGACAGGAAAATGAAACGTCCCAGAGAGTTGGTTCTTTGTGGCTCTCTAAAGAAAGAATGAGCTGGCCTTGAAAAGTCAAATGGGTCTGGAGTGACCTAAAGAAATAAAGTGAAAGCACAGATTAGTTGTGTTTAACTCAGAGATAATCTGCATTCCTATCTCCATTCCTAGTGGGCTTGAGAAGTCTGTGATGTTTCATCTTATGTGATGCTTAAATAGATGAGTCAATCTTAACTACTTTTCATGCTACTACATGAAAACTTTTTTAATTAAATCTGTAGAGGAACAGTCTATAATTGGTCCAACAAACAGAAATAACACTAAATATCCAGCATACAATAGCAACAGAATCGTTTTCCACTGCGGGGCTGATAAAGGATTTCTTTGGAACGCAATTCCAATGCCTCAGTTGTTGCCGTGGTAACACAAATGTTTACATATAATATGAGGTGTAAATAACCACAGTGTTATGGAGGATGATCAGCAATTTATTTAGATTGTATTACTAATTTGTGTTTAGATTACTCAAAATAATGCGCTTGGCAGGCAACAGATCCTGATAGGCCACACATGCACTTTACTAGCAAGGTTCAGCTGTTGTCTAACCATGCAGAGAACGGTTTATAATCGTGCCGTGCCGTTCCAGGTTTGTGGAAACACAAATGCAACCGTACCTGAAAGTTGTGACAGCTTCTTTTAAGCTGTTTTTTAAAGCTGAAATTGTACTCGTGCTCATGCCTACAAAGCTTAGGGATGCATAGTATATTGATATTGATTATTGGCTGAATATTATAGCAATTAATAATTACAATCAAAATCAAAATAGTATTGACCAAAACTAATGTAAAAAAGATCAGCACAGGTATAATTATTTTTTGGTCCATGGAAGAAAGAATGTTTTGAAGAACATAAGAGTGAGTAAAACTCAACTAACAGAGCCAAATACATAAACACACTTTTTTAAAACCCATTTTTGTGGGGGGTTTCCAACAATTGTGCTCTTTCTGTGGGACATGCTGCTTTAAAGCTTTAATGCGTAAACTCATTTGAAAGGTCTGAAAATAAGCCCATTTACATTTTGCACTGGTAAAGATATTGTTCATCTGGAGTAACCGCTGCATGCTCTCCTTGGTTTCCTGGCTGTGGTTATTGACATGTGCATCCCAGAGGTTTTGGAGATTGACTGCCATGAAAGACAGTCCTTCTCTTGGAAAGAATAGATCTCTCTCAGTGGAACGTGTATTAAACTGGCCCTGGGGTAAGTGGGAAGTGTGACCTCTGTGACCTGTTTGGCTCGTGCATGCTACCAGTAGGAAGTGTCAGGTAATGGCCTGCTTCCTGTCTCCTGAGACTGTGTTAGAACGTAAATAGTTGTTTTTAAGTTGTTTTCCATTCATAGTCCTAATCTATGTTAAATATGATAATTCTCACAGTTCATAACCATCACCTTTATAGAAAGTAGTCTCCATCAGTGTGAAGGGGGAGGTCAGAATCTCTTGAGGTATATGAGCGCAGGTGATTAAAGAGCAAAGATATGAAAATTGCTTCAGACCAAAGCACCACACAGGTAATTAGCAGTAATGCTATTGTGAATCTTTAATGAACCTGCCATGCTGTTCCTTACAAATGGGCACACAGGAACCATAGACAAAAATTACTCTGGTTTTCTATGCAAATATCAAGGGATGGCCTCAAAATATGCATTAAAATGTGTCTTAGGGTCATGCAAAATTTGAAATTAAAAAATAGTTCCTTTTTAATTCATTCATTTGTTAAAGAATGAGATTTTTTAATTCACTTTAAACTCTTTATCCCTTTTGCATTGTCATTTTGAATTAAATTGGTAGGAAATTTGAGTTGTAAAATTAATTAATCTAATTCCAACCTTCGATCCATCCAGTCTGTCTAGTTTATGTACAGTATACAAATAAAAATATATATTTTTTTCAATTCTACTACTTTTCTTTTAGATTTGAATCACAGTTTTACAGTTAGCCCCCATTTACACTTCTGTTTTCTTTTCAAAAGAGCGTTTTAGATTAAAAAACGATCCTCGTTTACACTGTCATTTCCGCTGTGTTTCAGAAACATGCTCCATTTACACTACGGGTCTGCATACACAACCTAAAACGCATGTCACATTACCATTCATGCATGTACAACCGTAGAAATGAAAAGGTAGATTCCCTATTATTTAAATCACGGACGCGCCTGTGTCCTTAGAATGTTCGAATGGGGGAATCTACCAACTGCAGCATTTTCAAAAGTCTCCGTTTTTTAAGGGTGGAAAATGCCAGAGTAGTGTACATGATAGCGTAACCGTGGCAAAAAGTTACTAGTTAAAACTGGGCCTTCAGCTCAACTCAATTGAAATTCAAAAGCCATTCTCAATAGAATTCCGAATGGCACACAACCCTGGAAGGCTGATATGCCCTTTCCATAAGATGCAGGCAGTTCACACATCACTGTGGACTGTGAAATCGAAACAGATTTAATATACAGGATTTGTGTAATTGCAATGGCTGCTACAGTATATTTATCCATCCTCGGAGAGGCAAAGCATCAAAGCGAGTCATCTGAGGGACATTCAGAGCCCAGGAGAAACTACTGCCGGTGGTTTTTGTTTCCATCCGCTTGCTTGAAGGTCTTCCTAATGCTGTTATTTGTCGCCATGGAGACTGACTCTCTGAGTGTTGCCCTGGTAACAGTTCTGGTTGCCAGCCACCCACTGCTTGGAGCAGAAGAGCCTTTGCACAACCCGCTTTGCTCAGTATTTAGGAAAGGGTTAGTCAGCAGCTGCGCTGGCCAAAACAAATACCCCAACATGTCCGTTTGTAAAAAAATAAAATAAAGGATTAAGATATCAACATCGTATTATTTTTGGTATAAATTGAGGACACATCTCATTACTTATCAAGCTGGAAGGCTTTGCATTGTTCTGCAGTCACTTATTTCTCCAAAGACATCACTTTTAATGAATTGCCTAAGTAATATTAAATGAGGATGGCTGTAGGCAGGTAATGAATTTTAGCGGTTTAGCGTCTGGTGCTGCTGTGTAAATGATATCCCAGCTGGGTCTGAAGAGAAGATGTGGTAAGCACGGGCTACCACATGGATGGGAGGAAGTCATGTTTAATTTGGATGGCTATGTATACATCCTGTGCCTTGTTTTAGCTGTTGGGAAGCTGCTGTCAGTGGTCTCTTCGCAGATGAGGTGCAGATCCACTCTGTCGTTTCGTGTAAAAGCACATGTGGGATGTCTGTTAGTTGACCCAAAAATGAAAATTCTTTCAGCATAGCCATAGACTATATCTTGTTTTGGTGACCAAAACCACAAACTTCATAGGTTGTTATGGGCTTCAAACAGATATTTTGATTAATCTAATGATTATTAGAACAGTTATTTGAATAATCATTGATTATGTGTTTATTTTATCAATAGGCATTTTCGAGCTGTGTTATGCGTAACAAGTTGTAATTCTAACCTAAAGCGACATTGACACTGTTTTTTTGATGTTTGATACTTTTTTAAATAATCTATTGCATGAAGTGCTACATACATAAACATGACTTGACTTTACTGGATTGCCCATTGCAGAGCATGTGCTAGTGATCACTGTTATGATCCGATGCTTTCATTTTATTTGTCTATTTCATTATAGAAAGGAAAGGATGGCGCATATACTGTATATTGGCACCCAATTATTGCCATGTCCTTTTGCCAAGATAACCACTCTAAGTTCTCACCTGTAATGCCTGCTGAGTTTGGAGAACACCTGATACAAGAAAAGAGAGCACTCCTTCATCCAGAATCACTCCAGACACTTTAGATGACCAGCTCTATATTGCTTCTCCTCTTTAGTTCACCTCACTCAGGGTTCAGGTCAGAGGACTGGGACAGCCATGGCAAAAGCTTCATTTTGTGCTCAGTGACTAATTCTTGTGTTTATTTTGTTGTTTGTGTTTGGATTATTGTCCCAATGGAAGACCCAACCATGGCTCATTATAAGATTTCTAACAAAGTCAGTGAATTATTGATTTTTGTCTGTTGGTATTTGATAGAATCCATGATGCCATGTGTCCAGGACCTCCAGCTGAAATATAGACCCACAGCATCACAAACACAGCAGTATACTTCATTGTGTACTTGGAGTACTTTTTATCCATGTGTTCACCAAAACATTTTTTTTCATTTTACTTTCATCTGATCATAGAAGCCAGTCCCATTTGTAGTTCCAGTCCTGTCTGACAACTGAACATGCGGAAGATTGTTTTTGGATGAGTGAGGAGAATTTTTCTTAATCCCTCCTGAACAACATGTGCTGACGTAGAGGCTGTTTGACTATTTTTTTTAAAGGTTTTCTGACCCTGAGACTCAACTATTTTCTGCAATTCTCCATCTGTGGTCCTTGAAGAGTCTTTAGCCACTCAAACTCTACTCCTCTCTGTGTTTTAGGGGGATAGAGACACACGTCCTCTTCCAGTCAGTTTCCTAACATTGTATGTTGATTGGAAATTCTTAATTATTGCCCTGATGGTGGAAATGGAAATTTTCACTGCTCTAGCTCTTTTCAGCCACTTCACTAATTTGTGAAGCTCAATTATCTTTTGCAGCATAAAAGAAATATATTCTTTGGTTTTTCTCATTGTGTTGTCGATTTTGGGCTTTGTTTTCCCTCCTATATATTTCTGTGAAGCAGGAAGCCAGGGCTGGATATTTTCATGTTCATAATCACCCTGGAGTGCACAAAACTGTGATTATGAATGGAAATATACTTATATAGTAGATATTTTACTCATAAGAAATTCTAGGGGTGCCAATAATTGTGGCCAACATGTATTGAAGAAAACATTTATTTCTATCTTTTGCGGTAGCGTGTCAGTTGGAAATATCAGTTTACATTTGCAAACATTATTTTTATCATTAATTTTAATAATGCAGTGAGATTATTGTCTGCACAAAGAGTCTGACAGCAGCCAGTTCTCTTTTGTGTTCCACAAAAACCCATATGAATTTGCAAACCTTTCCTTTATATTTAGTTTACAACTCAGCGAAGCATTATGTAGTACAGATAGTGTCACCTCACTGAGTAATTCATATTGTGAGACATGTTCGAGGAATGTTTTGACAAATACTAGTGATCTCCCAAGATGAAGCATCATTGGCTGCCTATTTGTTAGTGAGAGGAGACTTCATTAGCTTGACAGGCTGTAATTGCTCAGCTTGCTTATGCCATAGCGTGTAAAAAACGGCAAAGTATCTTTCTACTTTTTAATGTCACACGCCCAACACCACTATGGCTTTGGGCTTTTCCCCAGCCCCTCCTGTTGGCCTGGATAAAGCTCAGTGGTTCACACCCCCTTGTTCAGCAGTGATTGCAGAAGCAGAGCTTCATAACAGCAATGTGGTAATGTTTAGGTTCTTTCTACAAGCAAGCGGCGTTTCAATACCCCTGTGAATGGTCTGGAATCAAGAGAAGCACAATTGGAGAGAAGTTCTGAAGTTGCGTGAGAGTGAAGTGATTCATCCTGGCAGACAGAAACCCCCCTCCTACGAGTCCGTCAGAATCTCGTTCACGCGCTTGTTTATATGAGTGCAATATATACAGTATGCTTCATTAATCTGATTGTTTGTCAAGATCCGTCATTTTATATACATTAATTAGCTCTTAAAAAATTATTCAGACATGGATCATTGCTAATGAAGGTACTTGTGGATCCCCTGGGAGGGTCCTGTAGCGTCTAAAGTCATGATACTGGTTGTAAATGATGATCGTGGGGTTACCTTCTCCAGGGCCTAAATTAAAACAATATTACATTGAAATTACGTTCATGTGAACGAACCATGTAAACGCAGCTAATCTCTAAAAACTTGACCTTTGGGTTCTCATGCATTATTAAAAAAAGACCATTCAGCTCTAAATAAACATTCAGTTTATTTTCCTTTATGTTCACACATAGCTGAGGTTGCAGACTTATATGTTCCATTTTTTATTAAATGTTTTCTCTGTGGAAGTACACTACTATTCAAAAGGTAGGTATTTAAAATTTTACAAAATGTTTAAAAAAGTCTCCAAGCCTGCTTATATCTGATCAAAAATACTTAAATATTTATAACAAAAATGCTTTTATTCAGTGTTCAATTATTTCCTTCAGAAAGCATTTAATATACTGATTTTGTGCTCTAGAAACATTTCTTATTATCAATGTTGAAAATGGTTGTTTTTTTGTTAAAAATGTTTTTTTTGATTCTTTAATGAACAGAAGCATCCAAAGATTTTTTGTAACATTATAAATGTATTTACTATCACTGTCAATTTTATGCACAGACAAAAACCCTCTAAATCCCATTGGTAGTGTGTATTTTTATTTTAGAAATTCTTGTATAGCTGCTGTAACACCTGATTTTCCTTTAGTATAATGAATGAAATGATCACTTTAGAAGAGTCAGCAGTATAGTCAATTTTATTTCAGTTGCATTGTGGAAAATGATTTCATCTGTTTTCATCACCTCTCCAGATCCACAGCTGAAGTCTGGGACTTCCTCTGTCAGGAGTGAGCTATGGCTATAGTAAAATCCCCTCTCCCCGGATGTGTGTCTGGGGCTGTTACTATAATGATCTCATGGGGCTTTTTTTCTTTTTTGGGCATGTGAAAGTGGGGATGATTTACAGTTGGGGAGGAATCCTTAAACACATTCACAGCCTGCTGATCACTATTCTATTCCATGAAGCCATTACAGATGGTCTTATGTAACATGTAATGATTTTCTTCCCGTTGACGGTATGTGGACAAATTAAAAACTGATTACCATTGCATTTTTAGTATCAAACAGCAGATATGTGATAAAACTTCATAACATGACAGAAGACGTTATAGACAGAAAACCTGACAACAACAACAATAAAAAGTGCAATCCTTCTTCTGTTAAATTTTTCCCAGCATAAGGATACCATCAAGTTGAACTTTAACCTTTACTTCTTTAGAAATGGCTCATGCTGTTATTGTCCTCGACTGCCATCTTAAATAATTCTGTTCTCAATGTCGCTCTTCCTTTCTTCTTGTTTCTCTTTCAGTCACATCTTTCTGAATCCACCCCCTCTCTTGTAATTCTTTCACAGCCTCCTTCTCATTCTCTGTGGGGGAGTCCATATGTGAGGAGGATATGAGAGGAGCTGGGGGTGGAAGCCCATTTAGTAGAGAAGCACGGCTGTTTACGAGAGGAAAACAGACCCTGCTGAAAGGACCCTTGTCTACTCCAGTGTGTGTGTGTGTGTGCATACAGTATATGGGGCTGTGGCTCCTAAACCACTGCAAACAATTGCATATACTACTATAAACACTCATGAATTAATTGCTGTAGTGAAAATCTTTGTAGAGCAATTAAACACTGTGATTTGGCCATCTGGTGTCCGGTATCTGTGTTTTGTTTTGGATTGGAGCTGGGGGACAGCAGCTGGGTCAGGGTCACATTTCCTGCTTTGCAATTGAGGGTCTTTCAGTAAAACACTTACATCACCACCTCCAATCTGGTATGTTTTGGTGGCCATTGCCTGGTGCAAGCTAGAAGACCATCTTATACCAGCTGGTCATAACAATTTAAAGTGGCCAACTTGTGAATTACATGCCCTATCATGTACCAGTTAGAAGTTTGAGATGGATTTTCCAATAAGGCAAAACATTTAAATGTGCAATTTAACTCCAGCCAGGCTGTGAACTTGCAATTTTCCCACCAAGGAAAAGGGGTGAGATTATTCACAATCTGATGCCTGGGAATGTCTTTGGAGTGTAGCACTGGCAATCTGCTGAGTTGAAAAGACAAGTTTTGTTTGCAAACAGTAAGTGCGAAAGATGAGTCAAGTAAATATTGCGGTGGCATTAGACTGCTAATGCTGGGAAGATGTCTTCATTATGGATGCACTGCTTTCCTCTCACACTCTCAGATGTATCCTAAAAGAACTCTTTGAGAAAAACTCTGTTCCAAAAAGTGAGCTTCCTGCCTAGATAGCATGAGTGAAAAGCTTGTAACTACTATTTTACTTGCATTGCAAAAAATCATATTCCTATTCCTTCAAAGTACTTTTTTTTTTCTTCTTTCTTCCGGTTTAAGTATAAAAAATAGTGGAAATAGTATTAGACCAAATAAAGTTTATGGACCCAAACCTTGTCCGAACTATAACTCCAACAGCAAATGATACTAAAATTCATATAATCTAATCAGAAAATTATATTTTACACAATATTTGTCTGCTGTTGTGTCTTTTTGGCAGTGCTAGTTCTTTGTGATAAAGCTCTTTCAAATAAGTAAGTTATGATGTTCCTTTTTTAATGAGGATGCTGTTTTAAAAGAAAGCTCCTTATTTAGACAGTACACTAAAGTAGCTCACTAGGTTATAGAACAGCTGATGTTTCATTTTACTTTCAAAAACTCTCAAAGGTGAATTGGGGCTTCTTGGATGTCTTATTGCAGTTGCTGTGTTAGCGTAGGAGTGGAATATCTTTATATGGAGCTAATCAAAGGGAATGTCCTGTTATGTTAGTTGTTGTTTGCAGTCGCAGGTCAGGCCAATTGGGCAGCGCTGCCGGCCGCACCCTGGAGTTCAGTGATGTGGGCAGGGTGAACATTGCTCTGAGCCATAAAGGGGCTTGGCGCTTTTTTTCATTCTACTTGAATGCCTTAGCTAATGGCCTCAGGAAAAAACCTCTCTGCTTAAAAACCATTCAAAGCTAGTTAGCTGGTCTTGACCAAGCTGATACCCATTTATCCAGTCTTAAAGGGGTCATATAGTAAAGGGGAAATAAGTGTACACATCCATCCCATAATGATATATATATAAAAATCTCTATTGAAAAAACCCTTTCTAAAATAAGACTGTTCTGAGATTCCTGTCAAAATTACGTAGTTCTGCACAGTTCCGCATCCATGATATTCCTTGATATGGTTAGTATATATTTTTTTAAGAAATCTTTGCAAATCGCCTTTCCTAATAAAGAGCTAGTTTGCCAGTTAGTGGAGTTTACAGTCTGCTCATCACCCCATGGATAAGAGGGGTGGAGTCAATAGAGCTCATTAGCATTTAAAGCAACATGGACTAGAACGGATTGCTGAAAACAGAACTGATTTTGACAGGGTGTTTTTTACACTGCTATTGAGAAATTTTAACCAAAGTATATTATAGACTTTTCCGGCCCTAAAGAATCATATCAACTTATGGAAAATGGCCATTCGATGACCTCTTTAAAGAGATAAAAGACAATTTTCTTTAATCATTTACTAACAGCCAAAGATATTCAGAGAAATCTCTACGAAGTCAATGATAACCAAAATGGTTTGTTTACTCACATTCTTAAAACATCTTTTATGCTCCACAGAAGAAAGACAGTCATACAGGTTTGGAGCAAAATGAAGGCAAATTGATGATTAGTTTTCTTGTCTAAACTAACATTTTTATTTCTTTATTTTTGTACAGTTTTATCAGAACTAAATCATACATGCATTATTAAGGATACAATATTTTTATCTTCAAGTTTTACTCAGCTCTTTTAAATTGTTATCTGCATGTTTCATAACATGGTAGCTGATTTATAACTTGTCTAAGATGGTCATTAGCTGCTAACTGGCTCAACCTGCTTTTTTTTTTAAACATGCTAATCAGCTATCTTGTTCCAAAACACAGTTACCAGTTTAAACTGGATTTTCCAACAGGATTCCCTCTTTTTTTTTTCAAGAATTGTCCCTCTTTGCAGTCTCCCGCCTTCATATGTATAAGTCTCTGCACTGAATCTGCCCATGGGATGAGTATTTCACTTGAGAGGAATTTCCTGTGCTCTTCACAAAGCAGAACGAAGGCAGTGAATAAAAGACAGAGAGGGTGAGAAGGAGAGAGAGAGGAAATAGGAACTTGGAGCTTCTTTTGACGCCTTGGCTTGAGCTGACTAATTTACTCCAGCTAGATCTTCGCCTCTCTTCTCCTCCTCATAAAGTGTAAGGTCATATTAATATTATGTGCTTGTGCTGAAAAGACAGGTTTATCGCTGAAACCTGTTAACTTTTGACCTTCCAGGTCTTCACCAGTCATTTTTGGTTCTGTTTGCTCTCACACTCACTCAGAGGACTGCAGATTTGTTGCATTTCTGACTCTGTGGGTCTTGCTCAAATTGCAGTGCACTCTTATATTTTCCTCTGAGGAATTTATTTGCTTCTGCGTAGTGGTTAACAAACTGAGTAATCTATAGGTTGTAGGTTCAAACCCACCAAGGGGAGATCCAAAGTTTCACATTTGTATCCTCGAGCAAGGCACTTAATTCCTCCGTAGTTTTATTCAATATGGATTAGCCATGATTTTACTTTATGCAGAATATCATTATGCATTAATATCACATTATGCAGTGTTGACAGTTGTTTGTTCCGAAAGAAAAACATTTGCATATAAAAAGTTAATTATGTCAGCTTTAGAAAACCAACATATTATGTTATTTAAAAATTATTATTCTAAGACGCGTTTTGAATTTATGATCTATCTAACTAACGTTTTAAACATTAATAAATAGTGTTAATAATTTCTTTATTTTTTCAGTTCAAAAAGTTATTTAATAATGTATTATTTTACTAGTACAAGTGCACTTCTAAAAAATAATTAAACAAAGAGCTTTGTTAGTTTTTTCCATTTAAAAAGTTATTTAATAATTTATGAATTCTGATTTGTTTAACTGCATTTATAAAACGTGAATTCAACAGTTTAGTTTATTTATATGTTGCATTTCAATTTTTAATAAATACTTAATAAAAAAAAAATTGTGGGTTTAAATGTTTAAATTGAATTTATTAAGATTTTTTTTATTCATAGATTTGAGTATTTTGGCCCTCGTTAACGATTGATAAAGATTTTTTTGCATTCTGTGTTAGCAGCAATGCAAAGGATTCATGCACAGAATAGCTCTGTAATTATCTGTCCTTTCTTCTGTCAGAAATGTTGCATCACTGTGATGTGGTTGCCAAATATCCTGTCCAGTTATGAATGTGCATGAGACTGGAGCAAATGTACGGGTTACACTAAAAACATTGTTCCAGTTTGATTTTCCACATGGATGCACATAATCAACACAATAAGTAGACGATAAGGGTCGAGAGAAGCATGAAAACATGTTTAAAGACATTCACGCTAAGGCATGGCTATTTGAGAAGATGTACACAGTGGAGGAGTCATGCTTTGCTCTTTGCACATCACTTTATATCTTGATAAAGTTGGACTGCAGCTAATTCAGTGCAATAAACAATAAGGATGCTGTCTCGATTTTCTTAGTCTTGGGTTGTGTGATATGGTGTCAAGGAGGCATTTATAAATAAATCACTGTTGCAACTAAAGTGAGCCGTTAGAGTTATTTTATAATTAATAACTAGTTCTGTGTCTCACAAATGAATAATAATCATGTTGTGGTAATGCTTGTGGGCCTTCTGGGTGTTACAGAGCTGCCACAGAGCTGTGGTTGAATGATATTTTCTCTTGTCATGTCTGCCATGTGGTCTGACATCATCCTCTGGCTTCTTGGAGCTTTTTTTCCACAGCTCTCAGGCTCGACTGCGGGCCATTTGTCAGTCTTGATGTTTATCTCTTTAGGGCTGAATCTCAGAGACAGTAGGACTCCAGGCAATGAGATGAATATCCCAAATCCCATTGTCATTGTTTACAATATTTTTGCTACAGTATACTTCTGTTTAACACCTAAACGTTTTTTTGTCACCCACCGGCGGATCTGAGAACAGTAGTAGTTCAATGGAGTGATTGTGAAGAAAGGAATCTATTTAACTAAAGTAGACATTTCTAACTGATCACATCAAGCTGAAGTCTTAGTGAGAGACATCTAATACCTTTTGATAACTTCTGACTGCAGTACTGTTGACCATCTGCTGTCCAGCAGGCTCTTAGTAGAGACAACTCACTTAAGGTCCCTAACAAGATGCTGCCAAACTTAAACTTACAGCATCTTTATAAATCTCTCTGTCTATATTTATCATTCTGGCATGCTATTTTTTTGCTTTTAGCTTTGCTTTTTCAGACAGAGATTTTAATATTTTTCCACGTTAATTCCTGTAATTAATTCTGTGCTGTTCATAACTTCTAATAATCATGAGCCTGGGTAATTTCACTTCAGAGCTTCAATGATGAATAAAAACTAACTGGATAATCTTTCCAGGGATTTCAGTCGGAATCTATAATATTTGGCCCATTTTTCATTTCTCTGATTTGAAATAGCATGGATAGCATCAGATTTGGGCACTGTGAGCTCGCTCTGAGCTGGCTTGAGTTTTGTTATTTGAGAGTTTTTTTTTTTCTTCCAGACATTAAACCACAAGACAAGAATGAGCTTGACAAGATTGATTTTGTTATAAATACAGCAGTTTCTGGACATGCCCTCTTCCATCTCACTTAGCATCTGTGTGCGGAAAACACAGTTGTTTTCCAGCTGAAATGCCCAGTAGTGAGGAAACATCCAGAAGACCTGTGGGAATAGAAGAATGTTTTTAAGAGGGAGGGAGAGGTATAGCTGCGCTATATTAGCTATGTGGCCACTACTCTGTGTATAATCTTGTTACCTTACTTAATAGAGACAAGATATAACCCCGCTGAGAATCACTTGTTTGACAAGTCTTATAAATGCTTTAGTTACAGTGCGGCTGTGTTTGCGTTCAATAATTACCTCACCCGTCAATGTAGTGTTGAGTGCACTTCAGTTGGCAGAAGTCATGAAATATTTACTGTCCCTCTTACTCGGGGTCAAATCGTATAAGCTGTCCCAGGTGGCTCGGGTGCAGGTTTTTTCCAGCGTAATGACGATAGTGAGGTAGAATTACTGTGCCTGCTTTATTTTAATCAATTGCTTTATGTTTGTGACTCAGTCACATCCTGTTTTTTTTCTACAGAAAATTATCTAATTCCAATAGACTTCATTTAGCAGGGTAATCTCGGAGTTTGTCTTGCCCATAATGGCAGATTTATTTTGCAGATTTGTTTGTATGATTTCATGCTATAGAGTTTCTAAACCACTCTGTGGTTGTAAATCATGTGTGTGTGTCCTTTAGGTTTAGATCCTAGTACCTCTTGCTATAAATCAATTGGTCAAAACCAAGCCATACAAGTCGGGTGTATCTGTAACACAGTGACCCGTGGCTCTTTGTTGGAGAGGTGATTCTTTCACACTCTGTTAAGAGATTAAGGTCAGGGTTTTTGCTTCACAGAATTAGTGTCCTGTTTAATGCACATCGTGGGTCGGATCTACCACATACTTCTCAGGGATTATATTGAGTGGTAGGTGCTTTAGAAAAGTACTAAGTTAATCTAAGTTGAGCATAAGGTGGGCCAGAAAGGTCACACTACTGATTTTTGTAGTCATTTTGTTTTATAACTCTCATTATACAAAAATATTGTTATTTTATATAATTATATAAAATGAGTTGCACAGCAGAATCTGTGGTACTACTCCACTGTTCTGCAATCCTGCAAAAATTTAATCTTTAAAGTTTGTTTTTTAGAATAAAGTCTTTAATTTAAATGGGATTTTAGCTGTCACATATCGATCGTCCTACCTGGTTTCATTGCATAAACATTCATAAGTGCACTTTTTAAAGATATGCAAAATATGTACCAATAAGTACATATCATTGCAGTATCTAAAATAAATAAACACTAGAGGCAGTAGAAGTCAGACACCTTTTATTCCTTTTCACACACGTTTAAAGAGTTTCGATTAATTTTCAATTAATTATTTCATTAATTACTTGAAGAAATAATATTAATATACTGGGAGATTTGAAAATTGATGATTTGAATGTTAGCATCACACATGTTCAGCTTTATATCTATGGGTTTTCATAAACGGTGGGTTTTCTTGGTCACTCACAGAGTACAAAGATGTACTTGAGATGAGCTCTAGTTCAAATCCTGTGTAACTGGTGCGACAAAACAGTTCAAATGTGCATAAAAGGAAATTTGAAAAGACAGGTTTGCTGCATTAACAAATGCCTTTTTACATCAGTTTTGTATTTTTAACACTATCGGGTTTAGGTTTAGGGTTGAATTTGGTGTAAACATAGCAAGACATAGCAATAAAAATGTGCTGGGGTTCACATATTGTTCCTGTGTTTTAGCATAACTCGATGGATGTTTCTCTGTGAAACTGCGGTGGAGTTTACCAAAACTTGTAAATGGAAAGAAAAGTATAGTGTGAACACTCTTTCATAATCTGATTTGGTTCACTGCCCCATTACTAGGTGTTAATTTATATAACCGATTCTAATTTAAATGTCAAAATATATCAAAGTTTGTGTAACATCACATAAATGTGAATCGTTGTGTTCGAGCCAGTTGAGTACTCGACTTTGGGCCAGCGAGAGCATGTGATTTTGTGCTTGTGTGGTTATTATGTGATTGAGTGCAGTTAACCTGCATGTATTGATTAAAGTCCCAGATGAAAGCTCCTTTATGTTAATGAAGGCCTTGTTTCTTTTTTCCACATCGGCTCTTGAGTGCTTCTGTGGTGAAACACCTCAGCCTCTCTCTCTTCATCCATCCACACTCGCTCGAGACCAATTAGTTTGTGTGGAGACTGAATGTAGATGCGCTCGCTGGCTGTTTTGGAGGAAAACTTGGGGGATTGTCTTGGCAAAAGACTTAATTAGTGTGTGAATACAACCGCTGTCTCATTTTGCCCTGATGTCTAGAAGCCAAGGTATTCCACTTTATTTAGGCTGTCGCTTGAGTCAGGATAAATTTTAATGGGTGGGACTCCCTCTCTCCAAGGCTCATTTGTGCTGTAGTGGTGTGAATCTTTGGTTAGACAGCGAATCGATTCCATTCACAATTCATAGGTTCTCAGATGAATTCATGAATAATTTAGTTTATTCTGATTTACAAAGAAATGCACTCGAGTCTCCAATAATTTTTGCATGGAAGTATTTGAATGTTTATGTGTTTTAAGAATTAATTTTTTTGCAACTTATGAATAAAGCAACTGATTCAAAATTTAAAAACCCATGATTTAAGATCAATTGCATATGCATTGGCAGGATTTGTAATTGATATGTAATTTAAAAAAATAAAGTGTATTGTTACACCCCTACTGCACTGATATTTATTTTATTTTATTTTTTTAATTGGCAGAATTGAGCAGATATGATTTACATATGGTAAAATGTGTTAAATAGAGTGCAAATTAGCCTAAATATTTATGAGGTGGGCCATTTGGGACAATATTCCCAGTTGTCATTCAACAATCAATGGCTCTGTCTTGATGTTTTTGTTTTTTTTTTTCTTGAAATGCCAAAGATTTTCAAAAGAATATTTCAAATGAAATTTATTGTAGCCTGTATTCCTGAGATAAATGAGAAACGTATTCATGTTTGGAGATCTCGGTACAGCTCTACAAAGTACACACAGTTAAGAGACATCCAACCCCGGATTAATAGACAGTTGTACATGAAAGCATGACATGCTCTCTGACTCCAGAAAAGCATTTGTGATTCGCATTTTAACATTGAACAGCAAACAGACAAACCTTGTTGTACCTTCAGCTGTCTCACCTTAAGATTAGACAACAACATCAAAGACAACATAGTTTTCACAAGAGAGGAGAGGCCTAAATCAGTACTAGATGACAAATACACCAGCTTTGTGAGGAGAAGTGTGTGATATAATGAATAAGTCTGACATTTGCGGGTCTCAGGTGGGCCGCCTGACAGTTTGCTCGTGTTTGGCGGTGCTTGAGGGTGTGGATGGAGGGGAGGATTAGATCCAGGGTGCAGCTGCTGTTTGGTGGTTTGTTGGATTAGAGGATGTCTCTCCTCCTCACACTCAACCCGCAGGAGGCCTAACCTTAGGGCAGCCAGTCTGCCTCAACATAGTCTGGAGTTTGTGTAGGATGCAGTAGCCATAAGGCTAATTAGGATTGATCCACCATAACAGAGGCATGGTTCAGGCTGTATACATGAGCATCTGCTGTGGGGATGCTGTGATGGGTTGGCCTAGGAAAGATTATGACTAGATCCTGCTTGAGAGAGGATAGATTTGTTGTTCTAATGACTGAGATATAGTCTAAGGGATCTGGCTTGACGTTCTACACTTCATGTTCGATTATTGATGCTATTGATGTATTACACCTCAGGTTCAATTATTGCCGGATAGTTGACAGTTTTATTTAGGAGTGTTTTTTATTTATAAATATATATTTAACTTTAATAAGTATTTTTAGTATCATTTCATATTATGTCATACTACTATTTACTGTTTATTATTTTATTTATTTATTTATTTAATTATTTATTTATTGTGTTTAACTTTATTTACCAAAGCAAATAATTTCATCATACTCAAAACCCTCAATTTGTATGACAGTACTGACTATTTCTGACAAGCATCTGCTCTGTCCTTAAGGCATTAATAATGAACATTGTTGTTGGGATGACAAGCTAACTTTGCAATTTTATTTAGATTGTGTAGATATTTTATGCATAAGGCAACATGGTTTCCAAAACTCTATTTTTTTAGTGTACTCACACTGGTGTTGCACTACATTAACACTACGTTTAGCTACAAGTTGATTTATTCTCAGAAACACAAAGGCACTTTTTAGGGTGACCTGTCCCTTTAAGGAGAATAGCGCCATCTCTGTTTCTAATAGGTCTTTGTTGCAAATGATTGATTGGATCTGTTTAAGGTTGGCAGCTTTGTTCTTTAGCCATCACTTTGGGGCTTCAGCTGTGTTAGTATGCATGTTTTTTATATATATATATATATATATATATATATATATATATATATATAAATTTAAGTGTTATCTTTGTCTTTAATGATGTTGCAGGGCATTCTTTGTTTTATAAGTAATCTACAGGTATCCCCTGTTCATTGTGAGACTCCATTAGGGAAGGGGGTAAGGGAAAACAATGTAAATCAGACAAATAAGAGTGTCTGTGCTTGCTTTACATGGCTCAGACATGTGTTTTTGAATTATCATGGCCCACCCTCATTCTACTCCATGCGGCGCTGCCACACCACACATGGCTAAACCCATCAGACACGCTATTTCGGGAAGGCAGACGCCCATGTTACCAAGGAAGTGCATGAAAATAAGCGGGTCTCAGAGCCTTGGAAGCTATAAGCATGAAAGAAGATTCATTCAGCAGTCGGGGGATAACCATCCGTAGTGAGGTTTGGGGTGGGGTTTTTAAGAGGGTTAGAGGGTTCTCTGCCCCTCTGCCTGTATGTGGTGCCTTCAGAATGCCACATTTGTGGAGATGATGATGATGGTGGGAGAAAGCTTGAATAGCTGAAGGGGAGAGATGAATGAAGACAAATCTTTGTTCTGCCCTAATAATGATGGTCAGCAAAACAGAGAGAGAGAGAGAGAGAGAGATAGGCTGAAGAGAATGATTAGAAGGCAATGTTTTAAACAAATAACCCAACTGAAAATGATTATTGGGTCATAATTTTTAATATTATATAATTCATAATATTTTTATTTATATATTTATTATGTAGTTTTTACATGCAACACAAAAAGCTCAAACAAACAAGCAAACAAAAACCAAAGATACAGCCATAAATGCCATGGTACAAATTAATTGTAATCTACAGTATATTCCATGTTTCATAAAAAAAAAAAAAAAAAAAAAAAAAAAACAGTGGTAAGGGTTTAAAATGAGGTTGAATTAAAAAAGTAATGACAGAATGTTCCTTTGATGAGATGAGATATCCATTTTATTTAACAAATGTGGTATCCAGCTAAATAAAAACTAACTTTAAAGCATTGATGGTTGTGATCAAATATGGGATCAGAAGACTTGTTCATGGCGGGTCTAGTGTAATTGGGCTCGAATAAAGTTCTCATAGAACTGTTCGGAGGACTTTTTGTATTGTTGCGAGTCAGGGGAGGAAGTCAATATTGAGGCCATATGAACACCAGCTACTGTCATATTTCCAATCAAAGTTTCCTGTCTGCATTGCTCTGGTATTTCATGTGGTCTGTACAGTAACAGTTGTGGCCAACCTGGGAATACTGGGGGAAACAGATCACTTCTGCACAGCATTAAAAACTGAGTAGAAGTATAGATTAAATAGATATGGAGTTCCTAGCTTGGTAAAACTAACATTTGAAATTGCAAGCTATTTAGAAAACACTTATAAAAATTTGGATATCCTTAACAAATTTTTACTGTAATCAGAGTCTTAATGATTACAGTACAGTACTTCAGTTCTGAAGACAATTAAAGCCAAGGAACATTAACATATTTTATGAGCGCTTGATTCATAATTCATATAGACTTAAAGGAAAACTCAAAGGCTCAGTCTCTAACTGAGTTAATAAGTTGAGTTTTACAACTTTTGGAATTTTTTTCAGCCATTCTCCGGGTCTGGCAATAGCACTTTTAGCATAGCTTAGCATAGATCATTGAAAAAGCCTAGAAAATCACAACTTTTTATTTTCAGCTGGTCTTAGTACACGATATAACTACAGAACAGTCAGGTTTTAAATAGGAAAAATATCTATACTCTTTGATCATTTAAAAAATGGTAAAACTCAACTTTTTAACTTTCTGGGAGTTTTTTTTTTTTTTTAAGTAGATTGTTGCTTTAAGCTTTAAAGCTCATTGTCCTTCTCCCTGTGGATAGCTGTAAAACTATAGTATATATATATGTAGTTTAACGCTACTATAACTATACAATAATATAATTGTAATATAAATGAAAATAAATGAATATAAATCCTATCTATCTGTCTGTCTGAACAATTTATGATGCTATTGTTGTCCGATTTTGTTTCTAGAGATGTAGCTGCACAACTAGAACTAAAAAAATGGTCATCAAGTAGACTTGCTTTAAAAAGGGCTTTTGACATTTGACGTTCAGCTTCTCGATCAGTGGTGTGAGTTTGGGGCGGGGCTATGTGTTTAAGTCCAATATCAGATTGAAGACGCAGTGGAGTGTTCAGTAGGAGTGCCTGGAGACTATCATTATCTTTAACTGTTAAAATACTGTAGAAAAAGCATTTATTGCCTTTGGGCAATGTCATTCTTTAGATTTGCGCTCCGTCGTAGCTGAAGAGCATCTGGGCTGGTTCTGGAACATTCTGCTCACTCACTGATTCATGAATTTTTTACTTGTGCTCCTGCTTACAGTCTATCAGGCTGTTAATTATATTACCATCTCAGTCACACACACACACACACACTCCTCTCTCTTTCTCTCTCTAACACACACACACACAGCCCTACCCCTCGCTCATACCGCTCTCCCACTTGCTGGAAGGCGGCAGTATGAACGGCGCATACTAAACTCACACATGTGCGTCTCTGGCCATTGTCGAGGACCGTGTACTGTAGCTGTTGAGGTCACGTGACTGAAGCGAGGGAACTCTGAGGACACCTTGAGCTCACCTGCCACCTCTCTTTCCTCTTCTCTCTCTCTCTCTCCAGGTCCATCTGTGTTTCTCTCTCTTCCTCTGTGCTAGACACTGAAGAACAGGATTCTACACGCAGATCTCATCAGGTAGGCTCTTTATCCTTTTTTTCTGGCTTTTCTTTCTGTCTCTCTCCTGCTCTCTGCCTGCCTTCTCGCCGTGCTGCAGAGATGCTGCGTCATTGTGTGTAACGCTCTGGCACATAAGGTGTGTGAGCATCTGACAGGCTGATACGGGCAGTACCGGCATCCTGATTTCTTCTAACAGCCCTCTATATCTTTACATTTCATTCTTTTTCTTTCTAGCTATTCTCAGCCCTTTTTATTATTTTGTGAATGAATACTTCTCTTTATATGCATTGTCTGTGCATTTTTTTTTTGAGCATCCGTGTGACTGTTAATAATAGTTATGCACTCATAGCTCTACATTTTGGATATGTATGTATAAGCAGATCTGTGTCATGTAATTTTGTGTGTGTACGCCGGGTGGGAAACATGCTTGTTGGATTCAAGGTGACGTGATGTTGCCTGTCTAGACACCTGCCATTAGCATCACCAGACTGTCCAGGTACATAACGGTGATAGTGGCATTGATTTAATGATGGTGTGGGTCACTAGGGGTGGGTGATATAAATCACAGCATGAGTAACTGTATATCATAGGAATATATATATATATATATTGTGTATATAATAAATATAATATGTGTAATATAAGAAAATAATATTATTTTATACATATACATATATATATACACATACTTACACACACGTGTTGGTTTTAGTGGTTTATGAGGACTCTCCACAGTAATGGTTGTCATACTGTACAAACTGTATGAGCTATTTCCCACCACCAACACAACACCTAACCCTACCCCTTACAGGAAAATCTCTGCCATTATGTATGTTTTTAAACCTTTTAAGTTACAGGGACATAAGCAGTGTCCTCATAAACCACCTTCAAACTGTAATACCTCTGTCATACACGTCATTAAACACGCCCTTTAAAACATAACCAGTACACACACACTGTCACAGTCACAACAGGTTCTGTCATAATCCCACTCTCTCTCACACATATTTTAGATAAGCAAAATTACTTAAGATATTTACTCTTGTTTTCAGATGACAACAATTAAGTGCATTTTGCTCAAAATATTAAAAATAAACATTTTATATTCTTAAAACAAGAGTATTTTACTTACCTCACTGGCAGATAATTTTACTTGTTTTAAGCAAAATGTAGATTTTTTTTTTTCACCTAAAAAAAAAAAAGGAGTAAATATCTTAAGTCAATTTGCATCTGTAGTAAAATCTTGATTTTAACAATTATAAGATATTAAAAACAAGACAAAAATTCTAAGTATATAAGCTGAGTATGTTTTGCAGTGTTGCATCTATGCCACACTTTGGATGCCAATAATAATTTAATTTTAGAGCTGTTCTTTTGTTTTAACAGAGGGGAATTGTATCAGTAAATGACGTGTTTATCATTTAATGTTAGTTTGGACATGATATAGTGCTAAAGTTATATATTTTTCCAGCCATTGACCACTAAATACTGTCATGCCATCAAACTGTGGGTTGCAGTAAGCACTCTGTAGTGGTACTGGAGGACTGACTGATCTCAGAATCTCACTAGAGACCATTTTGTCACTGAGGTGTTCAGGAAAGGATGTTGACAAGAGAATTCTTGGTTTTTGTTGTTGCCCACCCGTCTTTGTGGTCATGACAGAAAGCTGTGTCATATGCAACGTGACCTTTTCTCATCCATTTATCTGTGTCCCTTAGCACCCTGCTGTGTCTGTGCTGAATAAGGTCACAATACAGGTGACTGTAGTCCTCATGGATCATGCCAGAAGGCCAGTGAAGCACAGGAGGAGCTTTTCGTCTGCTGTCTGTCTCCTTTCCTGCAGGGCTGTAATGGCAGAAAGCTGCCTGCCATCAGTGGCTGGATGCCGGAACCAACTGCTGTCCTCACATCGGCCAGCACAGACTTTAGACCTCCAGTCATTCTCTGCTAGATATGAGTCCTGTGAAGAAAGAAGCGTGTGTGCTTGGTCTGTGCATTCAATTTTTCTTTTTGTTAAAGGAACAGTTCACTTAGAAATGAAAAAAATATATATTTACTGTAAATATGTATTCAGCCTCATGTTATTCTAAACATGGTACACAAAAGGAGAAATTTTGTTCTATGGAAGAATGCTGTTATCCAACATGTTATGACATGAGGTTGAATAAATGATGGCAGATATTTAATTTTGGGGGTGAACTGTGTCTTTAAACATGTTAACTTTATGTGAAGAAGGTATAAGGTGCTTCTGTTCTGCAGGAAGCCGAACATTAACTGATGGGTGCACGTTTTTTATGATGCTGTGTCATGCCATGTGTCAGTTATGATATATAAAAACGCTTCTCAGTGTGGTATAGAAGCATGTGAAGAGACAGAATTGTTTACTTGGCAGGCACACAGACTCTTTCATTGGGAGGCACTGCAGCAGGGAAAGCAATGATGTAATGCCCAAAAGGGTGGATTGGTCACCCCCTTCTTCTCTGTCTGGCAGGGGCAGAAAAGACAGACTGGGAGGGCACGGTTCTCTACCTGCTGACTGAGAGAGTCTGATGCTCCGTTAGCCTAAGTGGATAGTCAAGTCACGGCTAGCGCTTATGTCAGGAACTCCGTGAAGGCCAGGTTCTGCATAATCTCATAATTTAGATATTAAGAAAGCCTGTAGCGCAGATAATATTACAATATAATGAGAGATAAATCCAAAGTACATCAAATGAGATTGCTGTAAAGATTCTAATAAAAATGACAGAGTAAATAAGATGACTGACTGTGAGAAAAATAATAAGGCTGTTTAATATTGGTCTTATTAAACCAATAAATTGGTCTTTCAAAGTATTTTTAAGAATACAATGTTATCTTCACACCTTTTTTTCTGTGCATGTTCTTTTTAATTGGTTTGGCACAAAAAAGAAAATTCTGTAAGTCCGGAGGTTGGCATGCAAAAATGTTCCCACTACCTGACAGATGTCACTAAAAATAGTTGTCCTGAAGAATCACACCTGTCACTGTGACTGCCCTAGGCTCTGTAAACAGCAAATCAGCTGCCAGTCTGAAAGACTTTGAATCATTTTATACATTTAGGTTTCCAGATAGCAGTTATTTTGAGGTGGTTTTGGAAGGAATACAGATGTACTGTTGATGAGATTGTTTCTACATCAGGGCAGATTGGAGAAATTACATCACTTGCTCTGCAATGGATACACTGCAGTGAATAGGTGCCAAACAAAAGTTATTGACATAACTCCAGTCCATCAATTAAAGTTTGGTGAAGTAAAAAAGTGCAAGTTTGTACAAAGCTAATCAACCATTGAAACATTTTTAAAACAGATTTTCACTTTCAAAATACAGCACTTTATCCAATGAAAAAAGTAAAAAAAAACAAACAAAAAAACAATCCACCTCCTTTTGCTTCTAAACAGATTTTGATCTGTGCATGTTTCTCTTCTGATTCAGATAAGATGATTTTTTGATTGGAGGAAAAGATATTGTGGATAGAGCACTCGTATTATTCAATTCAATTCAATTCAAATTTATTTGTATAGCGCTTTTTATGATACATATCATTGCAATGCAGCTTTACACCAAAGTAATGTTTACAGTAAATGTAGTAGTAGTTTGTACATGTACAGATGTGAGAATTGACATACATTTAACAATTTGACATAATCAAACAGACAAGGAACATTCGAATAGTTCAAGTAGTGCTGTGTGTTGTTCCAGGGTTGGCATCATCTGAAGTCCTCTGTGGGGTTGGCATCATCTTTTCTTAAGTGTTCTGGATCCAGGCTTGTTAATTCCTAGCTACTACGGGATGACAATCCCATGGCAGAACAGAACAAATAGGAACAAGATTAGCATAGCTGCTCTTCAAACTAAGAAAATTAAGATTTGTTAAACCAGACCTAAAAGATTAATAATGAACATCTGATCAGATATAACGCCAGGAAAAGTTGAGACACCTTATTCAAACACTTGACTAAAAAGATCTGTCTTTAATCTAGATTTAAACAGAGAGAGTGTGTCTGAACCCTGAACGTTATCAGGAAGGCTGTTCCAGAATTTGGGAGCCAAATGTGAAAAAGCTCTACCTCCTTTAGTGGACTTTTGCTATTCTTGGTACTACCAACAGTCCTGAGCTTTGCGATCTTAGGGATCATGATGGATTGTAGTGTGTTAGAAGAATAGTTAGGTACGCAGGAGCTAAAGCAATAAGTGCCTTATAGGTAAGAAGTCATATTTTATAGCTGATGCTGAATCTAATAGGCAACCAGTGCAGAGACTTTAAAATTGGGGTAATATGATCATATTTTCTTGTCTTGGTAAGGGCTCTAGCAGCTGCATTTTGGACTGCATCAGTAGCTTGTTTATTGAAGATGCAGGACAACCACCTAGTAGTGCATTACAATAGTCCAGTCTAGAGGTCATGAATGCA
>JAUYWG010000042.1:16391304-16410466 GCA_034779775.1 Enteromius afrohamiltoni
TACCAAGGGGCAGCATGTATATTGAAAATAGTAGAGGACCTAGGACAGATCCTTGTGGCACTCCGTACTTTACTGGCGATAACTGCGATGACTCCCCATTTAAATATTATAGCTGGAAGCAACAGTATTATGTTAAAAATATCTTATTGATTGATTTGTTTCTTGCAACTTTGCAAGATCTTAACTTGTGGTCTAGAGACGTGCAAGGCACTTGGCGATTACTGATATGATTTATCAGCTATTTTAAAACCGGAATTCATGTTGACTTTATGTCATAAATAAATTTCAGGTGTGTGCTGGAAGTGTTTTATCCTAGCGGGGCCTGAACTGAATTATAAATGAGAATGAATAATGGAGGGACACCTACTCTATCAAGTTAGATTCTCTGAAGATATTTCTCTCAGTTTCAGTCAGGAAGACAACAGGCAGATGAGCACTAGATCAGGAAGTTATTACCTCAAAATTGTTAGGTGAACTCTTCAGAGACTGAAGAGAGACTCTTCAGTGAACTCTTCTATAATGCCTTTTTTGACTAAACTATTGTGGTTTCATGGAATCCAAACTGCCAATTCTCTTCTGACAAATAAAGTTGAAGAGAGAGAATTTAATGAAACGCATGTTCTGGAGTGCATAAAGAATGTCTGTTGGACATTGTGATCATGGGGTGAGATAGCAGTTCAGCAGAAGCATATTTACGCCATCTGTCAGTCTTCTTGCTTGAAATATGCAGATCTGCTCTGAAGATTCAGCCATAAAGCAGCTCTGCTGTCATGTGTCTATTTTTCGCTCTGGCTTCTGCCTTTTTCAGGTTTTTGAATAATGTGCTTAATTTGGAGTTTCTCCAAGTTAATGCAGTTCTTTTTTTCTCTCTCTCTTTTTTTGGGTTGTGTAGTCACTGAGTTTAGTCGAAGGAGGCACAGGGCTAATTTAGACACTGCTTGCTCTGAAAATCACATAATGACATCCTGAAAAGAAAGAGTGATGACCACACCAAAGCCTGTGGTTAACGCAGATCTTTTCCAGACAACACTGGACCCACCCTCCTCCCGCTCACTGTCCTGTCCCAGCCTTTACTGCTTAGTGAGCAAGGTCCCAAATTAAAAGTCCCCTAGTGCCAATGCCTGTAAGAATTAGAATTAAAGTGACCAGTAATATTATTTTATTTTATTTAATATTAGTATTTAATAAACATATCAGTTTAGTCTCCATTAGAGTGGGGACCAATGTACTTTTTGTTTGTTATATACTCATGTTTTCAGTGTGTATATGTGAATGTTTGCTTGTGTTTGTTGGTGTGTGTTAGGAATGCATTAAATCCCATCTGCTACAGCAGTATGTCAGTTTGCTGGTTCTGGGACCCGCGTGGGGCTCTCTGTGCCTGCGAGGATGGAATTACTCTGTCTCATTGGAGTTCACAGTGTGAACATGCCACAAACGGCACTCATGTTCGTGCAGTGTGAGTCACTGTGTGAAGCGTCTGCATATTATCTGGTGGCACAGAGGAAAACGCTGCATTTTCCACCTCATATCCCCTTAAGCGCAAGCAGAAAGTCATAACTCTGCTGCTCTGACCCACCAGAACAGGATACGTACTGTAGATGGATAGATAGGGGTACATTTAGACCTGCTGTTTGTATTATTTTGTAAACTTATTGAACATTTATACATGCATTTCCCAGAAATATTAATATTATTTTAGGTTAAACACTGTTAAATCTATACAAATCTTTAGCAAATCTTAGAATGAATATTCTATTCATTTTTTATATCAATAAATTATAATGTTGCGATGCCTAAATTCACTTCAAATGGTTGATTTTTTTTTTGCTTTTAGAATTATTTCAAACAAAAATGAAAATTTACTGAGACTGTCCTCACTCAATCCTCACTCTTAGTTTGTTTCTTCATCGGGACCGATTGGGAGAAATTTAGCATAACATCTCTTGCTCACCGATGGATCATCTGCAGTGAATGGGTGCTGTCAGAGAGTCCAAACAGCTGTTAAAAATAACTTCTCCAGTCCATTAGTTAATCTGTTGAAGTAAAGTGAAAATATATGTGGTTTTAAGAAAGAAATGCATTATTACAGTGTTTCAACTTAAAACTTTGGATCATCAAAGTCTGTGCATAATTCCTAAAAACGTATAGTTCATCCAGTCCATGCAACCTTAGCCTGATGCATCACTGCACCAGTGAAGTGTTGTTTTATAGAGTAAATGGTCACCAGTACACTGGTTAGTATTTCCATCTTTTCTCTTCCAGCTTTTCTAGGCTAGTTATTACTCTAGAGACTCTTATCACTCACACAAACAGTCTTAAAAACCAATAGGAATATGGAGTTGTACAGGTTTATCTGGAACCAAAGCTGCAGTCATAAGTACATTATATGCTCCATAATAAAGACATGTTGAAGCGGCTGTGAATGCAGTTAAGCAGAGGTGACTGTTGTGTCAGAGCCGCTGTCATACGCTGATAACTGGAGCTCTTTATTTAGTTCAGGCCTGTGGAGATGTTCTCTTGTGCCTCCATCAGAGACTTGTGTATGCTCATGAATGGCTTACAGAATGATGCACTGATCTATGTAAGGCTTTCTTTATGGCCACGGAGTGTGTGAAGGAGATAAACGCTGTTTCAAAACCTGTTGAACTGTTTATTTTCTGTAAAGACAACTTTCTACTAAGGCAACATATTAAGTCTGAAGTTCAGTCATGAAATTCTAGGTGGCGCAGTCCGATATGTCTAGCTCAATCTGAAATAATTACAACATTATCACATGGCACAGCTGATTGGTTCTCTGCTCAACATTCAAATACTTAGCTAGTGCCTGCTGTAGCAGTTGCAGTGTGCTTCAGAAACCCTCCAGCTTGGCCAGCTCCACCTGCATAGATTTTGCTACAGGGTGATTCATGTGTCCTATATATGGGTGTTACTGTATGTTACATGCTTACAGCATTATCACACTAAACCTTCAGAGAGTTGTTTTGGTAAAATATTAGGTAAAATAACAGATGTGGGGTAAATAACAATTTTTTATTTGTATTAACTATTAATTTGAGTTTTACAAAGCAGTACAATTGTTTTCAACTCTGAAAAAAAGGCTTCTTAATCAGAAAATTTGCATGGAAGCATCATGTGACAATGAAAACTGACACTAAAAAAAATTCAAGCATGATACACATTCATTTCAGTAACATGCCTTTGATGGACATGCATTATGTTTTTTTGTATTCTATAGGTTTGCAACTAATGTTGCAACTGGCTCTGGGGTTTGTCCAGGTGTGTGTGTTTGTGTGTGTCATACCCAGTTGTATGCTGATTGCCTAGGTTGGGATCTCATTAAAGAGTTAATGAGCTCATTCTGTGTGTTAGTAACACATACTCTCATGTGTTCTTCGTCGCGCATTTATAGAGACCGTTTCTTCATCAGTAACAGCTTTAATGATTATTTATATATTTGGAAGCTAACAGGAGTGTTTTTTATCTGATCTGTGCAGGTGCTTTTCCCACTGAGAGACTTCAGGGCCCTGAAGCCGCCTACTAAATACGCCACCAATCGTCACTGGAGTACCACTACCTACACAGGTACCAGCCAAACTCTGCAGCACATCTCTAGTATGACCCTATTATGGCTTCTATTACATTGGCATGTGGCATAACATGTCATATGAAGCACCTCTGCTCTTTGATTCATCCCAGTTCGCCTCAGTTTTCAGTAGTAAGACCATTAATAATTAGTAATTCCCTTTAGGTTAGTCTACATGATGGACATCTTGGCAGGGGATTGTTGGCAACATTATCCCAAAAGGCATGCATTTTGGACACAAATAGCATATCATCCAGGCACCTTTTGCATAGAAGTGATTTCAGAAGCACTATAATTCATTTGTGCTTGTATAATGTAGTGTGGCTACAAAGGGGTGCTCATGAGGAACCTACTGAAATGACAATTGTGTAGAAATGTGAAAAAAGTGAAATTCACAAGACTGCAAGTCCATATAAATTAGTAGTTTTGGGTAGGTCCCTTTAAGATATGGTGCACATGATTTTATCAGTCCAATAGGAAGCGTTGTCATGTTTATAAGTTCCCAGGCTGCTACAGTGTTGTATCTGATTTTAGATTATTTTGCCCTTAAATGTCATGTAAAACAAAACAAAGTGTGATTGGTAGCTTTACTTGTTTCCCAGACAGGTGTCTGGTGTCTAGTTCACACTGCACTAATTCTGTGTGTTGGATCAGTATGAACCAGCCCTTGATAGTACAAAAAAATTGTTGTCCATTTTTTCTTAACAAACACTTTTAGTCATTTTAAAATTAACATTTAATTTCTTTAAGACTGCATTTTCTTTTTTTTCAAATATTAAAAAACCCTATATTTAATAGTTTTAGTTTATTAATAATAACAGCATAGCCACAAGATATAAACAGCACGAATATAACCTTTTTCTTGTAAAGCTAAACGTAATTGCCACAACATTTGCCAACCTCAAAAGCCCGTAAAACCACTGTAAAGAAAAATTATAAAGCTTCAAATTTGTAATGTACAGTACTATGAATATGGGCCCTATTCACTGACGTTTAATTTCCTCACTGGGAATGAGTTTTTTTTTTTTGTGGTAATCAACGTCATACCACAAATTCTGTTGATTGTACTGAACCTGGAATATTATTTCAAGTGGCCAGCTGCAGAATGGAGCAGACTATGATTATCAAAAGTCTGGCTTCATGAAGCTGCCTCAGATCTACATCCAAAACCTTGTAACCCTGAAATGTAATAGAGTTTCTGTTATAGTTTCAGTAGCAGATTGAGGTGGAGAGAATGTTTTATGTCTCCAGTACACAGGAGCTGTGAGTGGGTTGAGCGGGAGGAAGAGAGCCCTTCAAGCTGCTGATGAGCGTGACGCACACCCGCGAAATACCAAAACAAAAGCCATTTAATAAGCAGTGCTTTGCTTTTCTCTCTGCTTCTGTTTTCAAGCGAATCTGCAGCAGAAGGGCTTTTCATTAGCCTTCCTCTCCCTGCTTTTGAATGCACATCGGGCCCGAACGGTCTAATGAATGTTTACACGTTCGTGTTGATGGGTAGGACGTGGCTTGGCGGGTCGATATTCACATGTACGGATGTACGGACGTGTGAAAGGGACGAGATTCCTGTCATTTTTTGGTCTCCCTCAGTTGACATGTGCAGCTGTTGATTTGAAAGATGTTTGCACATATGTGTCTGAGTATTAACATGTTGGTATATGTGCATGCTCGCTTATAAAATGCATGTGACTAATCTTCGGCAATAAAAAAAGATCAGCAAAAGGCTTATATTTCAATATTTTGGATTAAGCCATCAGTTTTTGTTTTATGAGTCAGCCATGAGTCACACATTAGAGGATATTCCAGTGATTCTATCATGCTGTGTGAATGAAGATTTGAAACTAATTTGGCTTCTATACATAACATAATTTAATAGCTCTCTTTCTTTCTCCGTTTTCGCTAGTGTATAACCCTCGCCGCTGCACTAGCATCCATATCAAGACTGTAGGCAGTGCAGAGCAGTGTATAGTGTCACGACTACACTTATGCAAGCTTGTTTTTAACAGGTTTCACAGCAGATGTGTAATCTAGCCCGCAGGCTTTAATTGCATGTGTAAGATGCTATAGCAGAATCATTCGCATCGCAGATTCTAATAATCCACCTTTGAATTTTTTTAACAACTCGAGCTCCTGCAGCAAACAATAATAATTTTTGCATTTGGAAAGCCAGAAGGAAAACAGTCTAATTGAGACTTGTCACGCACTAGAGAGGAGTCGTATGTAAGTTATAAATTTTTATCTTTTCAAAAAATCCAAAAGGAATGTGCAGGATTTAAGTAGAACCACCTATAAGCATTCAAAGAATCAGAATGGATCTTTAAACATCTGCTAAAAACCTAAAATTCTACAATACACTGGAAATAGGACTTTAAGATTAAAAAGGATTTTAATCGTTTGGCTATCCCATCCTTAAGGTAGACATGAAATGACATTCAGAACACTCACTTGTGTGATGCGTTTCCAAGTGGAAATAGGGATTACATATGTAGGACAGGTCTTAATTTTATATATTAGGAGTTGATTGGATTGTAAAAAGTGGGATTTCCTTATCAAATTTAGCCAGACCCGAATGTAGTTTACAGTGGATTGTGAAAGTCCTGAAACAGCGACAGAGGGTGATACATAAACGTTTAAAAATGTTTAATTGAAAGCATCTATTCTAGATACAGTATATCTCAGTAGGACATTTTAAAATCTTTTTAGAATTTGACTTTTTGCTGTTGTTGATGCAACTTACACTATTTACATTAACCAGCATTAGTGTGTTATGTCAAGATCTAAGAATAGGTGCAATACTATGCACTCTCAGAAATAAAGGTATAAAAGCTGTCACTGGGGCGGTACCTATTCAGAAGGTGCACGTTTGTGTCTATTAGGTTCAAATATGTACACTTTAAATATTAATATGTAACTTCAAGGTAACAAAATAGACCCTTTAGGTACAAACCTGCACAGTTTGGAAAGGTACCGCCCCAGTGACAGCTTTTGAACCTTTATTTCTGAGAGTGTACCAACAACAGTATTCTAAAATAGTGCCAAAAATGCTGATAGGCTATTGGTTAATAGTGTTTCCCACCTGCATTCTAGATAACATCACCTGAAAGAAACAAAACGAGTTTAAGAAATGGAGTTTGTGTACAATACGTTGATGATTTACTAGATAGTTTTTGAGAAAAGATACAGATGGTCCGAAAATGGTCCTGGTCCGAAAATGACACTGACACTGCCTTCTTAACACAGTGTAGAAACAAAAGAAATGTTTGACGAGGTATTGAATGCCCAGCTTGATAGATTGAATTTCTTACAGATACTGTGACAGACTTGAGTAAATATTTCAAGAGCAAACGGTACTTCAGCTGTGTTTCAATGGAACATGATGTATCGTTCTTTATGCTGCCTGCTCCTCTTAGACTGACAGACAGCCTCTTTATAGAAATAAAACCCACAGGTTTATGTTCACCTCTTCCTGTAGCAAATAAAAAGACCCATTAAAACCTGTATCAGTGTCCTCGATTTGCAATACTGTGCAGTAACACCCGAGGACAGTTCTTAGTCCACATCTAACACAGTCCAGTTGCTGTTCTGTCTTCCTGTTGGAGTGTGTGTGTGTGAGCTGAGAGCTCTGCAATGCAGCTGCAGTGGAGTGAGCCAGGCATCCGTATGGAGAGAGGAAGAGTGGGGGAAGGAATGAAGGATAGTACCTATTTAACCTGCAGTTAGCAGCAACTGCCAGCATACTCTTGATGTAGATTACTTCCTGTGTGTCGAAGTTCTTCAGTGCTTGTCTTGGCAAGCTGAGTGTTTTTAACCACTTGATTTGGAATTTGGCACAAACCCATGCCTTAGTGGTGATGCATGCAATCTGGCTGACAGTTTGACTTTTTGCATTGGTAATTGGTGCAAAAAATATGAGTTTCAAGGTGCTGCACTTACATCACCCTGCACTTTACTTGTACAGTATTTCTAAAGGGTGGATATTAATACCTATTAGTTTTTGGAGGGACAGTTCACTCAGAAATGTACCTTTTCTTTTTTTTTTTGCATACAATCTGAAAAGTGTGGTTTTTGACTCTATTGACTTGAATTATATTGATGAATGCAGTATACTGTCAGTAAATTGTTTGAAATGACACAGTGGTTTAATTTTGGGTAAACAGTCATTTTAGGGGCACATATTATAAGAGAACTGTCCTCTCCCAGAGAGAAATATTGTAAAATAATTTAATTTAATTATTATTATTATTTTTTTTAACGTTAAAGGTACTAAAAAGGGGAGATTGCGTTGATATATGAACACTTTTGAGTTTTTCAACAAACCTTTCAATTAATAGTTCTTAAAAAAGAACCCTTTTTCTTAACTCTGGAACCTTTCAAATCAAAAATATTTTAAAACACTAGGCATAGTACATGATTTTACAAATGTTTGCAGAGAAAACTGGGCATCACGCACTAAATGAATGAGGATCACACAGAAGCAGACTTTTCAAATCATGCTGAAAACAACTTCTGTGTGACTCATTGGTAGGAGACACATGACAAATGAAAACAATATGTGTTCTACAATCAGCTCAAAGTACAGTATCAAACATGATTGATATCCTCTAACTTATTAGAAGCAAGTCTGAAGCTAAAAAAATAATGAGTCTGTATCATACACTTTGTGATTGTGAATTATGAACTGTCCAAAAGACTGGCTTTGACTATGTTTGCATAATTCATGAAGTGTGCTCCAGTGTGTACAGAACATTCTTATATTCTGAAAAGTTATTTTTATTATTATAGAACTTTTTACGCATTAGATGTTACAATTCTTCATGGAACCACCAACACCAGTAAAGAACCTTTATTTTTAAGATTGTAAGAATTAGTGAAAGCACCTATGTGTATTTCCATATAGATTGTATGCATTTCCATATGAATTCTGCTGCATATTTTTTCTTGCATATTTGTCATGCGCTTGAATAGCTTTGAAATGGTGTACAAAAGGGTTTAAACAAGGGTTTAAGTGAGGATTTCTACTGTCATGTGGGTTCGGATTTAATGTTCATCCATACGCAATTGCTTTTTTCGTTTATTCAAATAGTGTTTACTGTCAGTACGTGTCACATTCCAAGGATTAATCCCAGCCGCTGTGGTGCGCCTATTCAAATTTGGGATCTATCATGAGTTATTTTGAACTTTCAGAATAGAAAAGTTAAAGTCTTTGAATGTCAATGCAAATGTTCATTTTCTTCTGGGGCAATTTAATGCCATCCCCAGTAGGGAGTTCTGACAGCATGAACAAAATCCCTACCAAAACAGTTCGAGGGTGTGACTTCACAGCTTCGCAGACACCCCTAAAGGTTGCAGGGTTTGGATAGGGAGCACATATCACACTGTCTGCTCAGAGACGTGCAAGTGCCAGGGGCGTAGATGTCTGCCAACTGGCTCTGGTTCACCCAGGGAGTTTTACATTTTTTTTACTTCCTCCCTTTCTGGGGAAAAAAGAAGGTCAGAGCTGTCACTTCCATCTGGGTTGAAAGAAATGGCGCGTCCGACTGCCATCCTCTCTCAGCCAATTAGAGCATGCTACTAAGCGCCACACTTCATCCACCAATCACAGCTGGGACTGCATGGGGGCAAGGGGTTCAATTCTGGCATGGCACCAGCTACAGGCAGATTATCAGCTACAAGTTTACAAAGCTTCTCTTTATTTACTATGACAACTGCATCAGCGGATGATATGAGTTTTCTAGGTTCAGATTTATTCGCTGTTTTTTCTTTTTTTTTAGGATTGCACAAGAGTCAAATTTGTCTCCATATAGGTACTTGGTACAGTAGTCGATTTAATTTATACACAGTTGCTAAAAAGTATTTGTAGACTGGCGCTGCAGTCAAAAAGTTAAAAGTGCTTTTTTTTGTTCTAATTTTAGAAATAACAATGGTTTGGGGGTTGTCTGAGGACAGTGTAACAGCTTGTTCTGATCTTGACTTAATCTCTGTGCTGGGGTCCAGCAGACAGGTTGGCTTCCTGAGGTGCTGTGGTTCCCAGAATGCACCAGAAAGCTCACATCAGGGGATGCGTAATGATCAACCCAGTTTCTGCAGAAATCCACTTCCACGCATTAGCACGGCCGGCCGAAACTGAAGAATGTGATGTGGCTGTCTTTTCATAGACATCCACTTCATCAGCCATCCATCCATCTCTTTTGCGTGTACAGGAAGTGGCTCTGCAGAGCTGCGACAGCAGAGAGTAAATTTAAACACACAGAGAATTCTAAACAGATGCTTGTGATGGTGTTTTTTTCAATTCCAGCTCAGTTTTTGTATGGATTTATAATGGATATGTGGAGAATAAACAAATGGCATATGGCTTTAGTTGGATCTGAATTGTGGAATCAGATGCAGCTCAATTGTTTGAGGCAAGTTAATTTTTGTTAGCATTGGCAAAACCACTTTTAACGTAAATCTGTTAAATTGTAAGGCATTTTGAAAATGCCCAGGGCAGCTGCTTTTTGTCTAGGCAATGGTTATAGAAGTATAGCTGTTTGTATGGGGAATGGCAGAAATCTCTCCAAAACTGTTGGCTAAACATCAAATTGGTAATGAAATCGGACTAAAGTATTATGTAATTTGCTTCTAAAGCTGAAACCATTTCAGATGAGTCCTTCCAATAGAATGCAGCAGTGATTATGTATTTTTAAGCCAACCCAAAAGCAGGCATAGTCCCTTTTCCCCTCGACAAAAACCCAACAGATTATTTTAAAAAATATGTTATGTGACCAACAAAAGTTGATGATTCTAAATTTTGTTTTCTTGAGCATTCTAGACGATCCAAGGCAGCGCATCCTGTCCATTCTTCTTTTCATATTTCCTTACTTTATTTTGTTTCGTAATTACACTTCATAATAGACCTGGCACTGTATACAGTGAATATTATTGTGGCTATTGGAAGTTGCTTTGGATAAAAAAACATCTGCTAAATTCATAGATGTAAATGTTTTGCTGTGTTGCAAGGTTTCTCCCATTCATTTTCTACAAGTGGTCCATCTGCTCCTAGTCTTTGGCTTCAGAAAGTCATCACAGTTGTTTGGGGAGCAGTACTCTGGACCTGCCTTCTCCATCTTTGCTGGTAGGTCAGATTCATTGGCTGGCCTCACGCCTGGTACTTTCACAGTGCCCAACATACGTTCTCTAGATCAAGATCATCAGAAGCCTGGCTCTCAAACTTGGTACCATGCCCAGTGTACCACACCTGCTGTCGGTTGAGTGTCTATTCAAACCCCCTTAAACTTTTTGAGTGTCACCACCACTTCTGTCCACCAGAGTGTGCTGTTTTTCAGATAAATATTTCACTGATGCTGGCACTGTGCATGTGCTCAGTTTATGCATGGTTGCAGTAAGATGGCCGAAATTGTGTATTTCTGAGTGTGCCGGTGTGTATGCTAATATAAAAGTGACCTTGATCATGTTCAGACTGTTAGGTGAGAGAGAAAGAGAGAATGACATTGAGCTGACCTGTTTACAGTTTTTTTTCTATGAGGAGTGCTTTCTCTGAATCCGACATTGCCAAATAAAATAAGAGTCCTTGTCAGTCTGCAATAAATAACTCAGGTCTTCAGCTGTTGTGAATGTCCTTGTCCCTGTCACTTTGGAGATACTTTCACAGATAAAGTGATTTGCATCGACATAGTCATTTATTTTTAGGGTGATTTGGTGATATGAGATGACATGAACTGCAGTGGCCACTGGCGATGTGACGTAGGTGTGTCCAGTGATGGAAAATAATTGAGAAATGTTGATTTCATGCGAATGATTTGGTAAATATCAGTGGGAGTAAAGACAAATAATAAAGTTAAAAGGCACGCATTCATTAATTCATCTATCAACGATAACAGTAGTCTATCTATTTATCTTTCTATGTCTGCATATAATTTCATTCAATAAATCATTTTGTTATCATTAATCATTAATGCTTTTCAGTAAGTTAATTTTTTATGTACATTTCTATTAGTGCTAATGCATTTTAATGTTTCATTTTGTATAAATAACAATGCAGTTACTAATGCTAATTAAATGATTATTTTATATTTATTTATTTTCCTAGTGAAACTTGCATGTTATCTCCTCAAAGCATGTTGCATGTTTTTTTTTTTTTTTTTTTGGCTGGTCCCATTTTTTACATTTTTTAAACATTCAGGACTTTCATTTCATATTTATTCTAACTTTGTTAAACATTTTTCAACTCCCCATGTTTGAAACACTTTTGGTGTAGAGTGCCAGTGGGAGTGCTGCATTAGATTGAATATTTAGTGGTAGGTTTAATGATTTCCCACGATTCCCCAGTTAATCAAGATCTCAGTGGGGTACTGTCATGACTGCGGCACCACTGATATCCAGCAAGCTATCAGTCTGTAATATCAGTGTATCTGGCCTTCAGCAGATAGGTTTGCTGTCAGATGATTAGAAATTTAACATATATGACAGTAAAGATATGGATGAGTCACTCTTGTGAGTCTTTGGCATTGCCCCTGGCCATTGCAGCTGACTTTACAAGTTAAATTAAGATAAATGTCTTGCATCTGAGACTTAATGTCACTAATCTGCAACATTACTGTACATTTAGAATGTCTGTATATCTTAAATTCCATAAATAAAGGTGCTTTTTTGATTGAATGCAACACGTAAGTTCCATTCTAAGCAAAAAGGGTCAAAAGGTCAACACCATTAGGTAAACAGCTAAAATTGTACATATATTTAAAATATGTTCAAAATATATATATATTTTTCTTTATTTGTATATTTGCATGTGTTCATACGTGTATACATATATATATAATAGCATATTTTAAAATATATATTTTATTTAGTATTTTTAGGCAAATTCTTGTAACTTAATATGCCTTCAGTGTAAGTCTGTAGGTTATTTTGCCCAATTTGTGGTCTACTTAGTAATATCACACCCCACCTCATCAAACCACATGAATTTATGCCATTTTACAAGCTGAAATGCAATACTTAGGGTTTGGCGATTTGTCCAAATCGCTATGTAACCCTATATACGAGGAAAGTGATGCTTGCCTTAGCAACTTAGCACTAAATTAAAGCAACGTAATACCTAATTTTGGATTACATAGCCTTTCCCTTCCGCCAGGAATCATAGGGGTTTGCTTAGGAGTTACTCTGAGAGATCAGGCAGAAACTTTTCCTATAATCATCCGGTTTCAATAATCCTAAAAGCTTTGAGAAAGACCCTTAGTAACACAGAGAGAGGGATTGAGAGGGAGCGAGAGGGAAGGAAGGCGTCCTCCCTCGAGGAGTTACTGTCAGTCAAAGAGAGGGAATGAGTCGTGTCTGATCAAAGCCTCTATTAGCAGCGCAGACAGACTCTCCTCCACCAGCACACACTCAACAACCCCACTGAGCAATTAAGATATCATGAACATCTCTGGTGGCCCAAAGTCATGTGAAAATCCACTTCAGGGCGAAAGTGAGAGAGAGAGAGTGGGCGACAGAAAGAGGGCAGACAGGGCCGCATTAAGACTGACCCCCCATCACAATAATATATAATACCAGAAAAAATATATAATAAAAAAAGCTATTTCAGTCGCAATATGAGCAGGTGCACGCCATGTGAAATCAGGCTGAAACTGTTCTATGCACAAATTTACCAGAATGAAATCTGCTTATGTGTATTATCGGGTATGGGGGTCTCAACACAATAACTTTATGCCAAGCTATAACTAGTTAATTTACCACTTCACTTAAGTAAATAATTGTGAACCACACAGGCATAATATGCAGGATTTGCAGATGTATATGGGCCCGGGCAGAATATAGTGCCCTGCACGGACCGGACCTTGTCCGACAGCTTATCAGAATTCATTAAAATAGTTTGGGGTTTTAATGCCAAATTGGTTATATTTAGTTTCATTTTTTTTCAAAGTTCATTTAGAAACGTTATTGAAACATTTCATGCTTGTTAAATTCAAGTTTGTTTGTTTTTTAAATACCAGGTGGGCTGTGAGTAACAAGTAAATGTTTGATCAGTTTAGCCTTCTCAAATAAATACAATTTGACACATAAAAACATCTTGCATTTCAAAATAAAAAAAAAATTAAGATACATGTGTGATAAATATCCAATCATTTGTGCGAAGTTAGGCACTAAAGCGCGTAATGGAGCCGCTAGTGCGATTTCTTTTTAAAATAAGAGTGGAAAATTAAAACGCCCTCATAAAGGAAAGAGTATACATAATTTGAAGCATTCACCAAGTATGTTACTGGGCATACTGGACTTAACCTACTTAACCTACATAAATGGGTAGCGATCACCTGAGAGACGTGTCGTGCACGTAGCGTTCAGAAGTCAAATATTAATAAAATAATAAAATATAATAATAAATGTATTTGGTTGTAAAATCAAACTGAGACTGTATGCTTAAATCTCAAATGGTATTGCATGGAATTTACGGAAAGCTCAACTAAATAACTAAATTAATAGGTGGGGCCCGTGATGGCTTTGACGATCAGCCGCATCTGCGCGCCAGTTAATCTACTCCACAGCCAATCACGGGGCCCCTCCTTGCTCAGGCCCCAGGGCTTAAGCCCCGCCTACCCTCCTAAAAAAAATCTGTACAATTTACATTAAAAAACTGGCAGCTGTGGTTGCCGGAATGTGACGTAAAAAAAACGTTAACAGCATTTTACGGATTTGAGTTAAATTTACAGCTAAATACTGTAATTTCATGATCTGATACAATGATAATATACCAATGTTAATATAATAATTTACAACTATTAAAGTTCTAATACCAGTTTTGTAGCTTTGAAATACACGCATAAGCACCAAATGTAGGTGGTGTTGAGGAAATCACATGATGAACCCATCACAAGCAGCTTTTAAATATGAACATATTTAGAAGGAACTCAGTGTCATTCACACAAACACTAAACACCATCATTATACTGAAATATGCAATAAACATTCATTTAACAACATTACATGTGACACACAACCCTAATAAACAGAACTGACAAGAAAAAACTAAGAAATTAAGAAGAGTTATTTCAAATAAAAAACATAAAACATACTACATATAATTCAAACAAATTTTGAAATGCAATGCAGGGAATTCTGGGAAAATTAGTTTAAGTTTTTTCCCTCAAAATTTTACAAGAATTTACCATTAACCATTTTTTCCATAGCATTTTCACAGTATTTTACCGTTAAAATCACAGCCATTTTTTACAGTGTAGCCCTGTGGTTAATGCAGCCTTGAGGGCAGAGTTTGGACACGAACAGACACTACAAATTAAGATTTACAAGCTACTGCTGCACTTTAAAACTTCAGCTTTAATTGCTGGCACTGGAGTAGCCCGTCTCGCCCTCTTTTTCTCATTCTTTCCTTCTTATTTATGGAGGGTAAATGCCCTTGATGTGGCATACAATGTATCCTCATTGCCCATGTACCTTACATAACCGACAGGAGACGGTGACATTTGCTATAACCCACCAAATTCAGTGGAAACACATGTTCTGTCAAGTGTATCATCAAAATACAGGCTGCTCTTTCGTCCCTCACCCTAATTTTTCATATATGTTGTGACAGGTGAGGAAGATGTGAAGAAAGTGCACTTTACGCTGACACACTGCTGTCCTTTTTCAAAGAATCTGCTGTCAGAGTGTGTTTCTTCAGTGTAGTGCAAATCATATTTGCCACAATGTTTTCTGGTTCTGTTTGCAGCTTAACAATCAACTGTGTAGGAAAGAAGGGACTGACTGTAAAGTTTATAGTTTTTTTAATGCATTGTTTAGGGACAGGTTAATCAGAAATGGATTATACCAGTATGGCATGGTATAATATAAAGTGGTGGCATAGTGGTCCAGGTTATAAGGAAAATGAATAACAGCATGCCTCTATTATTTATTTATTTCTGTTTCTGTTTTTGATAGTACTGCTAAAATTTTTAGTACTATAATAATATATATATAATACTTATATATAATATAATATACTTAATATAATAATATATATATATAATATCATATAAAATATAATTATAATATTACATTATATAAGTCTTAATAATTATTACATAGGCTGTTTTCCCTGTTTTTTTCATCTCTTGCTCAATAAAGATTTATTTTAATGGTAAAAAATGCAATGTATCATTACAGATTAAAACTGTATTTTAAGATATAATTTTTCCTGTGATGGCAAAACAGAATTTTCAGCAGCCATTTCTTCAGTCTTCAGTGTCACATGATCATTCAGAAATTATTCTAATATGCTGCTTTGGTGCCCAAGAAACCATATTTTTTTGGTCAATTTAAGGCTTTTTTTTGTTAACTATAGGTATTCTAAGTATTCACTTCTTTTAGTAACATCAAGCATTTTTCCTGCTGTTTCAGGAGTAAGGAGTGACCCCTTCCCCTCTGGTTCAGATGGCAGACGGTCGGCAGCCTGAGGACAGCGGCCCCCAGTGGTCATCTCCGGGAGCCCAAGGCTCATCCTCCCCAGGTGGGCATGGAGAGAACGGCTTCTCTTCTACCTACAGGACTTGCCAGCCTGGCAGTGCCCACGCGGGTTCTGCCGCTTCATACGCCAAAGAGAATGGTTTCAACGGAGACCTCTCCTCTGGACACGCTGTGACTGCTGGTGAGAAGCAGAAATTGCCTTTCGCATCAGCTTCTGTCTACAGGAATCTGTAGGACTTGTTTGATTGATGGCTTCAATCAGTGCTAGATGATTAGCTTTTGAACTCAGTTTTTTTAAACAGCAACTGAAGTGAAAGTTGTTAAGGATTTCCTTTCCAATTTGTCATATGATAGAGGTCAAATAGTCTCATCTAGGCAGACATGTGACTTGCAGCATTGCACCTGGTCCTTATTTCTGGTCAGGAATTGCCAATTTAGAAAGGAAGAGTGCAAGACTGTGAGTGTATGTATATGTTTGTGTATATATAAATATATCTACATGCTACAAAAATAGACCAGCATGGAGAAGAAAATAATCTACTGTGAGTCTTTTTGAGTGGGCTATCAGATTGAAATAGTAGTGGAAATGTTTTCTGCAGTGTACACAGATCAGACACTCAGTGGGCCTCATTTATGAACCTAATGTAGGAACGAGCGTAAATCTGTACGCACAAATCAACTTATGAGTTCAAAAAATAATTGTTAAAATATCACGCCCCTATGACACGGACAAACGAAAGAGGAAGTAATCTCATGAAAGAGAACTTGATCGCACTCCAAAAACACACGTTAACCTTGTAATTGCAAACAATTAGGCTACATTAATTTATGTACTTTATATCTATATTAAAATAGTAAATATAAACATTATATTTTCCTCACTTTAAATGTAATATATTCCAGATATTCAAAACAGAACAAGAATGAAAATTAAGTATAACATTATATATTCATCTATAACATAAAACACAAATTAGGCTATTCATTTTAAACAGCAAGGCTGTACTTCACTCATGTTCGAATATCTGTGTGAAACATTTAAAAAAAAAAAAAAAAAAAAACTTTTTTGGGCACTGAAATGCTGATTTTACAGCGGACCTTTTAAAATGTTGTTAGCATTTTAGTTTTATGATGAATAGAAATGTCAGGCCGCACTAAAACTGTTTGTGTGTGTGTGTGCGTCAGAGAGAGAGAGAGAAAGAGTCGCATGTGCGATCAGGTAGATTAAATTAAATAAAGACATAAAGAAAAGAAATAAGATGCATCAAGAGTGTCACAAAAACTAAAGAAAAGGAGTGTAGCCTAACCCTAACCTTTTTTTATGAATAAGGGCGTAATATAATTGCAAACTTGCTGGAACATGACTGAAATGTTATAGTAGATATAATAGTTATAATAGGTACTCAGAGCAGCCAAACTACATCCACAGATGGTTTATCTTAATATTTCATGAAAAAATAACACAAGCTCCCTGCGTTATATCGTGCATGACAGCTATTAATGTAAAGTGAAAGGAAAGACATAATTAGCAGAGAGTGAACAATAATGTCTGGTTTTTCCCTTTGCAATGATAGACTAGGGTTAATAACAGTGTGTTGCCATTTTAAAAGTCCTGGAATGTCAGTTTAATCTTGTTTTTGGAGACCAGAGAGTATAGACGACTCTGGCATGAGGAAGTAAGTAAGGCCAGAGCTGTTCTGTCTGGGTATTTGTGAGGCCTGAGGGGTGTACGAGGAAGAAAATGAGGTGGCTCTTCTCTCATGTCAGCACAAAAAATGTTAAAGGAAAGATTGCAGGGATGCTGAACAAAGGTCTGGCAGAGTAAATTGCAGGGGAGCAGCTGCCATGGCAACCCTGTGATAGTGAGAGGTGCTGCTGTGAACCTGCGCGGGGAGAGGGAGTGCTGCTGTTAATTACCCCTCTAATGATGGATCATAACTGCCTATTACACACACAAACAATACTGGCATTGCTGTACATTAGTAAGGGTGTACACGTACACACAGGCACAAGAACATGTGCACCATTACAGACATTTAAAAATTAATCTTACAAATGTTTCACACTAAAATCAATGTACTCTACTGCTAAAAAAAATCAGCTATGGAATACATTATATATTCAAACAGAAAACAATGATTTTAAATTGTAATAATATTTCGGAATATTACTTTTTATAATTTGATTAAATGAATGTAGCCTTGATGAGTATAACATATTTCTTTCATTAACTCTGAAAAACCTTGCCAACTATAAACCATATCTTTATAACTAGATATTATGAATATTAGGATGAATTGGCTTTGGCTAAATCATGTTATTTTTTTTTCATACTGCAGTAGGCTAGTGACAACTCTTACTGTAATTCTAATGCTCTGGTCCCCTCCCTGCTTACTGGGGTGACAAGATACACAGAAGACTGCTGGGTCTCAATGGCTGGGTGTCTAAGTGGTGCCTGCAGAATAACATAGCTTTCATAGACAATTGGACGAGTTTTTGGGGCAGACCTGACCTGTTGAAAAGAGATGGTCTTCAACCCTCCTGGGGTGGTGCTGCTCTTCTCTCTAAAAATTTGGCACATAGTCTTAGATCTCAAACTTGACTAACTGGGGCCCAGGTCAGAGAGCAGACAGACTGGCTAAACCGACCGTCTGCTAGCCGGCTCACGTCAGTCAGTTAATGCTCAGCACATAGTAACTTCTTCACCTAGATACTTAACTATAGAGAATGTGTCTGTTCCCTAAACTAGAAAATACAGAAAACGTCCAAATTAAGAGTAACAATTTAATGGATGTTCAAAAAATAAAAGCTGTTCATTACTGTATACAGAGAAACAGCAAAGCGATAATATGCAGCAAACCTGCAGCAAAGCGATAATATCTCAGATTATCTAGTCTTGTTTAAACTCCATATAGATAAATCTGTAAATTCTGCACCCTGTTACAAGTATGGTAGGACCATCACCTCTACTCATAAACTTTGTAAGAAATCTCCCTGATTTATCTCAATTCTTTAGCACGTCTAATAGTGTAGAAAAGTTTGTCTCTGTGGTATAATGAGCACACTCGCACCCTAAAGAGAGCAGCCCGGAAAATGGAGCGTAGCTGGAGGAAAACAAAG